>CAWUFW010013957.1:0-441832 GCA_963921515.1 Calotriton arnoldi | reverse complement strand
GAGTCCGCAGCGGTGGCTCTGCTGCGGCGGCTCTCCCATTCATCACTGTTGGCGTTTTCGGCGGTCGGATTCAGCTGAACGTACCGCAGTCACATTGGGGATATCCTAATGTTCCATGCGGTGTCTCCGCTGTCGTGGCGGCCATTTGATTTTTTTCCTCCGAGGATCCGACCGCCGCGGACGGGTTTTCGCCTTCTCCGCCAGCTACGGGCGGTTTTTCGGTGGCTCTTACCACCGCAGTGTTTTTTTTTGTTGGTGGGACATCCTAATCTGGCCACAGGTTTTGCCGCGGTACCTGCGGGCAGTTGTTTTCTGCTACCATGGCGGTCAAGGTGGTTTTCCGACCGCCATCGTAATAGGCCCCTTAGTTACATGTATTGATATCTAAAGGTTTGGTCTTGTTAATGTTTTCTGTTGACATTTTCTTCATGTATCAAGGTGCATGAAATGACACATCACAATTATTAGTTTTCTGTTGATGATTTGATGGAGACACATAGACTATGTATACATTAAAAGAGAATTTCAGATGAAATAGATGGAGTTGTACAGTATGAAAAACATACATGAATTTGTAGTGAATCGCATTATAACTTATGAATAAAAAAATTACTTGTGTAATGTCCTCATTTTCAAAAATGGTACATATTCACCATGGCAATTGTCTTCTACAGCCTGAAGGACACTTTCGAGCTCCAAAAGGCTGCAATGGGTAAGGATATCAGAGCGGTTAATGTATGGATTAAATTTATATTTTCATAATTGGTACTAAAGTGTTGGTGAACGAGATAAGGCAAGAGGAGTAGAGTGGCATAAAATAAGTATTGCATCAAAGTACATCAAGGTTAATAATATGAAGTTACAAAATTATTGCATTCACAACATCACCTTTAAGTACATCATCATCATCATCAAGCTAAGAATATATTTATTATTCCTAAATCCAAATCTGCTTATGTTATGCTATGATATGCAGATTTATAATGCTGGTAGTTACCCAAGGGTGTCCCAGCACTGAATGAGTTGTAGTGCTCACTATCGAGCTTCTAAGGCTCGGGCTAGGGCTAATGGGAGTTAAGCCATGTTTTGAGCATTTTTCTGAAATGTATCTCATTCATTTAGCTTCTCTTCTCAGCCGGCATGGCGGTCCATAGGTTAGGTGTCAAATGCAAGAAGGATCTGCCTCTCCACCTGATCCTTTGGATTTACGGCACCATTAGTAGTCGCGCCACTGAAGATCTTAAGGAGTGTAGGGTACCAAAAGGTCCTTTAATGAGGAGGGCCCTTTATGGTTCATTCCCCTATGCACGAGATAAAGTGCCTTAAACTTAATCCTTTCCTCCTCTAGAAGCCAGTGCAAGGAGGCCAGTGCACTTTTTACAGAGGAGTGCTTAGGTAGCTCAAAGATAATCCTTGCTGCCACATTTTGGTGTAGACTCTTAATAATGTATTTGGGTGAAGACATATGCAAAGAATTCCCACAGTCCAGGCAGGAGAGAATCAACGCTTGGACCACTGTTCTCCTAGATTGTATGGATAGAAGACCTAGGATTATGAGTAGGGTACTAATCATGCCAAAGCAAGATGCTGTTAATTTTTTTACTTGGGCCTCCATGGATAATGAGCTGTCCAACCACATGCCTAGGCTCTTTATGGGGGAAGAAGAGGTTGAGTGGAGTTCCCAGTCATTTTGGCCATTCAATGGTTGTTTGCAGAGTTGGCTTGTTTCCTAAAATCTTCAGCTCTGTATTATCTCCATTCAACATGAGTGAGCAGTTCGCTATCCAACAAGCAACTTTCTCTAGACATGGGGCCCATTGTTGTTGTGAGCCTGTTCCTGGAGAAAGGGAGACAACAGTTGGGTGTCGAGAGTGTAAGAAACAATCACCGCCCCAAATTCCTTAACAAAGGATGCAGATAAATGTTAAAAAGTGTGGGGCTCAAGGCAGAGCCCTGTGGAACCCCATATTTTAATTAAAGACAACTGAGTAGCAGGAAGGTTCAGAGATTTGAAAGGACCTTTCTTTCAGAAATGAGGAAAGCCAGTTCAATGCACCATTTTTTATTCCTATTTCACTCATCCTGCTCATCAGAGTGTCTTGGTCAACCGTGTTGATTGCCGCGCTCAGGTCGAGAGGGATAATGGCCGCAGAACCTCTTTTGTCCAGCAATATTTTCAACTCTTCAGTTATTGCTAATTCGGTCTGAGTGGGGTTGAGAAGAGTATTCCTCCAGGAATAAGGAAAGGTTTTGAATAATGTGCTTTTCCAATACCTTCTCCATGGCTGGAAGTAGCGAGATAAGTCTGTAGTTCCCGGGACATGTAGGGTCAAGATTAGGATTTTTTAGCAGAGGCTTGACCACTGCACATTTCCAAACTCGGGGAACTACTCCAGTGAAAAGGGATATCCAGAATTGTGGGGAAAATCTCTTGGGCTCCTTGTAGCAGAATGTGGGGCGGCACCAAATCCCAAGAGGATCCAGATTTAGCTTTGACAACTAATACTGAAAGTGACTTCATTGTAACAAGGGTGAAGTTTGAGATGCATGCCCTCTCTTTGTGCAAAACATGTGTCTCTGGCAGGATAGTCAAAGCTTTTTTCTGTCTGCTGTAGATTACTATAAATAACAGAGACTTTATCTTAGAAGTATGCTGCAAGTTCATTGCAGCATGCTACTGTAGGGGTAAGCAGCCCAGGAGAACGGTCACCCAGGTGCTCGTCAGCAGCAAGCTCGACTACGGCAATGCACTCTATGCCGATACAACCCAAAAACTCCAAAAGAAATTGCAGTGCATCCAGAATGCCTCTGCCAGACTTATCCTGGACATCCCCCGCCGAAACCACATCTCCGGTCACCTAAGAGACCTCCACTGGCTTCCGGTCAACAAAAGAATCACCTTCAAACTCCTCACGCACGCCTACAAATCACTGCACAAAAACAATCCTGAGAGTCATTTTCCTCTTTCTATGTGTGTTGCAGAATGCAGTACACATAGAAAGAAGAAGTAATGAGGAGAAATAAAGATATTTCTCCTTGTTACGCCTCTCCTGGGGAGGCGTATCTTTTTGGCACATTCCTAGGTTTACAAGGTCTTGTAAATTCGGGAATATATCAAAAACCAAGGGAGTTGTGTGGGAACACCCATGCAAAGCCCATGGGACACCTACTCAGGGCAGAGTAATGCAATGCAGTGATTCGTGCTGCGTTGCCTTATTCCAGATTTTTGTAGCCACTCAAAGCCACTATCTTTTCTTAGCTTCAAAAATGTGACTTAAGGTTTGCGTTGCTTTTGCACCACATTGCATGGTGGAAGAGCGAAGCAAACTGGGTCATAAATGTGGCCCCACAAATTTCGCATTTAAGCAAAAAAGGGGTGGGGGTGTTGTCTCACCCTGTCATTGAGCTAGCCTCCACCCCAACGTTGGCAATATAGTATTTCCGGCCCCCTGGTCAGATGGTAGAGCATTCGCCTCCAACGTGCCTCCAGTGGTCAGAAATCCATGTAGATAAAAGGGAAAAATAGACCTAAAAAGAAAAGGTGTGGGGTGGCCCACCCAGGCATCCGGTTGTGCCCCCTTCCCAGAATGCAGGCAATAGTCTTCCTGAGCCCCACGTTGCAGTGGATTGGGGGCGTATACCCTGATTTTACGCACCTGGGGAGACAGAAACCCCATCAGACACTAAGGACAACAGGTTAAAAAAGAGAGGTCTGCTAACCAAGGCATTGGCTATACCCCCACCACCAAACTGGCGCAACAGTCTTTCTTCCTCCTTAGGACTAATGCATCCTCATGATATGGGAGAGGAAATTTCGATTTTTTTGGAGGGCATAGTTTTTACATGTGAGAGAGTGGAGTTGGGGAAGTCCCAATTTTCTCTCACTTGCATTACTGACTGACTGAATTGTTCATGCATGAGGTAAGCCAGCAACCACAAAAAGTTACCAAACCATGCTGGAAATGTTAGGCACAGATTAGTACTTCATTACTGTTTATTTTGTCAGTAGACAGTGATTACTCATCAATATTATCATCCTTTTTCTGGCTTTTGTTACCTACCGTTGGTTGCAAAGATCAACCCTCTAAATATTCGTATGGTTCTGGTGGTAACATGTATGATTTAATTAAATAATTTTGTGAAACTTTTGGTAGAGGCATGAATTGAATGTATACAATAGCTATGTGATAAATCATGAACGGCAATATGAATACTGAATAAAAAACATTGAGTGACAAGGATGATTAAAAATGGCTATTGAGGTCATTGCCCTCAGATGCAGCATGGCAGTGGAACCAGTGTCTCTTTAACTATACTTATGGCCAGATCATTTCTTTGTGACTCTTCCTCCCCAGTAAGGGATTTACTCCACCAGAAAACCCACAGAACTAATAGACTGTCCAGAGGAATAATTCCAATGTGCTGTCTGAAATATCCATACATGCCATTTCTGTGAAACAGAATCCGGAAGTTTGCTTCTGAGGAACAGTGTTTTGTTCACTTTGCATTTCTGCAAATCATCACCACGGGGGGGGGCAGTCATTAGCAGGTACAGAATGTGCACCTGATTCTGACTTGCAGTATGCAACATGTGCATTTAAGTTAGTATATGATTTCACCCGTTCAGATGGTGCAATACCAGAATTATGCACAGTTTACTCTTGACTTCTAATCCGATTTTGGTGCAAACAGGAGTTTGCAACCGAAATGGGATTAGCAGCCCCGGTATAACCAGGACCAGAGTGTGATGACTAAGGACTAAGGTGATGATTTAGAGTCTAGTAGGGGCAGATTTACAAGCCCCTTGCGCCACCGGTGCATCACTTTTTGTGATGCACCAGCAGTGCATTTTGCTACCCCATATTTACAAGGCCATATAAGGCCCCTTTACACCGAGCACTTTGCATGGAAGGGGAGTTCCATGGGTGTTGCTGTGGGTGTTACCACACAACACCCATGAAACCTGACATATTTCCAGATTTACAAGAAATCGTAAATCTGGAAATGCGTCTGAATGCTACGCCTCCCCAGGGGAGGCGTAGGAGGCGCAACGAGGAGAAATGTATTCATTTCTCCTCGTTTTTTCACTCTTTCTATGCGTGCTGCATTCTGCAGCACACATAAAAAGAGGAAATCACCTCTGGTGATTGTTTATGTACAGGTAGGTGTCCCTTCCTGCACATAATCAATCATTTAAACAATGACGTTTTGCAAGTTCTATGTGTGCTACTGCCATTTCTGATTGTTTATGTGCAGGAAGGAAACCCTTCCTGCACATAAACAATCCCCCCATGACGCAGGCATCCTTGCACCATGGTGCAAGGGTGCCTGCGTCGGCGCATGGCAGCAGTTTGTGCGCCAGCGCAGGGGTAAGCACAGAGATGCGACATATTGTCGTAAATATGTCGCATCCCTGTGCTTCCAAACTAACGCAGCGTGGCGCAGCAAAATGACTTGCTGCACCGCGCTGCGTTAGTATTGTAAATCTGCCCCAGTAGTTTGGGCAATCAGCCAAAAAGTAGCGCATGTCCCATCCTCCACATTAAGAGCGCCATTGACATCAATGCATTCATATTATGGCGGTTAGGGCACGTAGCTCGTAAATAAAAAAATTCTCTTCTATACATGAGCACGGTGCATAATGGAGAGCGTATGGTGAAAGAATGCTAGTATAGCCACATGCTGAGAAAAAAGTTTTTTTCTAACAATAAAGACGTAACATAATTTTTGCTTTTACTGTGACTTTAAGAGCCACTTTCGTCTTTTATGGGTACATTTGGTGCGCATTTCGCTTCAAACGCATCTTTATGGCTTTTGAAGACTAGTACCTGTCAAGGAGCATTCTTGCAACAAAGAAAATACATTCAGACGCAAAATGGTGACAGCAGCTTAAAGAGCGCAACTTATGGTAGCAGAATGACAATTGGGGAACGCATTATTTAGGAATAATAACAGTCTCATTAGAATTAGAACAGCCTTTATCTGGAGGATTGCAAGACAACGAAATGTGCTAATGGTGGTGCTCGGAATATGGATTTCCAAACTGCATCCACTTTCGTCTCATCGCCGTAGCTCACGCGATGATAAATTTATTCATAGAATTTACACTCCAGTGGCGTGAATAAATGGCATCGTGTTATAAATATAGACTAATACATGATACTCAGCTGAATGCTGGGCTTTAATTCAATCGAGGGGGTTTGCTCACACCATAAACTACGAAAGAGGTTTATGATCAGCAGCAGACCTGAAGACCATATTACAGTTTTTATGGTACATTTTACTCTACTCTATGCCTGGTGATTTGTTTCTCTCCTTTATTGCTAGATACAACTACAGTTATCGCTATCTTGATTATCTGTGTCACACACCGCACAATTAATAAATAGAAAAATGTTTGTAGTCGTAGTGTAAATCAAAATATAGGGGAATACTCAGAAAGTCATTGTGGAATCGTACAGCAGTACTAGAGGAGTACTTTTATGTACTCCTGCATTCCTTTGCGAATTGGCCCCAAAACATCTAAAATGGAAATACATTGGAGCATTCAGGGACAATTCATGTTCCATTAACATACATAGAAGGGGCTGTGCTTTCTTTGAATTTTTACTAATGGGTAACTGGACGTTTAGGGGATCATTCTCAAAGGCATGTAAGTGTACGTAAAAGAGTATTGCTTTAGTACTACTACCTGTACTCATAAATGCATTTGTGAACCAGACACTGGATCTATCGATGCACAAATACTTTCATTTACAAGGGTAACCCCCTGTTTGGTATTCACTTTTCAAAAGTAAGTAAACTTACATATAAAATTACATCAGCATGGTGTAAATTTGTGTGAGAAGAAATCTGCTCAGAGTGGGATTGACTGACCTATTAGATCAACATCCGGAAACTTGCTAGTGTGTGAGTTTATACAAGAATTCGCCAAACAAATTCTCACCCTGCCTACGGCTGAAGGTTTGCTGTCACAGGCATCAAGGGTGAAACATCTTGCAGGATTAAATTGCACTTGTATACATGGTTTACTCTACAGAAAACCCCCCACAATTTGAGTCCATTTACTTCCCATTTCCAGCGGGGAAACAGGTGTACTTTTGTCATTGACAAAAGTAAATCTCTTTTCAAGGGTATGTATGAATCAACAAAAAGTTTGTGAATACCTACAAACTTGTTTCCTCTCAATCGGTTAGGTCATTTCTGCCCTGGCCTCTGGAAGAAGGCACACAAAGAATTATCTACTTTTTTTTGTAAATATGTTTATTGGGTTTTTCATAAGTTCAGTACTCATAATGCATGAACACATCTAGCAACCCATTTCACCACACCTATATGGAGTTTAAGGTCCCATCAACCAACAATTTCCCATCTTCACCGTTCAGTACCTATACAGTAACACAGGGAGATAGATCTCCCCCCCCCCCATCTGGTGTGGATATAATAAATTAGTGTCCAATATGCATTGCCGTTGTTATAGAGAATTGACCTGAGAACATTAACCATAACATTGCAGTACAAACAATTGGTCTCATCATGGATCCATTTTGGCATACACCAGCCCGGGAGGCCGGATCAAAGAGCCGCTCCCCCCACTATTAGGGAGGCAATACCAGGTGAGAGCCATCAGGGATAAGCAATGCTAGGTACCCGCTACCCTACAGCGCATTCCTCTTTCCCTCACAGGGGCCAAACATCGCAACATGGAGGCCAAGACATCCATGATAGTAGCAAGTTTATTACTAGACTGCAGTGCCACGCCTCTCCTCCACTCGGATCCAGAGGCTTTGCTGGAGGACCAGGCACGGCCGTATGGATTCTTAAAGACATCTAGTACCTCCATCCAAAGAGGTGCTATGGGTTGTCTCCTCATCCCGTGCCTCCTCTTTCTGAAGTGATAGTTTTTCTGCCCTAGCCCACTCCTTAACAGCAGCCTCCCCTATAGACACCACAGGGCCTCCCGCCGACATACATGACATGGCAATCTGTCTCTTCAATAATATCAGTGCCGAATCGATGAATCGGTTCACAATTTTCTTCGTTTTTGGTCTAGAGAAGGACACCAACAAGCACATTTTCAGGGTACAAGGCTTATTGTGGTAGAGTATTCTATTTAATTTCTGTACCACATTTCCCCAGAACTCCTAGATGTGCACACATGACCAAGTCATATGGCAGAAATCTGCTTCTTTTAGTGCACAACAAGGGTAACGCTTAGCCTCCCCCGTAGATTGCAGTGAGTTTCATGGGTGTTAGGTACGTCTGATAGAGGTAATTGATTTTAATGTATTTGAGGCACGTGTTGCGTGAGACCTTCTGCGGATATGCTAACATTCTCGTCCATTCTCGGTCTTGTATGACCTTACCTAAGACACCTTCCCATTGTATTAGCAGGGCCAATAGGGGTTTCCTAACCGTACTGTTAAGGGCATAATGAAACCACTTCACTAGGCTCCTCCCTGCACCCATGGACAATACCAATTGGAGAACGGCATGTGACTCTGGTTCATCCATCTCTTTGTCCCAAAGAGCCATAAAGGTCCTAACAAGGGCATCATAATGAAGTAAATGTGCTGGGGCAGGCCATGGGAGTCAATCAAGGTGGCCAGGGGTATCAGCGTTGAAGCCTCATAGCAGTCTCCTACAGTGATCAGCCCTGCTCCCGTCCAGGTTGCAATTTGTGCCGCTGAAAAAAGGTCAGTCACACCAGTGGGAGGGCCGGAGCATACAGTGGGCTATGTCGAGTATGGAGAACCCACCGCCACCAAACTCTGAGGGCCGTGAAAAGTAGTGGGCCATCTCTCTTGCTCCGAGGCACCCACTGCAGAGGTTTTGCCCGTAATGCCCCTTGATTAGATGTAGTACCCAGCTGCCCCCGTTCCCGCAGGTTGGTCCCATCCAGGCACTTAGTGATCAATTAAAGTTGGGCTGCTAGAAAATAGGCCTCAAAGTTCGCCACCGCCAGACCCCTTTCCAGGATAGGCCACTTGAGGGTAGCCAGAGCCACCCTCTGGTGACCCCAGTCCCATATATGCTCCCGCAGAAACGATTCTAGCTGTCTGAACCGCAGAGTGGGCGTTTACACAGGAGGGTTGATGAAGAAATAAAGCAACCGGGGTAACATGATCATCTTTGTGAGTGAGATCCGCACCATAAGGGGAAGCTTCAGCATCTGCCAAAAGGCCAAGCATCCCAAGGAGTGCAGGGCAGGACACAAGTTACCCTCCTTCAGGTCGTCTAATCCATGGTAAATTTGTATACCCCGGTAATGAAATGTGTGGGGGCCCACCAGATGCCTGGTACTAAGGTGTGAGGCTTATCCAGCCCCGGTTGCAAAGGGAAAACACAGAAGTTCGATAGGTTCACCCACAGCCCCAAAACCAAATCAAATTCCCGGAACATCTGGACAATGAAGGGGATGTCCATCTCCATATTGGACACATACTGTAACAGGTTGTCCACTTATAAAAAAAATGAGGTGTTCGAGCTGGTTCCCGCCCTCGTTGTCTGCACAACTCTGCCAATGGCTCAATGGTGAGTGCAAAAAGAAGTGTAGATAATGGGCACCCCTGCCTGGCTCCCAGATGAACTTCATACGAACTGGAGACCCTACGCCTGTCTGCACCCTAGACGTTGGGCGGATATACAGCAGTTGTACCCATCGCACCCAGGCAATACTCAGTCCCATTGAAAGCATGACCCTCTAGAAAAAAAGACCGACTGACCATGTCAAATGCCTTTTCCAGGTTAATCGACACTATCCCTGCCTTTACGTCCCCCTAACATGATGGAAAATGCAGGAGCATATACAGACGGCGCATATTCAGGGCAGTATTGCATTGTGGTATGAATCGGCACTGGTCAGGGTGCACCAAAGCTTGCATGTGCAGGAGCAGCCATTTTAGAGAAAAGTTTCTTAGAATCTTGTAGTCCATGTTCAACATGAACAGAGGTCTGTATGCTGTAACTGGTGCTCCCCATGCCTGGGTCACTGGAAGTGGGACAACCAGCGCATTACTAGTGGAGGTCGGGAGTTCCCACTTTTCCAGAGCTGCGGCATAGTTCTCAGCCAGCGTCAGCACCAGTAGCCCAGCAAAAACAGAGTAAAATTCAGTTGGCAGGCCATGCGGCCAAGGTGACTTCCCCCATGCCATGTCTCGTATGGCAGGTTTAATTTACTGTGGTACGACGGGGGCCCCCAGCGTCTCCGCAGTCTCTGCACCAACACTATGTAAATGCAAAGGATTCAGAATGTACTCTGTGGGTACCCCGCAATCCTCAGCTCGCCTGTCGTAGAGAGTCATATCATAGTCTTGGAAAGATGGTGATAATAACCACCTGTGAATCCACCAGCCCCTGCATATTAACCACCATGTTCTCCGCTGCCAAACTACACCCCAAGCAACCATTGCACAGGTCACAAATCCTCTCACACAATTAAGTCAATGCTCTCCAGTGGATCCTCCCACAGATCACCACTTCAGTGCCAGTCTCCCAGTCACAATCAAATTCCAGGTCCACCATGGCTGGTACATCTCCGTTGGACTGAATCAAAGTCCCACCTCATGGGAACCCTTCCCTGCCACCGAAGAAAGCCCTCCGAGAGTAAGGCGGGAGCTGGATGCCAAGTGCCCCGTTCTCAGGCTCCTTGCTTACTGCATGATCCCTGCCATGGCATTCAGTGGATTAAGTGGACTGCTACCAGGCTGCGGGCTCATCTGCCTCTGCAGGAGTGTCAGGACACAGCGATCACTGCCTTAATTCTGCGCTGTGTGCCGGGGTCCCTCCTTCACATCTAGGTCCTCTCCAGGTCACCGCCACAGATCAGGCTCCTCAGTTGGGGGGAGCATCCACCTCTCTGCCGGGCTTGGGCCCCCCGTATGGCACCCACATCACCGCTTCATGTAGGAGCTCGAAGTGGCACCAATACGTGGACCGACCCCCCCTCCCCCCTACCTGATCTCTGGTGGCAGGGGCCCACCGTCTTCAAGCAAGTCCTGAGGGCCCAGTTTTCTCCTCCATGGCCTCAAACCGAACCGTGTGGTGCTATGGGGTTCAGCTTCTTCTGGCCCGCTCTCGCCACCTCGTGCAGGAGCTCAATAAAGGGCATGGAGATACAGCCCTGGCCCCACGCACAATCCCCGGTTGCAGGGGGCTTGTCGCTGCCAACCATGTCTTGAATGCCCATGAGTTCCTGTTTTGGCCTCAAACCACGCCGCACGGTCAGTTGCGGGCACGCTGTCTCCTGGCCTGCTTTCTCTGCCCAGAGTCCTCAGTCCATGGGTCCCATGCAAGCTGCCGACAGCTTTCGTCATGCAGTGCGATGGGTACTATGGGTGCCTATGGTCACACGGAGTCAGGATCTCCCTACAGGTGCGGGCACCCAGGATGAATGAGTCAGGCATTTGAAAAAGACTGGAGAGGAGCGAGAGCATTGCTCAGCCGCCATCTTCATTGGCCAAGCCCCACAAACAATTATCTATGAGCAATTTTTTTAATCTCTTTTTATTTGCCATTTGTCTTAGTTAACCATACATATAAACAGTGAAATCTATTTTTTTTAACAATCACAGAATTTAAATAGTAAACACAGTCATAGAAAGAGCACTAGCGCAATAGAAAAATGGGAAAAAGGACAAAGAGGAGTACATCTTTTTAAGTGTTAAACCGCTTTTTACCAATCACAAACATCAGTACACTGCGTAAACAAAAGGTTATATTTGTGTGTGTACATTGTACTTACAAGCCCACAGAAATTTACTCCAAACGTAGATGTAAGCAGAGAAAAATAAATGTGCGACATTTGCGAATCAAGCCCCTAAACCCCTTTACCTAATACGTCAAGGATACCACAATTTTAGATTCTCAAATAAAGTCTCTTTCTCAGAAAATAAAGTAAACACATCACTTTAGCCCCAAAGCTGGTAAAGCCTGTTTGCCAGTAATAGCTGTGCATTTTGTACCGAGTATCTCCTTTGAAATCCCACTTTAAAATGCAGTTAGCTGCTCAAATGCAGCTCGGTTGACAGGATTTTCTTTGTGAGCTCTGTAAATCTAGTCATCAGTGCAGCATCAGAGAGTACGTGATTGTCTTTTGTGGCATTTTTTTTTGTTTTGAAAAAAATATGCTCAAATCAGAACAAACCATTTCCCTAGTGATGCGACTATTAGGGCTGCAGAAGAACAGTTATGCTTTTATATCCTTGTTCTCCTTTTCTCACGGTTGCTTTTAAGGTAGTAGCGAGATATTTTGTAGGGTAGATAAGAGGCCTCCTGAAAAAGTGACAGCTGGATCCTGCATAGGATGTATTGATCATTTTGGCTGTTTGAATGTTCGAAGACAGAGTTGAGTTTCCAGTAGATAATTGCACAGCAATCTGCATGAAATTATCATCCATGTGATGATTGTTTCTCACAGTACAACTTGTTTTTTTTCATTCATATGCAAATTATGATTGAAACACGCTTGTGGACATGATAATCAAGACAGAATATCACAAGCAAACCCCAACCCATGTTCGTTGCTTTAACTAGACTTAACAAGACATATGTCAAAACACATATCAATTGTATTTTGAGCCATGTAGGCATTTGACACAATTTTTGAATTTGCTTCTTTGTTAGTAAAGGGATTGTTAAGAGGTCTATTGAGTTGTCCATTGACAGTAGTAGTGAGTTCAGGCACGGGGTGACGGACAATGGACAGGACACTGAAATGTATACTAATCCTATTTCCTTACTGCAAATTTCCTGTTCTAGCATTGTTTTTCTACGAATGGGAGAGTTTATGTCCAAATTCGCAACTCTGTCGCCAGGGGCTGCTCCTCCTAAATGCAGTGGAGTGTTGCCCCACCTGCTGCGAGCGTAGCAGGCAAACAGTAATAAATATTATGGCATAATAATACCATTTTATTTTGCCACCAGCTCACACTGTGCACAGCTTGAGTGTGAGGCAGGGGGCGGGGCTGAATCCTCCTATTGCAGGATAACTGCTGCCCCTTACAGTGCACATGTAGGGTTGGCCATCTGGCTACCTACGGCCAGCTCGACATCCGCACTCTACATCCAGCAATCCCATGGCTGTAAAAAGAGCCGGGGGATTGCTGGCACCAAGCCCCTAGCCTCAAAATGAGAGCGGGGTTAGCCTGCTCCCAACAATCCTGGAGCTGCTCTCATGCTGAGAGCAGCTCCAGGATTGGTCAGGATTCATTTTCCACTGGCCAGAAAGGGAAGTCCTTCCCGTTCCTGCTCGTGGACGTCACACCACCATCCCTGGGATTGCCATACTGGGCTGAACATAATTCAGGTAAGTTGGGTGCATGGCTCCCCCTCCCATAGTTTTGTATTGCCAGCCGCCACTGTCTGTCACTAGAGTATTATCGAGTGCACCTTCTGGCCTGACCATAGCATCACTTGCTTGGGCAGTAATTGGTCATCATGAGTCAGGGGCCCAAGGTTATTCTTAGGAGCCCAATTCTGGCATTGCAGAGTATGAGGGTTGAGCGATCTTCATCCCTCGTTATGCCTCTTTCTTCTACTAGCCAAAGCTTTTTGTCTCTTTTTCATCCTTGCTTTCTCCCTATGTTTTTCTTTTCCTCTTTTCTTCCCCCTTTTCGTCTTTTCATGTGCTTGCTCTCAGTCAAAGTCTGATCCTGAAAATAAGTTTTGCTCCCCAAAAATGGGTTCTGGTGCTCACTACATACAAACACCAGCATAAAATAAGCACTGGTCAGCATTCTGGGACAGGAAATGTCAAATTCCTAAACCTGCTGCAGATTACTAGACCCAACTCTACAGGGTTGTGTATGGATCCATGAGTAATTAATGATCTTCTACTTTGTTTGTTTTTTAACCACTCTGTATAATGTAACCAGGGCCTGATCTAAAGGTGAACGGTAATGGTAAATATGAAGATTTCTGGAAGAAGTGCTGAAACTAAAGCTGAATCTACTATTGAAATCTATTCACCATACCATCACTATGATAAGAGATGGTGGTGCAGTGGTGTATTCTTCTTCAGATATGTCTCTTTTTGTAAAAAGTGGAGGAATTGTTAAATCAGACCATGGTTCTCTAGCTGCAGCCATTTACTGCTGCAACTTTTACAAATGCCCATCCTTTCCTGGTTCTTTCTCTATAGTTAAGGCTCTTCCTCACCCATCAAAGTTCTTAATTTCCCTCCATTCACTGTTCTCACCTTCCCTTAGGCCAATTTACTAATGAATGTGCAAAATCTACAATGTGTTATTTGTCATTAGATTGAATGGTGAGCTCCAATCGAGCTACAAAATCCAAGAACCTCTACCTATGTAAGTGTTGTGTATCTGTGCTATAGATTCCAGTGTATGGCTTTATGATGCATGCCTGGGGGAGCGCTATAGGTATCCTGATGTCATTGGCTCGTAAATCCTCCACCTTCATTGGTGTAGGGAATGCACCTAAGATAATGTGCCTTAAAGGACCTGCTCTGTAATTTTAAATTCCACATATAGGAATAATTTAAAAAAACACACAATAAGTTAAAAGAAATTAAATCATTTCAAAAATATATACCTTTAAATGAAATTCCCTAAACTTATAAACTTAGCAAACAGAATGAAATAAATTATAGTGCCTTATCTTCAAACTAAAAACATTGAAAAATAAACAAAAACAATTCAAATACACTACTCCAACTACAATCATATAATTATTGTGGAAAATGCATACATTGTGGGGTGCAGATTTACTATTCTTACCTCAATTTAACAAACGTTGTTTAACAAACATTGGGGAATGTGCATACATTTCGGTAGGTCAGATTTACTATTTAAACTCCAGTCTAAGAAACATTGGGAAAAGTGCAATAATAAAGGGAGGGTTAGATTTATTATTCTGACTTCAGTTTAACAAACGTTGGGGTAGGAGAGTACATTTGGAGAATCCAATTTACTAGTGTAACTCCAGTCTATCAAGCCTTGGATTGGGAAAAATGCGTACATTTAGTGGGGTGAGGCAATTTACTATTCTAACACCATTCTAACAAATATTGGGGAAAGTGAATGTATTTGGGTGGGTCAGATTCACTATTCTATCTCCAGTCCAACAAATGTTGGGCAAAGTGTATACATTTGATATGGGGCCGATTTTCAATTCTATTTCCAGTCTATGAGGTATTGGGGAAAATGCATACATGGGGGGGGGCACATTTCCTACTCTAACTCCACTTTAACAAACATTGGGGCAAGTGCACAATTGGGAGGAAGCCATTTAATATTCTAACTACAGTTTAAAAAACATTTCAGAAAGAACTTATATTTGGGGATCATATTTACTATTCTAATTCCAGTATAACAAATAATGGGGAAATTAGGGCATAAATTTGTGGGGTTAGAGTCATAACACCCCAATTATAAGTACCCAATAAACCCCATTATTCAAAATTAAAATTCAATACAATTTTGTTTTTAAAATACAACATTTAAAAAATAACAGTGTACATTTATAAAATAATTAACCTTAATCAATTAAAATGGAATAATATAATTAAAAGAATATACCCTCAATCTCCCAATAAACCCAACAACTCTAAAAAGAATATACATGTCTCTAATTTCTGAGAGAAGACTAGTCTGATGACAGGATGCTTATATAGGATTATCAGAAGTAATATTAGGGGATGTCTCAGCACAGGTAATTACTTGGTAATCGAAGTGATGTGTAAGAGGTTCAAACTTGTGTCCTCAATTACATATTGCACATTGTGCCGCTCTGTCACAAGTGATAATCTTTATGCAGACATTCAAGATTGAGAGGTTGAGCCAATCCTTTGGATCTATGCCAACGTAAAAGTGGTAGGTTCCGTATCTTCTTGTCAATCATTTGAGCTCATCCACTTCTGAAGTGGACTCTGTATCCAAAGCCCACAACAACTCAACTTGCATTGTTGGTACTGTAATCAATGGTGACTTAGTTGCAGTTTTCAATTAGTGGTAGTGATGCAGAGAAAGGCTGAGGATGTATGAAACTTGCATTGTATTACTGGCTTAAAAACATTAACAACCTTCAACTCTGTGTTAATATCAATGATGGTGGCTGAGTGTCAAAGACTTGCCCTTTGGGTGCTTGTACATATAGAAATAAAATTGCTAATGATTGCACGTTGTAATGGTGTTATGATGTTGGTGAGTTATTCAGGCTTTCATAAGTGGTATTACAGATGACTATAATTGAGCTACTAAGGTTTGAACTCTGGTGTCAAAGTAGTGATGATGACTAGGTTACTTCAGCTTGTGCTGTAAGTACTGATATCAGCAGTGAATTAGTTACGAAGTGTAAGAAATTGGGTTATTATCTTAGAGGGTGAAAGTCCCACTCAAATGATAAGCACAATCTCTGTCAGGGTGAAGAAAGACACTAAATAAACCTGTACTTAACCATCTGGTAGGTTGGCACAAAATCAGTCAGGCCTAACTTAGAGGCAATTTGCAAAGTATTTTTGCAACACTCAAACAGTAATAAAGGGAAAAACCAAAAGAAGAAAAATCCCAAACCAATTTAGAAAAATAGAGCAAACTTAATAAATAAAATGTCATCAAAATGATTATAATCACATCAGTAGAACTGGAAATATGAGTTTTCAAAGCTCTATGTGAAAATAGTGCCAAAAAGCATAAGGCACCATTTGTGGTTATCTGGTAACAAGTTCAGGCCAACCGCGATGGAGCACCGGTCGGGTACAGGGAATAGGCTGGTCTGACTGAAGAATTACCTTCTCAAAGTCCCAGTGAAGAGTTCCTTTCATGTCAGTGGTAGCCGCGAGGAGCAGCTTGAGCGCTGTGGACAGTCGTTGGTGTAGCATGAAAAGCTGGTCATCACCGGAGCTTTGCATTGGGTAATCATTGTTGATGTTCACTACTGGTGAGAAATACAGGTTTTGCATTGCTTGTTATTGCAGATGGTCACTGTTGACGTGAAGAGCAGGTCTTGCTGAAGTTTTGTGTTGGCGGTCAACGCAGGCCGTCGATTTTCAGCATAAAGAGGTCATTTTGCAGTCGCGAGGAGCCCAAAAATTCTGTAACTTCCCCATGTCTTCTGGAGGAGTTCTCACAGATGCAAGGCAAGGGTGGGGGCCCCTGTGGGCACTCTAGCAGAGGCCATCAGCCGAGCTCAGGCTGGTCCGGGCAGCACCAGTTGGTGCTAATCAGTTGGGCTGCTGCAGGGTTGCCTCTGGAAGCTTGATTTGTCTCTGTATCTCACACAAAAGGTCAGCCAACTGACCCTTCAATTCACTCTGAGTAGCCTGGATTCAAGGCAAGCAGGTCCAATCTTCCTTCTTCAGACAGCAAGGCAGTCCTTTAAGCAGCAGGGTAGTCCTTCTTCTGAATCTTCCTCAGGTCCAGGAGTTTCTGATAAGAGGTTCTGAAGATCCCACTTTTATACATTGTGACCGCCATGCAGCCAAAAGCTAGGTGGACTAATCATTACCTTGATGGGCTTCCCTGCTCAGGAAATGGATCCATTGGGTCATCTGTACTCTCCTTTGGGAGTAGTAACCCCAGAAACCTGAGTTTTCAGGGCCCCCTGAGTGGGCACCTCCTCATACTCGAACTCTCATTTCCCAGGATGCAATAAATAGGCATCTTGGACTGACTATGACCTTCCTCTAGGTCAATTACCCACCCTATTCCAAGGATAACTGAGTGATAGGATGGACAAAGTCTGGCCCCTAGGCCTGGGCTACTCTACAAACCTGTCTGATGTACTGATCTGGGGAAAGAAGTATTTCCACTACCATGATCTGACTGGCACTGGTATGCCTCAGAGTAATGACAGGGATCCATTTACTGTGATCTGATGGAAGTGAGGACTCTCATCCTTAGGGATCACAAGCATTCCCTCTGAGTCTATCTCCCATCCAATGGAAACCAGGGCATGTTTTACCCTTTACACCTGGGGACTACTTCCCCCTAAGACCACACTGGCCATTGTTATACCTTATGTTCATGTTCACTGTGCTTTACTGTATGGTCTATACTTTGCTCATAATGTTCTTAGAATGTTTCTAGCTCCTAGCAACTGTGCTGTGAAGCAGTTGAGCTGGAGCTGCTGTGGGAGTTGGTGTTCACCTTCTCTCTCCTCCATGTAGCCTTAAATAAACCTTTATACTTCAACTCTGGCCAGCGTGATCACTACAAAATTACTGGCGACGAGCTAAGGCTACTTGGTACTACCCTCGCGTGTGACGCAAGATCAAGAATTTCAAGAAGCTTTCTGCAATCCTTCTATCAACTCACAAGCAAGTCAAAGAATTTCAAGCAAGCCAAAGAAAGGAGCTGCATCTACACTGGAGCACTGTTGTGTACCTTTACACCACCTTCAAAACGGTAGGACGTTTACTTTTGCCTTCCGCCTGCTCTTCCAACGCTTTTTCTTGCGCATCGAGACAATTTATTTGAGTTTCGCATCCATTGTGAACACGCTCATCGAGATTGACTTTGTTTTTTGTTTCAAGACCTTTTTTCGCGTGTTTCTTTTAAACTTTGGTCTAGCCTGCCCGCTTTTCGAGCTGCATCGCGCGCAAGCTGCATTTTTCAAATCTGTCTTTTGCTTGCGTTAAGTCTCGAGCCTTGAACACTGCCTAGCTACTCTCACCTGGCAACGTCCTGCGCCGGCATTACTCCAAGCGTTCGCCTCTGCTTGTGACGATTGCCCTGTGACGACACCTCTTCTCAACGTGCCGTGTTCACGCAACTTCACGCAGCGGCCGCCATATTGGTTTAGGTCAATTTAATTTGAAGTTACTTTCAGCAAACAGCGTATCACGGTGATGCGCACACCTCATAAATCAAGTTCTCTACGTGCCGTCTTCACGTAAACACACGCAGCGGCCGCCATCTTGGTTCAAGTCAATTTCTTCAGTTTACTTTCTGCAAACAGCGTATCACGGTGATGCGCACACCTCGTAATTAAAGTTTTATCTTCTTGTATTTTTTTTCACACATCTTCACACTGCGGCTGCTATCTTAGATTGGGTCAATTTCTCTTCTAGCTACTTTCAAAGCAGTGTATCACACGGTGATACACAGACCTTGTTAGTCAAATTGGACACAAGTTGTTACTCCAGTTCTCTCCAGCTCAAGCTGTGACACACACACCAGTTTGCATTGTGTGTACTGTCTCTACATGTTTTTGGTTACACACACACCTCCATCAGCAGTGCTATTACATCTATTTTTTGCTATTTTTTTTCCTTCACGCTGGTCAAGTATTTATTTATAGTTGTTGAATTCATTTACAAATGTGCACCTTGCAATCAGTCAATCCTCCTCCTGCATTCTTGGATTCTCCAGGAGATCCCCCTGTTCATTGGGAAATCTGGCATGACGCTTTCGAAACATACTTAGTGCTTCCCCTTTCATTGCAGAGAGGAAGAAATGTCTACTACTCCATTCATTAGGGTTTGAAGGAAGGTCCATCTTCAAACATCTACCACCTTTAACACAAGAGGAGTCACAAGACCTGGATGAATTTCAGCAAACTGTGTTAAAGCTCAAACACAGATTCGACAAACAACCCAGCCTCATGGTTGTGAGACATACATTTTTCAAAAAAAAGCAAACAGAATTTGAGGATGTAGATTCCTACATTTCAACCTTACGCAAACTTGCTGCTGATTGTAAGTTCGAGAATTTCACTGATCAATTGATCAGAGATCAATTTGTCTGCCATTGTAAAGACAAGAATATCAGGCAGAAACTTTTGAGTATGGCAGATCCTTCTTTGGACGAGACTATAAAAATCGCAAAAAGCATTGAAATTTCAATGGTTTCTCTCAAAGAACTTGATGAGAAACTTAATGATGTTGTTAATGTCGTCAATGTCAATAATTCTTCCAAGCAACGCATCAAGCCCGTTAGTAGTTCATCCAACGTTTATTCTAAGCCTAAACCTCAAAACTCTAATTTTGTTAAGGGAAATGGTAACATGTGTTGAGGTGTGGGAATCCCTTCCATCAAAAAGGGTCCAGGTGTCCTGCTATGGATGTAATGTGTAGCTATTGTAAAAAGATGGGGCACTTTGCGAAAGTATGTTTCAAGAAAAAGAACTTCAAAAAACCTACTGTTTGCTCCATTGAATCAGACAGCGATACTGACACTGAGGTTATATCTGTAGTCACGTGTGATGGAAACAATGTTAGTGTTAATTCTCAAGGAGTTGTTGAGGGTGATCCATCCTCATGCATTGATCCTGTTGTAGACATTGGTGTAGGCTCCCATACCATTAAGCTATTAGTTGACTCAGGAGCTAAGATAACGATGATAACACAAAAACTTTTTGAAGAAGTTTGGCAGGGATCTCAAACCCTCTGCCCTCCTGATAGGTCACCTGTGTCCTACGAAGGACGTAAGATTGATCTATTGGGCTTCGTTCAGGATGAGTTGACATTCAAAGACAGAAGGATCAAAGGGAAAATATATGTTGCAGTCAAAGGGCTCAACATTTTGGGGTGGTTTCACCAGGGACTTTTTGGCATGATACTTAAGCCAGGTGCCAAAGAGCAGGTGTTAATTGTTGGGAATGAAGAAGAGAGTCAAGTTTGGAAGGATAAGTTTCCAGAAGTCTTTGGTAACTCTTTAGGTAAAATAAAAGGTTTTAAACATAAGATTGTCGTAAAAGATGGAGCCATTCCAGTCAAACACAAGCTTAGAGGTGTTCCGTTTAGTGTTAGGGATGATTTAGAAAAGGAGCTTAAAAGCCTTTGCTCTAGAGGAATCATTGAGCACACTGAGTCCTCTCTGTGGTTGTCGCCCTTAGTCGTGGCCAGGAAGAGGGGGGGGATCTCCGTGTTTGTGTGGATTTAAGGTCCTTGAACAAGGAGATCTGGGTAGATTCCCATCCTTTACCTAGGATTAGTGATCTCCTTGCTTCCACCAAAGATGCACGTTATTTCACCAAGTTGGATCTAGCTAGTGCTTACCACCAGGTAGAATTAGACCCTGGATCTCGTCATTTAACTGCCTTTGTCTCCCCATTGGGCACGTTCCGTTACTGTCGCATGCCTTTTGGGCTTGCGTCAGCAGCCTCAGTTTTTCAAAGGATCATGGTCAACATCCTTAGAGGAGTTGAGGGTGTCTTAGTCTTTCAGGATGACGTGTTAGTTTTCGGGAATGATTTAGTCTCTCATAACACCATACTTGACAAAGTTCTCTCTCTCTTTAAGAAGAATGGTGTAGTGCTTAAAGAAGAGAAGTGTGAATTTTTGCGTTCCAAAGTGGAGTATTTGGGTCATGTCATTTCTAAGGACGGTGTCAGTCCCAAATCTGGATTGTTAACAGCCATCACAGATGCTCCTCCTCCAGTAGACAAGGCAGGAGTCAAATCTCTTCTGGGTCTGTGCGAGTATTACTCGAGATTTGTCCCAAATTTTGCTTCGATTGTGAGTCCCATCAGCAGCTTGCTCAAGAAAGGTGTGAAGTTCAAATGGTGTTGTGACTGTGAAGTTGCCCTAAATACCATTAGGTCTGCCTTAAAAAGCGATTCTACACTTAAGCCATTTGACCCCAATCTTCCCTTTTGTGTCACTGTAGATGCCAGCCAAGTTGGTCTGGGTGCCATGTTAACACAGACTTGCAGAGGTGTTGAAAACACTATATGTTTTGCTTCTAGAGTTCTGAGGTCTGCTGAGCTTCAGTACTCAGTCATAGAGAGGGAGTTGTTAGCTTGCACGTGGGCCATTGAGAAGTTTCGCTCTTATATTTGGGGGAGACGCTTTTTGTTGCAAACTGATCATAAGCCCTTAGTCAATATTCTCGGTGGTGGGGTTAGCAAATGTTCCACTCCTAGGATTTTGCGTATGGTTACAAAACTTCTCCAGTACCAGTTTGATGTTCAACATATCTCTGGAGGAAAAAACGGACGAGCTGACTTTTTGTCCAGATTTCCGGTAAAGTCTGAAGAACTTGAGAATGTTAATCTGCATGACTTTTCAAATGAAGACTGTGAGGATTGTTTAGTGGCAGCATTAGAGGTACCCTCTATGAATTTATGTTCAGAGAATGAATGGATGCGAGCTATTGAGTCTGATTGCGTTCTTCAAGAGGTGTGTTCTCATGTTATTGAGGGATGGCCTAGGGAGAAAACTATTACCAATCTTGTTCAGCCTTTCTGGAAGGTACAGGATGAACTTTCTTTGGAGGATGGTTTACTACTTAGAGGTGATAAGTTTATCCCACCCCATGTTTTTCGCAATGAGATAATACAGAGGGCTCACGAAGGTCATCTTGGATGCACTCTCACTAAGCGTCGGATAAGAGACATTTATTGGTGGCCAAGGATGGACACTGAAATAGAAGATGCTGTTTCGAATTGTTTGGTTTGTGGTGCGGCTGATAAAAGTTTCAAAGTGTCAGTCCCTCCCCTGATGCCGATTGAGTGCCCACAGGGACCATGGTTGAGGCTTGGAATAGACATCATGGGACCCTATGATAACCTTCAAGGAGGTTTGCGGTTCGTTTTGGTTCTCATGGACTACGCATCCAAATGGCCTGAGGTTAAGTTGGTCAAGGAGGCTAACACCAAGGCCATTATCTTATTTCTGAAAGAAGTGTGGTTGAGGGAGGGGTGTCCAGAAATCCTTGTCTCTGACAATGGCACACAATTTGTCAGTCATGACTTCCAAAGTTTTCAGTTAGAATCTGGAGTCAAACATTGTAAAACATCTTTATATCATCCCCAGTCAAACGGACTTGTGGAGAGAATGAATCGAGTGATTGGTGAGTGCATTAGGTGGGCAAGAGCGGGGAATCATGACGTTCAGAGGGCTCTTGACAGTTTGGTTTGGTTCTATAGGACGACGCCTCACTCCTCCACTAAAATTTGTCCTTTCGAGTTGTTAAGAGGGAGAAAGGCCAATACCTGTTTCAGGCCTGGTTGGATGACTAAGTGGGTAAAGTCTGAATCAGATGTTTCCAAACTGATGTCCACAGTTATTGAAAATATGACTGACTCTCAAGTCAAACAAAAAGAATGGTTTGATGACAAGAAGGGAGTGAAGTCTGTTCCTCTCGTTGTAGGGGACATGGTCAAAATAAAGTCTCCTGTGCATACAAGAAAGGGTGATTGTAAATTCAGTGAACCCATTAAAGTTATTAAGATTGTTGGGAATGCCGTTAAGGTCTCGGGAGGACATTGGTGGAACCTTAACAGGATTGTGAAGGTCCGCACCAAAGCCTCAGCTTCCTCTTGTCTAGCCTCTGAATCCTCCTGCTCAGACCAAACCATCGTCAGGCGGAGTTTCAGGCAAATAGTTAGACCTGCTAGATACAGATCTTAATTCTTTCTTCTTGCGTTGTTTTTGTTAGACCTGTTAGATATAGATCTATTTTCTTTCTTCTTGTGTTGTTTTTTTTGTTTTGGGAAGAAGGAAGATATGTTATACCTTATGTTCATGTTCACTGTGCTTTACTGTATGGTCTATACTTTGCTCATAATGTTCTTAGAATGTTTCTAGCTCCTAGCAACTGTGCTGTGAAGCAGTTGAGCTGGAGCTGCTGTGGGAGTTGGTGTTCACCTTCTCTCTCCTCCATGTAGCCTTAAATAAACCTTTATACTTCAACTCTGGCCAGCGTGATCACTACAGCCATCCATGTAGAGTACCCATCAGTGGGCTGTTTCTTAGTATAGACAGTGTCCCTGATTGTGTCCTAACTGGGAACAATCAAAGAACCGGGGTAGGAAATGGAGCGCCTTGGCCCACTACCCAGCAAAACCTTCCCCTGTTTCTCAGAAGGGGCATGAGAACCGTTTCCCCCACCTTATTCTGGGGCCTGTCTGTGTCACCGTAGACCTCACCCTTACTCTACTGGGGGAAGCTGAAACCCTTCTTGGGATCACTCTCAGATACCTTCTTTTGGACCCTGGTGCTGAGCATGAAGTCCACTTACTTGCAAGCTCGTTGGGTACAGAGAGTTTGGTGTCTATCAGGTGTTGGTGCAACAATCAGGTTATACCACTAGTGGATGGCACAGATCGCAATTCATGGGGTTATGAACCTGAGAGTAAAAGCCTCTAGGCAGTGGTCACATGGTTGCAGGAGCTGTTGGTGTGGGTACATAACATTATTTCGGAGTATGTATAGAGTTACAGTGTGCTGGTG
Organism: Calotriton arnoldi; assembly: GCA_963921515.1. Classification (NCBI taxonomy): domain Eukaryota; kingdom Metazoa; phylum Chordata; class Amphibia; order Caudata; family Salamandridae; genus Calotriton; species Calotriton arnoldi. The sequence goes on along the minus strand of CAWUFW010013957.1, from coordinate 417,696 downwards.
CACAATCAGGCCACCTCATGCCACACAGACACATTTGCGCCATAGTAGAGAGGTGACTGTGTGATGTCAGGTTTTGTACTGGAAGGGTTACTTTGGTCCTACTTTCCAGTGCAAATAAAGTGTTGCACTGGAAAAGAAATCCCACATAAACATTTTGTGCCGGTTTGCACTTCAAAATGTTAGTAAATCTGCTGGTGCGTCTGTGCAATGAATAGAGGTGATATCTGAAGTATGAAAAAATATTGTCTGAGTTCTGAGAACCTAGGGATTTTAAGAATGAGCTTGGTGGGTTGACAGGATGGACTTAAAAAGTGTCAGTTCGCACCACCGTAGTGTATCAAAGAGCAAATTGTGGTTTCATAACAGAAAGGTCACTTAGGACATGAATTGACCAGTATGCGTGTCCTTAAACTTAACAATGACTGCATAGACAAATGGGTAAAGCAGGTTTGGTTATGTGTATTAGATGAAGTAAGTGACAAGGTAATGGTATTAAGGAAGTTATCCTTGTTTAGCATTGAGGTTTGGTGTAAGCTATGGGGAAACTTGATTTCTGAAATAAGTTTCCATTTTACCATACTAAGTTTAGAGCAAAGCTTGTTTCTGATTTTATGGGCTTTCACACAGTAGGCATTTAAACACATTTCACGAAGTGTTTACAAATGTGGCCATCGGATCTCTGGTTGGTGTTTTTTGAGGAGGGAGAGGAGAATTATTGGCTACAAATAATGGGTTTTATCTTATCTTTGATGTGGTCAGAGCCTTGAATAACATTGTAGCTACAGAACGTTAGTGGATGCAACTGAAAACTCCACAAGCAGTCAGGCATGATGAAAAGGTGAACTAGATGGTGATAGCAGGGCCAGTAGCGCTGGCATCCGCCTCTGTGGATTCCCTCACAACCACTCTTTAACAGTGCCCCTTAAGTATCCATAACCACTCTCTCTCATGCATTTTTTTTGTTTCATAGTGCCACTCATACCAGTGTAGGGTGTCAGAGCACTTTACATCACACACACATTACACAGACAAAATGAATCATATGTATTGAAATCAGTGTATAGGAAATGTGACATAAGACAGAGCACTACAAGGTGTAGGAGTCACATGTCATCCATACTGGTAAAGAGTATAGTTTAAGAGTGCTTGGTCTGGAAATGCATAAACTCAGAATTTAAAACGTAACACGATGGTTGGGGGTTGTCTTTACTAATAAGAATTGATTTCTACCCAAATGAACCCTTTTTACAACGTTAGGATAGTGAAAGACTGGGGGGGCGTAACTCTCAAACCTATACCGTGCAGTTTGCATGCAGCTCTTTGATGACACTTAATAGCTAACTGTTCTATTTTAGGATTTTCACCTATAAACTATTAGGAAAAAAATGATCTCTCTGACAAAAGCAATAACCCACTGATCTAGCTACATTATATGCATGCTGTGGTCTGTATGGTACATGTGCTTTGAAGAAGGCATATTAACCCTCTGGCTACCTTATGATGAGTCAAAACTTCCACTAGACAAAACTCTGATCTCTCTCCATGAGGAACATTAATCACCGGAGTTATTTTGTCACTTTTATTGTTGCCTAAAAATTTCTGGAGGCAAGGAATGTAGCAGCAGTGCTTTTAAAATCAAAATATACTTGAAAACACGCTGCCTCCCGAAGTCAGCGCCCAGTGAGGTGGCACCGGTCGCACTGCCCTAGAGCCGGCCCTGGGTAGCAGACTACTGCTAACAGCTTAGTGAGTTATGTCCTGTAGTGGAATTAATTGAGAGATATGGTGTGGGCCTACAGAAATACAGGTATGGCATGGCTATGGTGTCACTCTTTGTGTCACTCAAAAGGAGACAGCTGGAACTAAAAGTGTTGACACAGAAATAAGAAAAGACCAATGCTGTGGTGGACAGACACAAGATCATTGAGGCAAAGAGGAATGTAAGTGATTGAACAATGAGCTAAAACCCCTGAAGTTTCAAAAGGATAGGACTGTTTTTGTGAAGATGAATAATCTGAGCATACATTGAGTGTTAAATGTGAGGTGTAGCGAGCATGGACTCAGAAAGGTTAATGTTCAGAGAGACAAAGGGCCTATCGAACATTTTGGGTTAGGTGAAGAAGCAAGGTACTCCACCAGTTTGTCTGTGTATGTGTTTGTTGTTCTCTTTTTTGTTACCATTGTTATAAGAAACTGTACTGAAATGCAAATAATTAAGATAGCCGGCTCATGTGGACTGTGCAGTGCCTTTATGTAAGTTGCTAAACATTTTTTAACAAGTTTTATTGATTGATTAGAAAGCACATAGCAATTGAGAATGAATGCTACTTAAAACAGGTCTATTACATGCTATATTTTAAGTGAAACGAAGAGTTGAAATCAGGTGTCCACATATCCATTCAGTTACCAGTGTTTCTTCCTTAACAGTAATATATACATTAGATTATCAGTGTAAAATTGGTTGATATTCTATATTGTTGGGGTAACCCCCTAAGTGGGGCCATTTTGCTTTCAAATAGCTAAAGCCAATAGTGCCTAATAAGAGTGATATATCTACTCGTCCATGTGAGATCTATGTATGGCTAGCTATGACCCCTTTTCATCATTGCACCTATAAACCAACCTTTGTAGTATTTGACCCCAGTATTTTAAAATTATTTCATCCTTGTGTGCCTTTCTTATTTTGGCTTTCAATATTACATTTTCTAGTTCAGTCCATTCCTGAACCTCCCAAAGCCATTGCTTTATCTCAGGAGCTTTAGTTTCCAGTTCATGCCCATCGGGCGCTTACCAAGAAAAAGTACTAGGTCAATTAGCCTATAGTTAGTTCTATCCTTAGCAACAGGTCTTGGTCAAATAAGCTACAGTTAGGTCAAGCATTAGCAAAAATGCTAGGTCACTTAAGCTACAGTTGGATCTAGCTTTAGAAAATATTGTAAGGTAATATACGTAGAGTTAGTTCTACCCTTCCCTAGTCAAGGCATAAGGTAAGCAGGCAAAATTTATGTTTAAAGAATTTCTGTTTGTCCTTCATCTTGGTAACAATGTCTGTAATTTTACCCAAACAAGTAGTCATCTCAGGACAAACACACACATCATAATAAAAATGAGTCTGAGCTCCAACAACTAGGGCAGGGCCTGGTACTATCTGGTTACATCACTTCTACACATTTAGAGGTAAGATCTGTCCTGTGCATATTATTGTATCGCAGAAGTTTAAATCAAGACTTTCTGGATAACTTAATGGGTAGGGTAGTGTAAGTTTCAATCACATTCAGTAATCTCTTTTCCCAGATATGATGATCAGTTCACTTTCAGGTCCCTTTGGTCATGATTAGTTAACACTAGCAGTGATTTATCCGGTAAGGAGATTCACTGTTACCCATCCTCTAAAGTAAAAATGGAATGGGACATCTCATGGGTGGGTGGTTCAGTCTCATTATGTTCCTACATGGTGTGAATAAGTTTTGTGAAAAGAACAATACATGATGAACTACTTAACATGATGGGTTAGCATTAGCACACTCTCATGAGAGGAGATTCCAATACTCAGTTTTAAAAGAGTTTCCACTCCTTTGCAATACAAGCCTCAGTCCAAACTGTAGTATTGATGGAACCAGTAGTCTCACTTTATTCTGGTAATGTGGGCATATGCAATGTTTGTAAGTTTCCTGTAAGCACCTATCCCAACAGTACTTTGATGCCTGTACCAATGTGTCATCTTTGAGCTTATGTCCCTTCATTACAAGAGGGGTTCAACCACAGTTCCAACTCCCAGTTCCAATTGAAGCACTAATGATTCTGTCAAGGGGGCATTGGAAGGCTACCTAGTAGTGCATTGGAAGGGGCTCAGCAAGTAATAAAGCTCAAAGTCTGAAGGAAAACTGAGCGTGCACAGTGCCACACTACATCGTCCAGGGTTCAATATGAGGTCAGTTTACATGGAGTCCGTTCTCTAAATATGGAGGCAGGCAGTATCAATGGAAGGGTAACAAAATAATATAACATTCTATGTAGGAATGCTACTTCAATCGACTGTGCCCATCGTGGATAATGGAATCTGCTTCCAAAAGGAGATGCTGCCCTGCATGCTTATCAAGGGACACATAGCATATTGCCTGCCTCTTTTGGATATCCATGGACTCCTAGGAATCTAATTATATGAACTCCTACTGCAGGTCAATGTTTAGAAGAGTTCTATTCAGAGTGATTCTAGTTTGTTACATTGGGAATATTTATGATTTGATCAAGTTGACTTTGGGGACAAACATCCTACCAAACATGTATAGTGTTGCAACTGCAGAGACCAATCCTGTCTTCATGCCCTATAACTTCAATAACATGTTTGTGGCACAGAATGAGATCATATTTTTCTTGCCTGCCAGATTAGCTCCCAAGACTTCACCCAGTTTATGGAAAGTATGAACTAGGGTGGGGGTCGCCAACCTTTTCTGTAATAAGAGCTACTTGTGTTCAATGAAAATCATCCTGGGCTACTAATATTAATGTTGTATTAGAGACCACATTAGACAAAATACATTAGTGGACTCTATGCACATTTACCAGCAGCGAGTACATCAGTGCATCAGGCAGAGTTGTCAGCTGTACTGTAAAAATTGCTTTGCCAGTTTGAATGTCTTTACATGGGTAATACATAACAGCTACAGCTGCTGTGCTTCTGGCACCAAGGTAATAATGTTAGTAGTAAGTCTCCCCAATGCCACATGATTTTTCACTCAAATAGCAGCTTAAAATTTATTTTGGAAATAAAACCATTTTCGCCAGACATCAGCTTCTGGGTTCTGAAAAAATACACATTTGTTTCTTGAATACTCGTTTCAATTTTGGTATACCCACATTGATTCAGCCAAGCAAAAGCTTTTAATTTATTAAGCTGGATTGCACACAGGAGAGCTCTTTACTGGTAAGTGGAGAGCTACCAGTAGCTCATGAGCCATTTGTTGTAGAAGCCTGATCTACGGGGTTCCAGGGGCATAGCGAACAGCAACAGGCACATGGGATAATCAAGCCTTGTTCCCATTCCCACTGTGCAGGTTCACATGTATCCTTTCCTTTACATACTCCTGCCATAGAATTGGCATGCAAGAACGAGATCCAAGCAACTATTTCAGGTCCTATTGCCAGTCTCCTAATTACTGCGACCAACCCATGAGTATCAAATGCCATTCTGATATCTATGGGGCAATTAAAGGTAGCCAGGTATGTTTCAGGGTGCCCTTGGTACCTGAAAAGATTTGTAGATGTTCGGTGCAGTGCCGCATGCCCACTCTCCTCATTACTGTAAAAAAATATTGACTCCCCTTGAGCATCAAGAGCCATTTCGATATCTTTAGGTGCAGTTACAGGCAACAGGTATGTTTTAGGGTGGTATCTTCGTACATGAAATGGTTTTTGGATGTTAGGTGCAGTGTAGCATCCTGGTATAGGCCCTATTGTATTTCAGTGGCCTAACTCAGGGATGATTTGTACGAATCAGTTGACTAATGCTTTACTTGGAATTTTTTAAGTCTATTCTCAATATTGAGATAGACCAGAGTAATTTCCTAGCTGGGTGTCATCCTAGATTTTGGGAGTGAGACAAGTAACATCGCTTTGGTTGTTTGTGGCAAATGCCTTTCAGCCTGGTGCAAGCTTTCATAACAATATGTTTATATAAGTGGTGTAGAATTATTGAAATAAGTCATGAGTTCCTGGAATTTTCCCATGGGCTAAGTCAAATATGGCCTTCTTGATCTCCATCACTGACTTTGGAGCTTCCAGTATGTCTCTCTGTTCTGGAGACAGCAACTGGAGCAGCACCTGCTTCCAGTAGCTCGCTAGTGCCTCCCCGTTATCCTCAATGTCGCTCTGTATACAGTTGGGAATAATATCTATTGAGTAAATGATTTATGTCAACCTACAGTAGCCACTTCTTGCTGTTTGCCCCAAAGGTCCGTGGTTGGGGACCCTCAGGTTTCAGATACAATTATCCACTCCAGGAGTCTCTGTGCTTGTCTCCTTCTGCATGCAGCCGTGCATGCTGTTCTAGCTATTCTATGTTTCTTATCTTCTCAAGAAGCATGACATGCTTCTTCCTTCCGTTGTAGGCTCTCCCATATCACAGTGTGCTCCCAAGAGGCTGCTTTTTAGTGGTCCCTCGGGTCTCTTTCAAGATTGTTGATTTCACAGTTCAGCTCTACACTCATCCTATATGATGTCCTAATGCAATGTCACATGGTTACTACCTTTAAAGGTCCCACTCCATATATCTCCAGTTGACTCTTTGTCCCATTAGTGCTGGCCATTGTCCTTGATCTTGCCTCTGTTAGACAAAAAATTGTGCTTTTGTATTGCTTTTACGTAAGTTAGCATTTGCTGCGCCATTTTGTGTATGGGCGCCATTTTGTATCACAATTGATACTGATTCTTCTCTAGGTTATGTTTCTTCGGAGTTGGGGCTTGCCACACTAATGAATGCATTGCTCTGGTATTCTCTACTGTCTGACCGACTCTTTATTTTGTAGAAGGCAAAGAGGTGGTTATTGGTGACCAGAGTGACCCGCATCGGGCCATTTACTTCACCTCCTATCCTGGATGTCCAAGTGCTGCGATTTGTAGGCACCACAAGGTACACCTGCTTGGCTTTTGCCCCAACACATTTTGACTATTAGTCAGACAATATTTTGCCTTAGTATTTAGCTTGCATAATGGACATGTGTAGTTGCAGTATGTACATCAGTCTATTTACTCTGACGTTGAGGTAATGAGCCCAGGAGGAAAATTATTATTATCTATTGTTTGAATAAAAGTTTTAGCATGTGTCACCTAATCCTCATTCAGTAGACTGATCTGTAATACCTCAGCTCTTCATATGACTGGCGACGATGGCAGCAGCACATGGCATCCATCAAGATATGTGCCCTTATGCTGTTATTTAAAGTGCTAAAGCTTACTGATTTGAGAATTAGCTTAGAGCTGAGCTGATTACTGAGCGTACAATGTTGTTGCTTGTCCTAATATCAAGAACACTCTTCTGCTCAGTTGACCTGCCTCTTCTTTTTATGTTATGTATTTGAAACTCACTCCCCTCTATCCGACCCCCAAATACTTCTAGAAGACTGATTTGTAGTTTTTGGACCAACTACCTACTCCTAAATTAACTGTGTAATTTCCTTTTCTTTATATTTACCAAAGCTTCAAATTTCCTATCTCGAGGCAGGCAGAGAGTCTGGGGGTGTTAAATGTCCTGCTACTCCATATTCCAAAGTCTGAGAGCAAATCTTTGGCTCTTTGTTAATGGCCTGATGATTACTAACCCAGTTGTCTCAAATGAAAATAATCACCAGAATAAAAAATAATACACATTTTAACCCTTCTACACCATTTTCAACACAAGGTAGCTCATAGTAGACAGACGATTTGAAGTCCCGGGCCAACAACATTTGGTCATCTTCATTTTGGGAATTAGCATCAAAACAAACAAAGCATCAAAAAGACAGTCTAGACAACTTCCTTGGACAACCGACACTCATTGATTTACCTGAAAAAGTATCTTGTGAAATTCAGGTTGGATAAGATACACCGTAAAAGCGTCTTTGTTCGTTTGTTTTTTTCTTTCTTTGTTTCTTTCTTTGTTTCTTTCTTTCTGCTACTGTTGCTCTTAGGCAGCTGTCTCCAACAACCAAAATACACTCCCACAAAATTTTGAACTTAAGTGTCAGAAAATGTCCCAAAAAGCAAGCAGACGTCTTCAAACAAAGGAGCACAGGGGCGGCTCCTCCATGTGGGCAGAGGAGCATCGCCACCATGCTCTCGCAGTGCGAGAGCAGAAACATAAAATGGTATTTTAAATACCATTTTATGTTTCTGCTTCTCGCACTGCGAGAAAGCAGAAGGCAGGGTTTGGTTGGGGGCGGGAGGGTGGGCGGGAGGGTGGGCGTTCCTGCTCCAGGCAGGGGAGGAGTGTCTTGCCCTCTGTTGTGGGCGCTGACTGTTTGGTCAGCCCCAGGGCCGACCAAACCAGTCATGCACACTCTGGATTTTCTCTAGAAAATGGCCTCCTGTGGTGTCGGCATCCTAGCCAATCACAACGCTGCCATTGCAGCGTTGTGATTGGCTTAGGGGAGGAGAGGGAGGCTGCGTACTTCCTGTAAGGCGCAGAGAGGAGACGCGACGTGGGACCAGAGGTGAAGGTAAGTTTTTTAATTAACCCCCCTTCGACCCCCTCCCCGCCCCCCCCACCCGCGAGTCATGCCGGCCGCGGCTGAAGGAGCATTCTCCAAATGTTATTGTTGATGATTGTTAGTCGTGTAGGTCAGGCTAAAGAGAATTCTTTTTTTCTCTTTACTGGATGTCCTCTTTAAAGTGGATGATGGTAGACAAGGTCCTGTGAAAGAGAAGCCTATCGTCCTTTCATACCCATCAAGTAGAATACATTCAATTCAATATAACTTTATTCAGACTAAAAGCGATAGACCATAAAAGTATATAGAAATTAAATACAAAGCTGTAATCACACATAAAAATTTAAAATAGTCATGGGTTAAAAAACAGTTTAAAAAGTGCATAAAGGACTTCAAATAGTACTTCGAATATCCACTTTTTAGATGGGCAAGAGGAAATACAGATCAAAATCAAATTTCAGTGCACAATCACAGAATTAAAGGTGGGAGTTATGTTTGAGGGGGCATAAAAGGGAGACAAAGAGAGAACAAAAACCTCAGATAGGGTCCGCAATGCACTCCTACTATCCCCCATAATCGACCCAGCATACCAGCCAAGTTCTATGCAATATAGCACAACGGCACATAGAGATCAAACAGACTAGCCCAAGATAGTGTTTCTAGGCTTGAGTCCTGCTTTCAAAAAAGCACAAACAATAAAAACTATTTCAGATGAGCACAGAAATTGTAAGTGCAGGAGGGCTGGTCTGCATCTTCGAAGGCCTAGACTCCTTAAAAGGGGTCTTAAAAAGTGCCTTTGAGCTACGCTGTGCAAATTACAAAAGAACATAGGGGCATATTCTTAAGCCCCCATCGCCACCACAACGTCACTTTCAGTGACGTTGTTGTGGCGATAGAGGCTTCGCCCTATTCACAAGGCAGCGTTAAGCCACGTTAAGTGGCTTAACGCTGCTCTAGTGAATAAGGCCCCTTCACGCTGTTTTTAGCGTGAATGGGGCGTGCAGTGGGTGTTGCGGTGGGCGTTCCACCGCAACAGCCATTGAGTTTGACGCTACCTCCTATTCACAAGGGCAGCTTAAATAGGAGGTTGCGCCAAACTTAAGACCAGGAAAAATCTGGTCTTAAGGTGGCGAAACGAGGAGAAATGCTTTATTTCTCCTCGTTTCTTCTTTTTTCATGTGTGCTGCCTTGTGCAGCACACATGGGAAAAGCAAAATGCCATGGTTTGTTCATGTACAGGAAGGTGTCCCTTCATGTACATGAACAAACCTTTTTTTTAAATGCCGTTTTGTAACTTACATGTGTGCTGCATGAAGCAGCACACATGTAAGTTACAACTGGTATTTTCGGTTTGTTTATGTGCAGGAAGGGACACCTTCCTGTACATAAACAAACCTCCCTGCTTGCAGACACCCTTGCACTCTGGTGCAAGGGTGCCTGCGTTGGCGTTAAGTTGTGAAACTTAGCGCCATCGCAGGGGGAAACGCGAGGCTGCACCATATCCTTGAGAATAGGGTGCAGCCTCGCGTTTCTGAAGTGGCGGAGAGAGGCGTTAAGCCAAGTAGGCTAACGCCTCTCTCCGCCACTTCCTTGAGAATATGGCACATAAAGTGCAATAGTGATTGTGCAGAATAATTATCACGGGGCAACAAGATACTATATTCCCATTTTGTTCTAAACAATGTTTAAAAAAGAGAGACCAGTAAATTGTCCCAGCTCTGAAGCGGAAAAGAAGGGACCTCTCCCATCTTGACAGGTCCAGAGACAAATGCAGAGGGGAGACATCTGTGTAAAGAAGACTGCAATACTGCGACACAGACAGTTTGGATAACTCGAGTTTAAACCTAATAAATGCACCGGGGGCCTTAAAAAGTGTTTTCAGCTCCATCTTAGCATTTTTAGGTATGCGACTAGGTTTGGTAAACCACCAGGATAAACCGAGGGAACCAAGGGTTTCTTTTATATAACTCAACCATGTCAACATAAACAGAATGAGACTGCCTATGCACGACTTGTAGACTAATATTTAAGGCATACAAAGAATTCCTCAGTAGATTTTTCCATGCCTAGATCGAAGACGCCCCTTTAAACAGAAAAGATGAGCTCTGATGCCAGCATCATATATTTTATTGTTGTATATCATGAGGCTATAATAGAAAATATCTTCTCCTACAATATATTCAGCAATATTTATGGTTTCATTTGCAAAATGTTTTTTCAAACAGAGCCAATGACTTGTGCCAAATGATATCATGGAATTGCATAGACTGGAAACCTCGACATGAAGTGCAGTGGGTTCAACCAATGGATGATACAAACTGTTGATCTCCAGTTTGATCCTCATTCCCCTTTGGTTGTGTTGGAATAGGTGAATACAATGTCAATGAATACCATTATGTGTGCAGGCCCAACAACAGCAATAAAAATAAATGCAATATCAACGTATACCATAATCTGTGCCTGCACAACCATACCAGTACCTGTCAATGCAGTATTAATGTATGTCATAACCTGTACCCCACAGTATCGCCAACACCAGCAATGATGAGATCAATCTATGTCATAATCCACGATCAAATGATGTTACTGTAACTAGTAATAACAATACCGAAGTACGTTATGAATTAAGCAAACCTAACCGTGTCAATACCAGTAGGAACAATGTCAATGTATGCTGTGACAACCACATGCTCAATGTTAAGGATGTCGATAAAAATTATGCCAGTGACTGTCCTATTATTCTCAGGAGTTCCAATGAACTCATATCATTGCTGTCAGATTCACCCGAGGTGACCTCCCTATCAAGCCCGAGGCAGAGATACATGGTTAGACAAGTTCTATGACCCACACCCATGCCTATCGAATACCAGGTCACAGGAGGGGTCTATCTTAACCTAAAGACAAAAGCTCACCCAGGGAAAACCCAGATTGATCCCATTGATAGAGAGTTGCACCACGAACAGGTCAGAGGAAATTGGCACCAATAAAACATGTTTGGTCAAGGGCTCGCGTTCCCCAAAATACCACAAAGCTAGATACCACATGTAGATAGAAACACTCAAACAATCAGGATACGACATGCACACCACATGTAGTGATCACGCACTCCTTATGCCGGACATCTGGACACATACACACTGGCCCACAGTAGCTCTCCTTGTGGTCGAGATCCACCTGTGTCCAGATGACTGCATTTGTTGATTTATGACTGAGATGCTTTTTTGGAATGTAGAAAATTGCTTAATTGTACCTCATGAACTGAACACAAAGAGAATTAAACCAACTTGTTCCTGTTTTGCCGAACACCTCTTGTCTTTTCATTTATTTAAGGTAAACTCATATCTGAGCAACATTTGTTAAAATACAGTTAAAAAATGTGAAATGTAATATAAACAAAAATGATTTGCATAAGCATTTTTACAGTGTGAAAGGCCACTGATGACAGGGTGATAAATGCCCTATAATAGATGATCCTTCTATGCATAATACATGTGGTGAGTCACAAAGACATGGTTACCTATTAAAGTTTCTCCCTGCAGCATTGTTGTGTGTTGGAAACAGCCCTTTTACTGCTCCCATTCACGTCTTTTAGCTACTTGAATGTGCGTTCTAGCTGTAAAACTCCAACTTCAACTTTTTATTTACATATAGTCTTTGTCTTTGCATATCATCCATACTTTTTCTGAGATTCAAAAAATCTTCAGCAATTAATGTTTTACCACCCTCTGTTTTAAAAGTAGAGCTATCCTTGTTCAAGGAAGTGCTGCTTTAAATGCCTGCAAACGTAGGCCTGAATACTTCTTCAGCAATTAATGTTTTACCACCCTCTGTTTTAAAAGAAGAGTTATGCTTGTTCAAGGAAGCACTGCTTTAAATGCCTACAAACGTAGATCTGAACACAACTTTAATTACCCTGGTGAAATTCTAAATTTTGCATCTGCAAGGTTTACTAAGGGGCTTTTTACGAGTCTGGTGGTCCACGGACCGCCAGACTCATGGAGACGTGGTGGTGGCGGTCTTCTGACTGCCCTATTAGGACCAGGGTGGTCGGGCTGCCCTGGTACCACCGCAACCGCCGGGGATCAGGGATCCCTGGCAGTGGCATGGAGGTCTTGAGGCCGCAACATGCTTGGAGGGGCCAAAACATATTACGAGTTTCCTCATGCCACACTTTTCATGGCGATGCGACTTCCATGAAAAGTGTGGCAGAGAGGAAACAAAGGGGGCCACTACAGGGCCCCCTGGTGCCTCATGCCATGTGGATGCACATAGGGGGGCACATGTGCCCCCCTGCATGCATGCCCCCCAGTACCTGCACGGCATAGACTGCAGCAGTCCATGCCGTGCAGGTACTGCCTTTGACTATTTCATAGGCACCTCCCTGGGAACACCAAAGAACCGCCAGCCAGACCAGAAAAAAACTCCTGATCTGATGGGCAGTTATTACACAGGTTTGGCAGTGCGGGAGCGGGGCGGTCACGCTCCCGCACCGCCAAACTCATAATAAGGCCCTAAGGTTTTAGATATTTCTCAGTCAAACTTTCTCGCTTAAAGAAAGGCACGCAAGAAACTGGTGAATTACATTTTAATAGGAAATTGTAATTACTTGATTTTTTCATATAATGCTTTGAAATTTCACTAAACAATATCCAAATTTGCCAACCTCACAATGCCAGGCAGCCACCTAGAATGCCATGTCAAAGCAAAAGCAAACAAAAACTAATAAATGTTACATTTTATTATCGACATTGAAAATAAGGCTTTTGTAAAGTTGCCAAATTTCTGATTAAAATATTTGGCCAGTCTAAACTGGTGGTTTAATTCAGTCTCTCTGGTTGACTCACTTGGGGTAAAACATAATTAATATTTTTCACACCCCAATGTACCTGAGGAGAGTCAACTAATATCCCAGGGGTGAGATTTTCCTTTGATACTCTGAAGGCAGAAGACGGCTCGCCCAAAGGGAATTTTTTGGGGGGGGAGTTGTGGACGTTGAAAATTGTTACCTAAATTTACCTCATAACAAAGTAGAAATGTTCTTTAATGTTCACATAGAAAATGCATGTTAAAATAGTGGATAGAGAAAATGTACTTTTATTAAACATGCAAAAATTTTAAATGCTGCTTATCTCTTCAGAAATTTCCCATTTCTATCAATCTTCACTGCTAGGCCCCAATAATTTATTGATTCTTCCATATCCCTTTAATAAAAATAAATGCCTTTTTCTAAAATGCTGATTTAACGTTATAACTAAACTGTAGAACTTGACGTCCGTTCAATTGCCACCACCTCTGCTGCTACCGGGGCCAGGACAGGGCCAAAGAGACTGCGAGGACCAGGGTGCATCGCGGGGAGATACCACGAGTGTCATCAGTAGTGCCAGGAGGCGCTTTAAAAAATCACCGCGGGCTCCCGCCCGGGCAAAGCCAGGACCAAGGGCGGGCCCGTCCTTGCCCGTCACTGGCCAGAGGAGGCCGGGCTGGGCCCTGTCCCTAACATCTGTAGTAGGGGTGCTGCTGCAGCTTGTGTTTTCTCAGATTCCTGATTGTGATGATGCTGTAATGGCGTATTAACCTGGTCCCTTACAAGGAACTGACCTCCCAAAGAATCGTGAGAGATTAACCTGACATCCCCTCCAAGCCTCATCGTTTCTGAGTGAGTCGCATTTTCCTTCTATTTGTATTCCTTTTGTGGGTTACGCTGTCCCTGGGGGAAATTTTAATCCACAATATGGGCAAAAGGAAAGCAGGTGATCTCCCGAGAGCTGAAATTAATGCAAGAAAACCAGGACATAAGAAGCTGATAGCTGACCCGCATGTTAACGCCGATACCGAAATGCTGGCAGACATCGACTTACTAATTGAGGAGGTTGAGTCTCTATTAAATCCATTAAATATTGACAAGGGGAAGGGAAAAGATAAAGTGCCAAAGGTCCCAGCCATATTTAAAAATACAAAAATAAAAAAATAAAAAAAGTTGACTATTGTACAACCTGCAAATCCTGCTATTTCAGATCATCACCAGAGCGAGACCATTGAACTTGCAGAGGCTACAGCTTCCTTATTACCTAAACACAAGGAAACTGAATTTACGGAACAATTGAGCTATGCTCAATGTCCGCTTTTCCCGGAAGTTATTATTGCTCCCAATATCCCTTGGCAAAATTGATTCGCACTTCTTCAATCTCCTGAGGGCACTGGAAGGTTACATTCACATTTACCGCAGGCCCAGGCCGGAACGAATCATGTGGGTCAAATTGAAATTGAAAATGGGACTCAACAAGGCATCGGGACATCTGTTGAGACAGTAACTCTACTAACATTAAATTTAAAACTGAACCATCTTAGCAGCATGGTTGTCTCATTAGTGGATCAAGTCTCCTTGCTGCCAAAGATGAGCTGTTTTTGCTGCTGCAAACAAGAAAGCCCAGCTGAACTGTTTACGACACCTTATACAGATCAACATTCTCATAAAGCGGCAGTAGTTCCTAATGGAACAGAACGGGCACAAAAATCCACTGCTACTTTAAGATCTATTCAAATGACTAAAAAGGCGTTGGAAGTTATCCAACCTCCAAGGGCCAATGTAAATCAGTTTATGCGACCCCTAAGGCTCTCCAATCAAGTAGTATCTAATAGCAAGGTCGCTAATGTTAAACTGGTCAAGGGTGGAGTAGACAATGTTAATGCAACCTTTCCCACCTACTTGGATAATGTACAAGAAATTGCCCTCTCTCCCTAGCTAGATTACCCCTCAAGAACCCGAACTGTAAATACTCAAGGAAGATCAAATCGAGATTTTAAAAATTTTGTTTACCTGACAAGAGTGCCGAAACTAAACCTTGGCGCTCATGAAGACACTGATGCACTAATTAACAAAGTCATTTTTTGGTTGAGGTCAAAGCGCAAATGCCTTTCAGTGATTAGATCTGACATTTTGGAAGCCAGGCGGTGTCCCTCAGACATTGTAGCCTTTGATTGTATACAGGTCACCCTGTGCAACAGACAGCTAGTGGAGAACCTGAATAATTTCAAACTCCGCACTTGCCATCTTTTGAGAAACAATGCATCTGAGATTAGGCCGAAACTATCTCCTCCAAATATTAGAAATCTTGAAGGTTTCTCGTGCAACCTCACAATCTAACTATACAGGCTAGCCACTTAGCATCTGTCTCTAATCTGAATGCATTCGATTGACTGAGTAATAAGCATGTATGGAATACATGTATAAATCCTAACACAATGTTAGTATGTGGGACAGCTAACCTTGGTAGTGATGTCTTAGATCTCCCTAGTGACAGGAGGGAAAACACAGGGGTGGTGGAAATCATAAATTGTGCGATGCCAAATGTAAATGGGGCAAGAGGCTGAGGTGAAAGACTTCTGGATGACTCTTTAGGCCCGAGCAGGATTAGCGAGAACCTTGATAGACTTTGTCCTGATGGGGCAAGAATGGATGGTACTCCAACTATTATATCTGTGGTTCCTAGCTTAAGTCTTCCACTAATAGCAGATCCTGAGGTCATTCAAACACAAACTGATATTAGTTTGATATCGTGGAATTTGGTGGGAATTCCACTTAAATTGGGGGACCCTGATTGGCTATTGCATATAAATAAGCATGACGTCTGTATGTTTCAGGAGACCTGGGCAACAGGAACATTTTTTGTTGATGGTTTTATGACCTATAGCCAAACCACCAGAACATTTCGGGAGGGCCTCAGGGGATCTCTTGATCCTCATAAAAAATATTGTATTTAAGTCATGCACTCCATTACAATTAGAATGCTTAGACCTAATGGGGGTTGTTGCTTTGTTACAGTCGGGACTGGTCTTGGTCTTTTTAAATATTTATGTAAGAACGACTGTGGCTAATATTGAATCCCCTACTCTCTCTATTCTTGAAGATACTTTAAACTCACTTCTTCCGAACTCAAAAATAATACTAGCAGGAGATTTTAATACATCCTATGAGCCATCATCTTATATTAGTGAGGTAACAGAAGAGGAGGATGAACAAAGGGGTATTAAAGCATTAACTGGGAAGCCACGAACTAACTTTACAGCAACAGGACACAAGTTAGGCTCCATAACAGTGGGCAGAGGACTGAGAGCATGTATTGGTCACACTACCTCAGATCCTGAGCGAGCACCCTCTTTTAGAAGAGGTAATCATGCAAGTGTTATTGACTTCGCTATCCTAGACGTGAGGCTATGGCCATTTTTAGCAGACATGAGAGTAGATAGGCGATCTGACAGTGATCATGATCCCTTGGTAGTGTCACTGGTCGGAGCCCCACTAGCTAGGGTAACAAATACATGCTACACAGTTGTGCCCGAACCTGTTTTATCGAACTGTAGACGCTATGTTTCCTGGCCCAAAGTTATGGCAAACCCACTTTTGCTGGCCCAGATATATGGGCTGTATGTCAATCATTTTAAGAACTATGAAGGGATGAACGAATTGGAAATCCCAATATTGAATATACATAACTTACTCTTTGAAGAGCTGCAACATGTGTTTTATAAAGACATGGCCCACAAAAGCCAGCTTTGGGGAAAAATATTAAATGGTATGATCTTTCTTGTAAACAATTCAAATGTTTCCTAAGGGCTTCTGTTCTAGGAGGGGAAAGGAGTCAGATAGCCCAAGCCAGGCATACTTATAAACAGGCTAAAAAGAGTTGGGACGACAGAATCTGGGAGGACATGTTGCTTGCAGTTAAAACAAATGATAACAGTCTGTTCTGGCGCACAGTGACCCAAACTAGAGCAGATAGCAATACAAAGAGTTACTAACATCATATATCAGCTGATAAGTGGGTATCTCATTTTTCTAATCTGTATGAGTTACCGACTGATGCCCCCCCAAGTTCACGTGGTAACCGAGGACCTTTTATGGATTTGTCTTGTTGTGATACCTCAGAATCTTATGGCTCAGCTATTACTTTTAGTTTAGAAGATACTGCTAATGCCATCTCTGCGTTAAAAACTGCCTAGGCACCAGGGCCTGATAAGATCCTAGGGGATTTATATAAATCGGAACCTGAGATTTGGGCGTTCTATTTTAATTTACTTGCCAACGCTATAGCACGAGGGGGAGAGATACCTGATTCCTGGAGAGGGGCAGAGATCGTTACAAAATACAAGAAGGGCAACCCTTGTGAGCCCTCTAATTATAGGCAATTAGCCTAATTGACAATGCCCAGAAGATCTTTGCAAGGCAAATCCTGGACAAGTTGTTACATTGGGTTGACACAAATAACATCATGTCAGCCGTACAAGCAGGATTTCGCCCTAAGAAGAGCACCATAGACCAAGTTTCCAGCTTCGCCACATTATATTGGAAATATATTTTACTTCAACAACAGAAGCTCTATGTGGCCTTTGTTGATCTTAGGGCTGCTTTTGATCTCATCCCCCGCTCTAACCTGTGGCATACCCTAAATAGGATGGGAGTCCCTGGGAACCTGATCCATCTCATGTCCAAGCTGCACAGTAATAACTTTGCTCAGGTGCGGTGTGGGCACGCAGGAGAGTTAACCGAACGCATTCCTATACAGCGGGGGTGCGCCAGGGGTGTGTCCTTGCTCCTACGCTCTTTTCTCTCTATATAAACAAAGTGGCTGACATTCTGAAGGACTGCAGAAATGATTCCCCTACACAGAACGGCAGCAAGGTTCCGATCCTTTTATTTGCCGACGACTCCCTTCTCATCTCCAAGACTCCAATCGGACTCCAGCTCCTTGTTGACAAATTCACAGACTTCTGTGTGTCAAGGGGTTTGGAGCTCAATGTTAGCAAAACCAAGTTCATGGTGTTTGGGAAGGGAGTGGCCAAACATTTAGTCATACGTGCCGGGGAGGAAACACTGGAGAAGGTGAGGAGCTTTGAATATTTAGGAGTTAAGGTAATGGAGAGCTTGAAGTGGAACGATCAGCTCAGGAAAAGCATGCTACTACTTGAGCATAGAGCTAATGCTATTAGTAGTTTGCACAGACAAACAAGCTCTCATGCTGTCTCGCCAGCTATAGAAGTGTATCGCGGCAAGGCACAAGGGGCTGCTCTATATGGAGTTGAGATATGGGGATGCGCTGATGCTGCGTTACTCACTGCTGCAGAAAATAGATTTGTAAGACGGTTGGTCTCTGTTCCTAGCAGTACACCGCTAATTCCCCTGTTTTTTGATTTAGGAGTCAAAAGAATCACAGATCTGGCCCCTCTAAGACCACTTGTTTACTGGATTCGGCTTTGGGTCAACCCTGAGTTAAGGGAATTTAGAGATTGTTTCATTGAAGTGCTCTCTACTAGGGCTGCCTAGTCGATATCCTGGGTCAAACATGTTTCCAATTGGTTCAATAAGCTTGGTTTAACAAGACTATGGACTAACCCGGAAAAAATGAGCAAAATTGATCTTAATATTATGAAATCCAGATACTGGGTTTATATCCAAGACAGTCATCTTAATAATCAGCAAGTAGACACATTGTATCTGGCCGCTCTAAGACCACTTGTTTACTGGATTCGGCTTTGGGTCACCCCTGAGTTAAGGGAATTTAGAGATTGTTTAGTTGAAGTGCTCTCTACTAGGGGTGCCTAGTCGCTATCCTGGGTCAAACATGTTTCCAATTGGTTCAATAAGCTTAGTTTAACAAGACTATGGACTAACCCGGAAAAAATGAGCAAAATTGATCTTAATATTATGAAATCCAGATACTGGGTTTATATCCGAGACAGTCATCTTAATAATCAGCAAGTAGGCACATTGATGAACAAATTTTTAGATATTAAACCTTTTTTCCCGTTTTGAGGAATTCTTAGATTTTATTTCCTCTCCTTTAGCTAAAAGCCTTTACATTTGTTTCCGATTTGGTAATTTACCTCTGAGATTTCTAACTAATAAATGGCATAAGGTTTCAAGTCTCAGTATTTGCCCAGCGTGTGGCCTGGAAGATGAGGATGAGGTACTTATATTATTTTTCTGTCCTCACTATCATGGCCCATGCCGGAAATGGATTATTCCCTTGTGTCATAATCTGAAGGTGATCAAATATTTAGTGGCTTTTAGAATTTTAAAAAGTGATACCAATCAAAGAAGAAGATGACAGACCATTGGAAGATGATTTAGTATTGGTTAGGAATGATTCAACATTCATGGTTTGCAGCATGTTTTGTGCTTTCTCTATAGTATGTGTTCCTAGCTAGAGAGTTAAGGCTTTCTTTGCACCCCTACCCTGCCTTGTCCCTTAGCACTTTGTTTTGCTAGCTCTATTTGCCATAAGCTACTGCTAATGGTGATTTCTTTGTTTTCCTTACGCTTTGTGATAAGACTGTCTATCTTTATGTTGATCATAGCTATTGCTGTGATTAATTCCTCTTACCTGTTTTAATGGTTGCTACTGCAGTTGTTAAGGAACTGGGCTGAGTTTCCAGAACTACTCTTTATGGGGAGTTCAACCTTTTCATAGTTATTAGTGTTTTGCTCAAAAGTTGACTTTCTCTTTTCCAAAAGGAACTCTTTATGGGTTCTTGCTACGATAGGTTAGGTCCTTTAGATTAAGGTAGGGATTAATACCTTTATAGGTCACGCTGTTATTTTGAAATGCATGTTCTAACCAAAGTTTCCTCAATTTTTCTGTAAATGGATTTATTTGACTAAACTGAATAAATAAACAAAAACTACAGACTAATCTCTTAAAGAGAAAATAAACTTTTAAAACTTCATCAAACCTCTCATCATTGACTGAACATTAATCACTGTAAGACAATGATTATTTTAGAGATGTGTTTGGATTGTGCTCCATTCTAATGCGGTGGCAAAGATTCATCAACCCAAAGAGGCATGGAAATTGGAGATTTGCCTAGTAAGTTTAAAGTGGAGCTACTTGTAAAAACTTTATCTGGCAGGAGAGAATAAGTTTAACACCCTGAACGGAGCTATAGAAATTATATTCAGAAATATAATTTGAAATTCCCGATTCCTGAATCCAATGTCCAGAACTTGAAGATCCAGCAAAGCGGTTTACGAATGCGGTTGTGGTTTTGAAGGTGTGAATATTAATAGGGTGAATGCATTGTAATGTGATTGAGCCTTTCTTCTGGTTTGAATATTTGCTTAGAAGGAGTGGGTGAGGAAAAAGCTAGTTGATAAGTGTTTTTAAAAGGTGTTAGATGATTTCAGACTCATTCTAGTTGCAAAATCCCGGGATCACATAATAATTGAAAACTTGTTTGCAGAGATTTTAAAGTGTGGTGTGTGAGGTACCATCACCTACACCAGTGACATAGGGGTATTAAGTTGTTGTGACTGATGAACACTGTCACTGATGATCGGTGTTAGTTCAACCTAATTGCACAAATGGGAGAAACTGCATTGATTTGGGTGATTTCACGCTGGTCGAGACTTCACCTGCGTATGTTGAACATATTCTTGAATGTGTGGGAAATATTACTGTAAGTAGAGCAAACAAGATTGTGCTCTAAAAGTCGATAATTATAGTTGTTCAAGTATGAAAAAACTTGTAACGGAGTGTGAGCTGCTCCGAGGAGTGAGTTTGTGCGTCATAATGTTTAGCGCTAGGATTGGTTGGTTGGTGTGTTTTCGCGCTGTGATTGGCTGGTGACACTGCAGTGTCGCGCTGGGATTTGATCCATAAAACGGGAATACTGTATTTGGATTTGTTATTTAGAACTGTGGACACAATAACTGGAATTCAATTGGTTTAACAGAAAATTGACATATACTGAACAAAATCATAACTTTCAGTTTAATCGTGCTGTTTCAAATTTACCAGTCATTACTAAATGTTTTAGAGATTTTAAGAATTTGATGAGAGGGGATGTTATTATTCCAGTACGCAAAGGTGAAGAGGCACCTCCTGAGGGTACTCCTACATGCATTATGACTATTGAGCATGGTTTAAGCACATGTCTTTGGCTTCACCAAAGGAGTAAAATTACTGAGAAGGAGGGTGCCTGGAGTTTTCCAAGACATGGGACATTTAACATCAGGATTCTTAATCATTTGAAAGGAAAATTGTACGAAATGAAAGCATCACCTAGGCCCATTCAATATAAAGCACGTAATGCTTGAGAGAGAGTAGTCAGGGAGAAAGAGCGGGGAAAATATCAGAGGAGGACTAATAGGGCAGTGAAAAAAATGTGAATGCCTGATGGGATGAAGAGCAGTGTAGATGGAGAAAAGCTATTATAGAAGGCACAAGATTATATCCAGTGCAAGTCAATGTAACTCTCCAATTAAGGGTTTGCAGAAACCCAACGATAAATACAGGATAGTCTTGATTTGTGAAAAGTAAATTAAATTGTAGTGCCCTGTTGTCCTGTGATACCAAATAAAGCTACCATTTTGTTTCAGATCCCATATTCTGTGGAGTGGTTTGCAGTCATCGACTTGTGCCAGGCTTTCTTTTCAGTGCCCTTGCATGAAGAAAGCCAATATCTCCTTTTCTTTATATTCTCGCAGATGGTATTAACATGGTGTCATGTCCTGCAAGTGTATACAGAGAGTCCATCCATTTTCAATCAAATCCTGAAAAGAAATCTAGAAACCCTGCAGATGCTCGGTAGGTCAACCCTTGTGCAATACGTAGATGCTGTGATTGTGGCATCAGAAATTCGAGATGCATGTAAACATGACACCATTGCGCTCTTGAATTACCTGTCTAAGAACAGACACAAAGTGTCTCCAGGGAAACTGCGGTATTGTCAAAAAGAGGTTTAATATATGGGACACATTATTGTGCAAGGAGCTAGGAAAGTGTCACCAGAAAGAGTTGAAGCAATCTTGCAGATGAGTCCATGTCAAACTCAGAAAGAAATCAGAATGTTTTTGGGAAAGGTTGCTACTGTAGACAGTGGATACCAAACTTTTCCTTGGTGACCAAGCCTCTATTGAGGCTGACATACAGAGATATGCCTGATCTGATTCCATGAGACAATGAATGTGCAATATAGTTCCTAGAGTTGAAAGAGAAATTGTACCGCACCCCAATGCTAGGAATGACACATTATACAAAAGAACCTCTAACCTCTACAACTCGACGATGATAATTACCCTGGTCCAACTAGCCACCATGAAACACAAAAGGGTCAGAGATACCCCTGGTTCAACAAAGACCTAAACTCTGAAAGAACACAAGTAAGAGCTGCTAAAAGACTCTTGAGAGCAAACCCAACCTCAACCAACCTCTTCCAGCTCAGAAGAGAATGCAGGAATTACAAAAAACACATTCTCAAAAAAAAAGCCGCCTTCTTCCGGAGTGCCCTAGGCATAGCTAAAACCCGCACAAAACAATTTTTCAACATCATCCGACAACAAACTTCCAAACCTGCCAAAGAAAATCCCCATGTATCAAAACTACAGTGTGACAAACTGGCCAACTTCTACAATGAGAAAATCACCAAAATCGAGCTCTCCCTAGATTTTCACCCACAGACTCAACCCAGCAACTCTTTGCCAAAAACAGAGATAAACCCAACCCCAGTTCACTCCATGATCCCCCATTATCCACCAAAATAATCCAATACCCAAGACCCTGCTCTACACCCAAGAGTTGGAAAGATTTGAAACCTCTCACAGAAGAGGACATCTCCATGGTGATTGCCAAATCCAAACCCTCCCCCCACTATGCAGACCCACTACCTGCTTCCATGGCTAATGGCCTCAACCTCACCTTAACCCCTCTATGGGCCAGGATCATTAATAGCTCCTTGAACAACGAGGCCAAGTCACCCCCCGGCTAAAAGAAACAATGCAGACCTGAACGATCCCAACAGATTTAGACCCATCACCAACCTTCCAATCCTAGTAAAAATCCTCGGTAATGTGTTCTCTCTCAATTCAACCAACACCTGGACTCCAACACCCTACTCGACCCACACCAGTCAGGTTTCAGGAAGGGATGCAGCACTGAAACTGCTATACTGAATATAACAGATGACATTCACAACTTCCTTGACTCAAACAGATGCTGCCTGCTCGTCCTCCTAGACCTATCAGAAGCTTTTGATATGGTTGATCACAAGTTACTTTTGGATGCCCTACAAAAATGTATCGGAGCTGATGGCACTATTCTGAAATGGTTCTCTTCATTCTACATAACTGATCCCAACTCATAAAAATCAACAACTCGATGTCTGACATCTCACCCATAGCCCAAGGTTTCCCACAAGGCTCAGTCCTTTCTCCCACACTCTTCGACATTTAGGTGGAACCCCTCACTACCATTCTAAAACAAGCAAATATCTCCTATCACCTCTATTCCAATGACACCCAGCTCTACCTAGAAATATCCTCTCTTAACAACATTCACCAACTTAACTTGACACTCTTAAAAGTCAATAACTGGCTATCACACAACCACCTCAAATTCAACCAAGAAAAACCACCCCCACAGATCCAAGAATGGACAAATAACCTGGACTCCCTAATCTGAAATCTTACTCTAACTGACTCAAAATCAAGCCTTTCCTACCTCCTAATGACCTAAAAACTACAGCACAAGCTCTAGTTCTGTCCAGACTAGACTATAGAAATGCCACACTCACTGGAGTAGCCAAAGCACACGTAGCCCCCATGACAGCCACCCTAAATGCAGCAGCAAGAATGGTCATAGGAGCTAAGAAACACAACCACATCACCCCTGCGCTGCAAAACTTACACTGGGTACCAATCGAAGCATGTTGCTGTTTCAAAATGGCCTGTCTCACCCATAAAGCCCTACACACTGGCAAACCAGATTACCTCGCAGCCAAACTCACTAAAGCAGGGCAATCGAGAAACCTAAGAAGCTCTAACACACTCCTTCTCATCCCACCCAATAGACATAAACAAAAAGCCCTTTCCAGCTCTTTCTCAGGCAACCCCCCTAAAAGCTGAAATTCTCTCCCAATACATATCATTCAGAATGAGCCCTTCCTTCACGAGCTTCAACAGACAACTAAAAGAATTTCTCCTCAACCGACACCTCTATCCCTCTGGACCACAGACGCTCCATGTCACCTTGTAATCCCCTACTAATGACGGGTACCAGTGCCGCAAAGCTTCTCTTAGATCCAGTCCTCAACTCCTCAATTGAACTTCTCTATTCTGCCTGGACATGTCTAGCCCCAAAACTGAACTTTTACTACATAATATTGAATTGATAACTATCTAGAAACTATGTTTATTAGCATACTGTGATTGTTTATGATTCTGTCGTGTATGTTGCTGTAAAGCGCTCTGATACCCCTTGGGTTGTGTCAGCGCTATATAAAACTCTTAAAATAAACTTTTAAAAATCTATTTAAAAATGGAGCCTTTGTTAAGAACCTGTTGGATGCTTTCCAATTACCAGGAGACATTGATGTGGTGAAGTGTTGATCTCATCAAGAAGGAATCGAATACGTTGCCATAGGCAACCGATATGCTTACTCAGTAGCCACGTATTGTGCATTTTTAGCCAGCTCCTTTAATGGAAATTTCAAATTTGAGTCCAAAGAGGAGAGGTCTTTTGCAATGCTGATGAAAGTTACTGACACATGGAATGAATTGAAACAGGTGCAGGAAAAATTGTCAGAAGCAGAACAGAAGGATTTGGTTAAGACAGGATGCGAGAAAAATGGTTGCCAGCAGACGGGAGACTGTTATTACCAGATAGCTTGTTGTTTCTAATGACACAATACTACCATGGATACACACATTTAGGGAGAGACTCAATGGTGAGACATTTCAGGCAGAGTTGGTATAATCCCAGATTCAGAATGTTGGCAGAAGAGATTTGCCATTGGTGTGTAACTTGTCAACAGTTAAATGTAGGGAACAAACAGATGTCACTCTAAGACACCTACAGTGATCAGGTGGCCCATTCAACAGGATGCTGATGGATTTTAGTGGGATGCCTGTACATTGCAGGCTGAGATAAATCCTAGTGATTGAAGCAACTGTCTTATTGTAGCTAAGCTGTTATGTGAATTAATGCCAAGGTTCGGCATGCCGATTTCCCTTGAGTCAGACAGAAGAACGCACTTCAACAATGTAGTGATGAAGATGATCTGCACATCCTTTCAGATTGAACAAAGATTACATTGCAGTTACAGACCAGAAGCCTCTGGTATTGTTCAGCAAATAAATGGTACCATGACTCTAGTTTGGCCAAGGTCTGTACATCAAACTCTCTGAACTGGACAGAGGCTTTACCTTTGGTGTTGACAGGAAGACTGGATTATCCCCCATGAAATATTTAGGGGTGGGCAAAGAATTCCACTCCAAGAGTTTTGCCCACTCTGTGTGGAGTTCCAAAAACTCCGCAAAGCGACACAGAGATTTTTCTCTCACGCAGCTTGCCAGCATTAAGTTGGCGAGCGAGAAAAATTGAGCGCTAGACCGTCTCCCAGTGAGATTTCTCAATGCGGGTGGCTGCCGTAGGTCATGACCACTCGCATTGCGAAATCTGCTGCTGGCGTTGAGGAAGCTGCCACTTAAGTAGAATGTCTGCTTGAGTGGCAGAAAGAAGTAGATCCCTCTGGCACAACACATAGTGCCACTCCCACTGATTTTACAGCACAGGACAAACTCCTGGTGCCAAAAATCAGCGTGACCAGCACGACGCACCACACTCCACCACTTGCGGAACTCCGCTTAGAGCAGCTGTGTTTTTTGGGCACTTTGCGGAGTTCCGCTTAGCAGAACTCTGCAAACTCCACCCAGGCCTAAAAATATTAATGGGCAGATCAATGAGATTACTTGCCATTCTTGTCAATGCTCTCTGGAATATCACTGACAATATTATATTAGTTTATTGCAAAGGATTGTCTGTCATCAGGTCTCAGCTGCCATACAAGACCTGCATCTAGAACACTGCCACAACCTCAATCCTGGTGATGGAGTCATGATCGAGAAGCATGCTTGAAAGACTTGCCTTGAACCCAGATGGAAAGGCCCCTTTCAGGTGATCCTCATTACACACACTGCTGTTAGTTGTGCTGGAGTCCCGAGTTGGATTTATGCCTCGCACACCAAAAGAGTGGGCAGTCCAGAAGTAGTGCCTTTGGTCTATGATCCTGAATGAAGAGCTTTGGTAGTTGCACCACCAATCGAAAGACCACCCAGGCCAACAGCACCAGTGTCAGGCCAGCCACTGGAAGAAGGAAGGGCTGAAGATCAGTTGGCGGAATGTCAAGTACAAGTACCTGAAATAACACAGAGTGGCATTGAGATCTCTAACAAAGATGAAGCAGGGATCGAGTCACAGAGAGAAAGTGCCACTGATGTGGTACTAAAACAAGAAGATCCAGGCGAAGGAACCAACACTGAAACTATGAGAACAAATCGACAAGAGGAATAGCCACAAAGTTATGAAAACAAAAATCTAAGAAGAAATTCTTCAAAAGCTTGAATTCCAAAAATAATACCAGTAGAGGCTGACTCCAGCAACAAGATAGCCTAAATCCAAATTAGTAATACCTAAGAAGATCGAAAAGAGCATGAATGCCCTGTCACAGATATTCAGCACTTGAATGGCCACACTTTATGAACACTGCTTTGAATGTCACATTGGAAGAATTGTGCAATGTGAATCCTGAACTATTTGAACCTCCCTGAAAAAAGAAAGCAAAACTGATGGCGATGATCTGAAAAAAAGAACACTTGAAACCAAACGGAAATTGAAGAAAGAATTTTTAACTATGTTCATTAGATGTTTGTTGTTTTAGTTCTTTGTTTTACAGAAAATCAACCATACCCAAGTTGAAAGTTACAGAAGAATAGAGACAACACTTTAGAAGAACACAGAGTAGGGTTTAGGATTGTCTGTTTAGAAGCATTAGTGTTGAAAAGAAAGAAAAAAGATTAACTGCACTAAAGAAGCTACGTCCTAAAACCTGCTACAAGTTATTGAACTAGGGGCCAGATGTACGACCAAGGAATTTGCGACTCGCAAATTGCATTGCAATAGCGACTCGCAATTTGCGAGTCGCAAATTGGTATGTACAACAGTGTCTGCAACACTGATTGCGATTCCCAATGGGGTCGCAAATTGCATGCCTCATGGATATTAATGAGGCACTCGCTATTTGTGACCCCATTGGGAATGGCTGGCCCTCCCAGGTATGGTGGCCTGCTGGGCTCATCAGACCTCCATGTCTGGGACTGCTTTTAAATAAAGCAGTTTTTTTTTTAATGCAGACCGTTTTCCTTAAAGAAAAACGGGATGTATTTAAAAAAAGAAAAATGAAACGTTTTTGTTTCATTTTTTAAGGGCAGGTAGTGATCCCTGGGACCACTGCCTGCCCCTAAAAAATATTTTTCCCTGCATTCGCAAAGGGGAAGGGGTCCCCTGGGGACCCCTTCACATTTGCGACTGCATTACCACCTTCTTGAAGAGGGCGGTAAATTGCGAGTGTTTTGCGACCACAATTGCGGTCCCAAAACCTTCTTACATAGGATTGCGAGTCGCAATTAGGAAGGGACGCCCTTGGAACGCCTCTTCCTAATTGCAAGTCGCAATTCCTATTTAGCGAGTCGCAAATAAATTCTGACTCGCTAAATAGGGTTTGTACATGGCCCCAACAGTTTTTGCATGCGCAAACAGGTCGCTAACCCGTTTGCGCATGCAAAAATGGGTCGTACATCTGGCCCTAAGTTCTTTGAACTGACTCAGAGAATGTGTTGCATTAGAAATAGGTGTTAATATATCATGGGTTCAATTTTCGTAATAACAGTAATAATGATCACTATAGTACTAATAGGATTTTACCTTCCGCAAGAGTCATAGCATAAAGCAAAAAACATTACTAATTCACCTGTTTACCATACTGAGCAAGACCCCTTTAGTCACTCCGTTGTAAGCTATAAGAAAAATTATTATTCTAGTAATGTTTATTCTAGGGTTAGTACAAGAATACACTAATGCCATGGATGCAAAGGATTGTTATTTATGCACACACTTACCTACATCAGTTTCAGAAGAAGTTACCTATTACCACATTCCTCTATCTTATGCTATTTCTTACAGCATCCTATTGTCATTAGTTTATAGGTGAGGACATTTTGAGTATATCTGTTCTAATCACAATCTAATACTTTCCAGTGCACCAATAATCAAGAACATGAATATACTCTCACAAGGAACGCAGATAGACACAGCCTGGTACTATTTCCTTTCTTATAGACCCATTCATAGTGTGAAGGCTTCCAAAGACAATTTAACCGGTTTAATGTGACCATTACAGAAGGCTTATATAATGGTTTTAGAAGAGAGATATAATAACATGACACGGACTACTGACAATAAGAGTGATGTTTTAGAAAATGCTTGGACGAAGGAAGAAAATTATTTTAGAAAGAAGATGGTTTACCTTAAACTGAGACTCGACAGTCAACACAAAGGGAAAATGTGCGTGTACAAAAGACAGACACCTAAAAGGCCTAGACATATAGGGATTAGTAGTTGTGAACACACATTTGAATTAAAATGGAGATCTTGGAAAATTTTGCAGGGAGACGAAAATGTTATTCCAGGGGTTTATTACATTTGGGGACAGAATGCTTGCTTCTTATTGCCAGCTAAATGGGAGGAAATCTGCTATTTAGGCATACTAATTCCAAAGATGTACCATGTGAATAATTTAGATGCACTAACATTAACACCCTCACACAGACAAAAACTCATTACAAAAACAAGAAAAGGACTGGTAGGAGACATATTTGGAGCTGTCATTCCACCTCTAGGCAACATCTTAAATGGCAAAAAGATCGGAAAGTTGGCAACAAAATGGCAACTAGCATATCCGTAGCTTTGCTTGTAATTAATACAGAAATAATAGCTATACGGTCGTTGGTTTAACAGGATTGACTTGCATTAGACATCTTACTCGCAGAAAAGGGTGGAGTCTGCAAAATGCTTAAATTAACTTATTGCTGTACATACACATACATACCTGACGAGAGTTGGGAATTAAAAGGCTTCGCAAAGAATATATCCGGTTTAGAAACTGAATTACGTGAATTGGAAACACCAAGTTTGTTTGAAAATTTTGGAAAGGGAGTTGCCACGATTGGGAATTGGTTTTCAACAGAAGGAAACACTGTTTTGAAGGCTATTCTAAT
Source organism: Calotriton arnoldi (assembly GCA_963921515.1). Taxonomy (NCBI): domain Eukaryota; kingdom Metazoa; phylum Chordata; class Amphibia; order Caudata; family Salamandridae; genus Calotriton; species Calotriton arnoldi. The sequence continues at coordinate 388,407 of CAWUFW010013957.1, read as the reverse complement.
TCCAATAGTAATAGTGGGGCATTGTCTAAAATTTCTTTATGCACTGTGCTTGAGCTGTAGATACATATTTTGCAAGAGAAAGGAAAGGCTAGAAAAGTGGATAGAGAAAATGTGCTTTTATTAAATGTGCAAAACTTGAAAATGCTGCTTATCTCTGCAGAAAGCTTCCATTATTATCATTCTTTCACTGCTAGGCCCCGATACTTTCTTGATTCCTTCCTATCCCTTTAATAAAAATAATTGCCTTTTTGTAAAATGCTGATTTAATGTTATAACTGGACTGTAGAGCTTGACATCTTTGCGAAATGTGCGGTTTGCTGCAAAATGTATTCCTTTCCTTCCTCACATCATATGACTGCATTATATTTGAGATTTTTTTCCCTGCCACAGGCTTATAATGAACAAAGTATATTAATGAATGAAAATGCTCGCTGTAGGTTTAAATTCTATGATCTAATCAGGACATGGCAGATATTAATGTTTCATTTCATAGAACAGTTCATTGCAACATTGTAGGCTTGCAAAGGTTCTCATGAGAACCTTCCTAAACATATCTTTTTGTGTAATACGCTTCAGCTGCATTCCAATAACTATATGTCGACATGGACGTTTACAGTGGGAATTGAGGAAGAAGACGACGGACCATCAGAAGATCCATTCCTATTGGTTAGAAATTATTCAAAATTCTCAGTTTACAACATGTTTTGTGCTTTCTATATAGTACATGTTCCTTGCTGGAAAGTTGAGGCATTCTATGCACCCCTACCCTGCCATGTCCCCTAGCACTTTGTTGTGCTAGCCGGATTTGCCATAAGCTACTTCTAACTGTGATTTGTTTGTTTTCCTTACACTTTGTGAGGAGACTTTCTATCTTTATGCCGATCATAGCTTCTGCTGTGATTAATTCCTTTTACCTGTTTTAACAGTTGCTATTGCAGCTGTTAGGGAACTCTGCTGTGTTTCCAGAACTACTCTTTATGGGGAGTTCGACCTTTTCATAGTTATTAGTCTTTTTGTTCAAAATTTTGCTTGCTGTTTTCCAAAAGGAACTCTTTATGGGTTCTTGCTAGGATAGGTCAGGTCCCTTAGATTAAGATAGCAACAAATGCCATTATGGAACATGCTGTTGTTTTGAATGCTTGTTTTATACAAAATTGCCTCGATAATGCTGTAATTTTTTTTTGATTAATCTGAATAAAAAGAAAAAAAGCAAACCTCTCATCACTGACTGAACATTCATCGCTGTAAGATTATTATTATTTTAGAGATGTGTTTGGGTTATGCTCCATGCTAATACAGTGACAAAGATTCATCCACCCGAAGAGGCGTGGAAATTGGAGGTTTGCTTGGTAAGTTTAAAGTGGAGCTACTTACAAAAGGTTTATTAGATTGCCACGCTCACAGAGGGAACTAAACAATGCTCAAAGATGCGATCATGAAAAGCTTTTGTCAAAAGCACTGTAGCATTGTTTTGACGGTAAGCAGCCACTGCAAGACGGGAACTTTCTAACAGTGTGGCAAAAGATAGGAGACATATGCAATGGATCCTTAACTCGATTTACCTGGGATGTTTTGCCAATCAGATGAGCTCACCTTTTAAAAACTGCTCTGCGCTACTCTCAAGAGAGACTTACTGAACATGACTGATAAGAGAGATATGTACCTACTTGCAAAAATGACAGACCTGAAAGGCTGCCCTTGGGTCTAAGGAAGCTACTTTCATGATGCCACACAAGGCAAAAACAGTCCAGGCCTGCCCAGAAGGAGTCTGGCTGTAGCTTGGAACTTTTTCTATAGCTATTTATTAGTAGATCAAAAAAAGCACAGTTATACAATGACGTTCAAATATCAAGCCAAGTTATAACATCTGCTAATATGTTGAAGCAACTGAACATTAAGCATTCACGTGGCATTATGATTCCAAGCCAGAAATGTTAAAAATAAATCAACAACAAAATTGCATGACTCGCATCCCCATATTCTGTAGACCCTTCCACTCCAATAACAAACCCCAGGGCCATTTGTTGCATCCATTCTCCCAAATTGCCACTGCAAAGTTTCAATGTGTTGTGTTGTTAATGAGGCCCACTACTAAGGACCCTATTCTAATGTTGTTTCCCCTTCCAATTTACGGTGGCATCTCATCTGGCCTGACGTACCAGTAATAGTGTGCCCCACTTTGTAGTGGGCGTCCTCCTCCCCATCTGTTGAAGCATGCAAGTTAAAACTGTAATTTTGTGGTGGGCCATTTTATGACTTCTTGGACCCATCTCAAGACGGGAGCAGCCACACCAGCCTACCAGTTCATTGCAATGCTCCTTTTACTTAGGAGCAGTGCCAGGTCCAGAAATGTGTTCATACACTTAGCCTTTGTCGGTCTCGTAAAGCACCCCAATAAATACCCCTCCATAGTCATGTGTATGGATCTGCCCATGAGGTCTGACAGTAAATCCAGTAGCGTCCTCCAGTAGGATAGTATGTGTATACAGTACCATACCATATGGACGAAGTCAGACTCTTGAGCCTGACACCTCGGATACACCGATGAGAGTGCAAGGTAAATCCTAGCTAGCCTTGCTGCGGAAAGACATGTGCAACAGAGGTAACTGAATTGTGTATGTTTAAATCGATGGTTTCTACTTACTGATTTGGTGTATTCTAGATTAGATTGAGCCCCAGTCTTTGTCTGGGATCTCCCTAGTCATCCGCTGTTCCATTTCAGTTTCAGTGCTATCTTGGGAGCATAGAATGCAGGGGTGAAAGCCCCATGCATGCAAGTCACAGCCTTGCGGTTAACCCCGTGTGTCAGTAGAGTAGTTAATACCTCATGCTGCACTGGCTCAGTTGGGCACTCATTTTAATGATAAAATGTCTATCCTTTGTTTGACAACAAAATGTCAATTAATCTAATAGTATATTCTGGCACTTTTGAAGAAAGACTTTAGAAAAGGTTTGGAATTTGAATAGGGTGCATGCTCAGTGGATACTAAACCAAAATATCAATTCATAATAATACTTACTTTTAATTATTTAAAGTAGTACGGGCTAATATGTTTTAATTGTATTCACCAGTGGCCCTTCAATCAGCTTGATATTACATTTAGTGAGTGAATACAAAAGGAAACACCAAGATGTGCTTACCATCAATGAAAATGGCTCTTCTCAATGCCTAATGAGCAAAATTAATCATCACCTTATGCCAATGTCCCTAATTACAAATCCCCAGCTAATGCAACCACTCAAAATGAGTTGTAGCTATACCTTTCAAGCATAGTTTCTCTCTTTTTTTTTTAGAGTTTTATATAGCGCGAACTTGACCCGAAGGTATCGGAGCGCTTTACATGAGCACCAGTTTCGTTACAGACGGACACATTCATTTTGTTAGGTGCGGGGAGATTAAGTGATTTGCCCAGAATCACAGGACTTCGAGGTCCACCGCTCTAGCCTACATTCTCTCCCCATTTCTCTAGCCAGTTAAAGTGATGTTTGATATTGGTCAACTTATTCCACTTTCTCAACTCATTTCTAAAAGGAGTAGCACAGCCTCTTATCAAAATTACACTCTTAATTACACACAGTTAATTCTTATTAAAAACATTGACTAAGTATCAGTTCCAAGTGATACTAGACCATTCACAAAAAGGTCTCTGACCAAACAAGTTCTTTATCTTTATTCAATGGAACAGCAATTCAGGCTACCTTCTTATAGTCTGTCATTCCCAAGAGATCATAGATTTCCTGTCCAGCTCTGTTAAAGGGTCTAGCGTTGTCAATCTGGTATTCGTCATCTTTGATGACTCTTCCTTTTCTTTATTATTCCTCCTTCTTTTGTGACTTGTGTTTGCTCATTGTTCTTCACAAATTTCTTTATTTTCATAGATCTACAATAATGTTATATCTGTATAACGAATATGCTATTTTCCGTCATGTTTGGTTCTTCACATACTTATAGCCATGTGTTCTGTATATATTAGATTACATTTATTATCTTCATTCTTGTTACATAAGGGTTGTAATACCCCTTTGTAATGTGTGTGTTAATGTTTCACATATGAATTTGACAATTGAGAGATATCATTATTCTTTTTGTGTTGCTTGTGCTGTTTTTATTAAGTGTTACTGGATACCATAGACAAATACTAGGCGCAAACTATCTGCTTCTGTGGTGATTTTTTCATGGGAATTAAATAACCAAATCAAGAAGACACACAAAAACTTAGGAGCATATTATCAAGCCAGTTATCGCCGCGTTAGCGGCACTTTCGTGCCGCTAACGCGTTTTTTTTTTATCGCTCTATTACCAAGATGTCGCTAACAAGCGTTAGCGACAGCTTTCCGGCGATAGCTATAGTTTTTGCTATCGCCGTGCATGGCAGCGATAGTTTCCGCTAATGATATGCAAAGTAGGCATTCCCTCTCAAAATTTCATGAAAAAAGTCGCTAACACACCATCGCACTATTACCAATGATGCCCCGGACCCGGGAAGCGATAAAAAAAGTCCTGCTAAGGCCCCTTAGCTGCAGGAAAATAAGACCTGAAAAAAACAGGTCTAAAAATTGTAGAATGGTGATAAATGGAGGCATATAAGGGAGACTAGCCCAGACCCACACCTGAAGACCCACAGACGCCATGGAGGTACTACTCATTCAGCTTGGAGTCCCACGAAGGCAACAACCACCACCGCCACTGCCACCTCCCCCAGGACCACCACCAAGGCTGCGCCAAAGACGACAGCGGGCCCTGCGCAGATGTCTCAGCCTCGCAGACCTGATGCCAGAGGATGTCATTGCCCACTACAGGCTCAAAAGGACATCCATCCAACACATCCTGAACCTGACAACCCACAGGCTGACGCCACAAACACAGCGGAGAACTAACATCCCTCTGCAGACAAAGCTGCTGGCCGTGCTGCATATGTTGGCCTCTGGGACCTTTCAACCAACAACGGCCAGAGTTGGAGGAGTCTCACAGGCAGCCTTTTCAATCTTCCTCCCAACTGTCTTGGATGGCATACTCAGCCTGATACCCCAGCATCTTCACTTCCCCAACACTGTGCAGGAACAGATTGAGACCAAGCAGGGATTCTATGCCATAGCCGGATTCCCACAGGTGTTGGGCGTAATTGACTGCACACATGTCCTATTTGTGCCCCCTGCGGACAGTGCACACATATACCGCAACAGAAAGCACACCCATTCCATGAATGTGCAGGCAATAGTGGACCACCGGGGACTGTTCACCAATGTCATAGCCAAGTTCCCAGGGGGTGTGCATGATTCCTACATCTTCCGACAGTCCATCATGAACCAGCGCTTCCAGGATGGCACATATGGAAATGCAGTGCTAGTCGGTAAGTACTAACGTGACCCACCACATGCCTCAACTTCACAGAGATGCAAATCAGAAGTGTGAGAATGTACATGTCACAATCACACATACAACATGTCAATCAACATGCCCACATACCAGACACAACAACACCAAGAACTGTGGGAACTGTGGCTAGATATGTAGACAAACCATCCTCAAATGCTTAGCCCCTGTGCCACCCATAAGCAAATGTGGTGAGACGTGGGAACCATGTATGTGCGATGGAGGCACACGATCCATAATCAAAGTAGGAACACAAGGCCCAGTGTGTAGGTGTTGTGCTGGACAGTCGGGAGTAAGCTGACCGCAGACGTGCCCATGTTGGCATATAGTGTCTTTCTGTAGCCCAGCCTGATGGCAATGACTGTGTGGGTCACTGTTACACCCGACAATGGGGGATCCATGTGAAGGTTGCATGGAGGATGCAGAGGCTGGCGAAGAAGCTGCAGGCCACTGCGTACACCTGTAGGTACATGGAGATGGAGGAGTCAAATATGGGGCCTAGGTACCTAGATTTGGGGTGGGGGCATCCGAAGGCGTTGGACCACCAGGTGGTGCCACATGCTGATTGTTCTGTTACGAGGATGAGGACTCATGTTTCCCCTGTGTATAGCACGCCCCAGCTGTTGATCATCCATGTTGCAAATCACAGCAATCCTACCTGGAAGAGCAGTTTGGTGTGTGGGCGTATTGTTGATGGTGAATATGAGCATTCTGTACGTGTTGCTGGTGCTGTTTACTGGTATCCCAAAGCTTGCACCAGCTCCACTCCATGTGTCAGCAGATGCATCTGCCAACTCTGAGGTTGGTGCTGACCGAGGTGGCATTCAATGCCTGCCGTATGTTGCAGTTGCATAGTGGGACAAGGGTGCATGCGCAGTTGGAGATACATGTTTGGCAAATGTGGACTTGCGCCATTGTTGACGACTGCAGTGTTGTGGTTGTTGCTGTTGATGGTGGTGTGTAGCATCTCCTTGGTGACTGATCTACACCAACTTTGTGGGGGCCTGCATGTGGTCAACGGTGGCTTGGGGTACATCAACAAGGTGGTGCATGCGTAAGTGGTCAACACGTGCGTTTAGTGGGGCCGATGAACTGGATGAAGTCTACACATGCAATGAAGCCGTCAAAGGTGTGCCCTGCCTTGTGGATCAGTGTGGTGAAGATCTGGGACAGTCTGATGTCAGCTAACATTTCCCAGAGTCAAATGGATCTTGAGTAGTCGTGGCATGTGAGTTGGAGGCTACACTCCCGAATGAGTACGTAGGCCACGGAGTGGACAGTGTTGCGTCTGATGATGCTGATGGTGTGGGTGAAGCGTTCTTGCCTGCAATGGGCCCTGCATGTGAGGGGGCTGATGACTGTTGATATGTGGCCGCTCGGGACAGGAAACAGCATGTGTTGTGCATTGGGGCAGGTCTGGCAGCAGCGACAGCAGCACAACTGAACGTGAACCATGTCTGGTGTGGCCCATTGCCATTCCAACGTTCACATGGCATTGACTGTGAGGAGGGTGGATGAGTGCCATCGATAGATGGTAGAAGAGCCAGTCATGCAACTGCGCAGCGCACACAATTGATGAGGCTTGGGGGAGGGAGTATCAACAGTGAGGCAATTTAATTTGCAGTGATGCCTGTAATCAGTCAGAAGCAACACATGGCTAACATGAAATCCAACATAACACAAATGACACACCACAAAACCATCTACACCAACAACACAGCCGGCGCAACCAATAATGTAAACATCTCGCTATCACATGTTATAAGTGACCAAGGATATGCACTATGCCCGTGGATGATGACACCCCTCCAAAACCCCACCACCCAGGCCCAGAGGCAGTATAATGCGGCCCACAGACGCACCCGGTCCATTGTGGAGCGCACATTTGGCGTGCTAAAGTCATGTTTCCGTTGCCTGGACATCACAGGTGGCAGACTGCTGTACAGCCCTGAAATAGTCAACAAAATGATCCTTGCATGTTGTGTATTGCACAATATATGTGTGCGCACCAATGCTCCATGGATTCAAGTGCCTGCTGCACCGGACGATGACCAGGATGATGATGAAGATGAGGCAGGTGGCGCACACCCCACAGTAAATGCAGCAGGAACTGCCCGAAGGGACCGAATAATAAACAATTTCTTCAACTGAGCACGTCACATTGTGACAGTCCCCCTCCAATGTATCTCATAGCAAAATGACCGCAATCACGGTGTGTGCTAATAAAAAAACATACACACATACCCTGTCTGCATGTTACTGTCCAGCATGGGTACATCACTGTGAAAAGGGTACGTTGCACAATATGTGCAAAGAAAATAACAAAACTTCATCCATGCTGGGAATGTCTCCTCAGTACAGAAATGCTTTTCAGTGTGTCAAATGTGTAAGACTAGAGTCTTCATGGTGCAAATTGGGCTACCCAATCCAAAATTGTTGCGTGTCCTTTGTGTAAATCAGTCAATATATGTTGTCGTCTGTGAATAAATGCACAATTGTAGTCTGTTGTCAGTGGTCAATAATTTATTAGAGTGTGTACGTTGTGTAAAACAATGAAACTGTGGGCATGCAATGGGGTAAGAGATGAAACTTTGGGCGTGCAATGGGGTAAAAGATGCAAATTCGGGCGTGCAATGGGGCAAATCATGAAAAATGGGCGTGCAATGGGGTAAAATATGAAAAATGGGCGTGCAATGTGGTAAAATATGAAAATAGGGCATGCAATGGGGTAAATTCTGAAAATAGGGCGTGCAATGGGGTAAAAAATGAAAATAGGGCGTGCAATGGGTAAATCATGAAAAATGGGCGTGCAATGTGGTAAAATCTGAAAATAGGGCGTGTAATGTGGTAAATTCTGAAAATAGGGCGTGCAATGGGGTAAAAAATGAAAATAGGGCGTGCAATGGGGTAAATCATGAAAAATGGGCGTGCAAAGGGGTAAAATATGAAAAATGGGCGTACAATGGGGTAAAAAATGAAAATAGGGCGTGCAATGGGGTAAATCATGAAAATAGGGCGCGCAATGGGGCAAATCATGAAAAATGGGCGTGCAATGGGGTAAATGATGAAAAATGGGCGTGCAATGTGGTAAAATCTGAAAATAGTGCGTGCAATGGAGTAAAACATGAAAATAAGGCGTGCAATGGGGTAAATCTTCAAAATAGGGCGTGCAATGGGGTAAATCATGAAAAATAGGCGTGCAATGGGGTAAATCATGAAAAATGGGCGTGCAATGGGGTAAAGTATGAAAAATGGGCGTGCAATGTGGTAAAATCTGAAAATAGTGCGTGCAATGGGACAACAACCAGACCGCCATCTCCAAATGGACACCAGGCACGGATGAAGACACCTCCTCCGCTAGGAAAGGCATCCACTCGGGGGCCCACACAGACCCCTGGCCCCCTCACATCTACCACAGAGCCATATCTGCCATCGCACACGAACCACTACGCAACATCAACATCACCTTCAACACATGCACGTAAACAGACAACTTGAAGCTTGCCGAAAGTCATGCCCCTACACCTTGTGACCCCCACGGGTGAGTAGCATACATAAAAAATCCATGACTGATTGATGGTTCACTTGTTAGATATGCAATTATGGTGTGACCTCTGTTGAATGTTGCAAGTTAGGGTGTCATGTGTTGTGAAACATCATTTTCATGGTGTCATTTGTGTGCCAACCAACCTCAACATGTTGTTACAGGGCTCTGACATGAAATTTGCACTAAGACTGTACATCAGTGCATTGATTTGCTTTTAGCGTGCAGATCTGGCCGCTAACACGAAAAAGCGATATTTTCTTTTTCCATCCGCCCAATGTTAAAATACATTGCGCGACACTTTTTGCCATTATAAAGTTTACTCATGTGACTATTTGCGTGCAGATTTTCGCCGCTTACTCAAAAACGGGACGCAAATAGACAGGAAGTGATGTCTGCATGCTTCCTGTCTACTGGAGTAGTGTTCTGCACTTTCAGTTTCTCTTTTGAGCACATTGCTGGTTATTGTGGAGAGTGCTGGAGTTTCTTGGTGGTGTGTGCTGCAGTTTAGTGATTTTGAGAGTGTTGCAGTGTCCTGTGTCCGGTGTATAGTGTCTGTGAAGTGTTGTGTACTCATTAATTGTGTTTTACTGTCTCCTGTCCTCAATTTTGTTGGGTGTCTGTCTTGGGGTAGTGCAGTTAAATTGTTGTTGGGGATATTTTAGAGGCTTTTTTTTCTGTCTGTGGGCTCACAGGTGTGTAGGGCGATGCCGGGTGTGGGCAGGGAGGGCAGGATGTCCGAGGGGACATTGGGGGGGTTCCTGTGGCTCATTAAATTCCACCTGCCACTGCTGTTGGAGAGGGGAGGCCGTATCCTGCAAGGGTACAATGTGTCTGTGCGGAAGATCAGGTGGGAGCGTGTGCGGGTGCACATGCTACAGTTCTTCGGAGTGGACCGCAACGTGCGCCAGTGGAAGCACCGATGGCATGACATGCTTGCACGTGAGGCAGACCTCTTGGACTACGTGGGAGTCATGACAGGCCTACAGGGTGGTAAGTACAAACTCCACATTTATTTGTATGGACTGTAAGGAATGAAAATTGCGACATGTGTGACACTGCTGTCAAAGTGAGAAATGGTTGCTGATTGAGGTGGGAGACACAAAGCGTTTGCTCATATTGTTGGCACTTCCGAGACACAACGCAGCATCACATTGACAAACATATGTTGCAAGTCTGTCTCACCCACTGCGCTGGACCAACACTTAGCACTGTACTGCCATAGCTGGCACACCTGCGCAAAATGTGCTTGCAGGCAGACAATTGTTTGTGTACGGCATGGGTGACTGTACATTAACTATCCATGGAATTGTCCATGTGAGCTGTGTGCTGGCCAAAAGGTAGTGACAATATGCTGTCCTCATGATTTGTGTTACGTTAGCTAAGCTGCCCTGTGAACATAGTTGCTGTGTGAAAAAGTTCTGTTTAAGGACAAATGGTCTAAGGAAAGTGGACATCTCCATATTGTCATACACCAACAACCCTCTGTGTAACTGCTTTGTGCAATCTGCAGCTACTCAATTGTACAAAGTGCATGTAGAACATCAGGATGCATGGAGTAATGGTGCCTTGTGGATGAGTCACATTACGATTATGGGCATGTCAGCTAGCATTACAGTCTTGTCTGTCCAAAATCAGCTGTCACAGGTCTGGTGTGAATGGCAGCCAAAGTTGACCCAATCATGTAGTCAACATGAAACGCCACACTACAGTTATGTAGCATTTGCTGTCATGTTGATGATTGGCATGAGGAATATGACACATATGAATTGAAGTCTAATACCAACACATATTTCTTTACTTGTCTCACAGATGGACGACCGCCAATCACACAGGGGGACATTGACAGCTTCGAGGACCCACATACCACTGGTGAGTTGGAACGTAATTGACTAGCATGTTGCGGTGGCATGGATGTCTGGGTCACATGATCACCGTTGCAGTATGAAGTATGGGTGCATATCACGTCTACCTTGCCTACAGTGTGATGATGTAATGTGGAAGTCAGCAGTGTGCACTAACCGATAAGTGACTCTGGACAAATGCTTTAGTCTCACAGTTGTGACTTGGCCCATCCCCAGTCAGTGACACACATTTGATAACGCCAGGAGGCTCCTGTGGGAGTGACAGTTTGCACTTTATAAACACCACATTTCATTTCAAAGTGAGGTGCATATCATCAAGCCCATATCGCAAAGTCAACGTAACTGTCATCAAAGTTGTGTTGTCCATAGGGGCCTAGCATCATAATTTGAGCAGCGTTAATACATTCCACGTGTATTAACGCTTACTTGTCAATGAGGTACACTGTCACGCTGTGTTGAGTGTGAACGGGGCATGCATTGGGGGTTGTGTTCGACGTTCCACGGCAAAACCCATTGTATCAGAGGCTGCCCCTGATGTCCAAGTGCGGCATTCATAGTTGGCAGCGCACAATTTACCAACAGTTACATCCCGGTTGTATTCTGGCCATATGAGCAGGAATGCTTTTTGATCATCATGTTTGCTTTGTACATGTGAGCTGCTTTGTGCAGCACACATGGGAATTGAGAATTGACATGGTGTGTATAAGTACAGCAAGGTGGCCCTTCCAGTACATACATTAACATACCTCATTTTTCCCCAATGTATCTTTCCTGTGTGCTGCACTAAGCGACCCACATGATAGTCACAACATGGTCTTCTAGGATGAAATCTGTGCATGAAGGGGCACCTTCCTGTACAGACACCAGACTCACCTGCACACACACAACCTTGCACTCTGATGCAAGGGTGCCTGCATACGTGCTAAGTTGTGAGACGTAACGCCATTGCCGGGGGAAACGCAAGTCTGCACAACATCCTTGGAAATAGGGTTCAGACTTGCATTAGCAAAGTTGCGGAGGTAGCCGTTAATCAGAGGAGGCGAACGCCGGTCTCCCCTACTCCCTTGTCAATATGACCCTAGGTCCATGGGTTCGGTCACCACAGCACATGCCTGTGTATTGCAGCGAACACTGATGGGACAGGAGACATGTAAGTGGGTTTGCTGATGACTATCCAATGACATTGAATGCATGTACATCCTTGCGTGAGATGACTGTGCAAGTGTGCATGATGATGCACAAGGAGGCAGTGCATTTCTGCCCGTAAGTGCGCAGACACAGTTTACAATTATGATATTGTAGGTATGCTGCATGCCGGATTCAGAGTTGTGGCAGTGTGTAACTGTGGGCCAAGCATATCAATGGCACGTTCCCCAAAGACACAGCAAAGTTGCCCAAATCATTCTCATTGGCATGTATGGCCACTGCAATGGTGTTGATGAGCTGTCTCCTTGCGTCCATTCCCTGATTGACTCTGGATCAGGTGTGGGAACTCCTCAGTCCCAATTGGTGTCATTTCTGTGCACGCATTTACCACGCATGCTTTAGCTCTGCCTTAAGTGCTTTGGCATTTATTTTATAATGCAGGGTTTGCCAACGCTATCTGTGAAGAAGCATTACCACAAACGACACTATGAGCATGATGACTCCAGGGTGCCGTCACAAAGGGAAATGCATAGTGACTGTTTGTGTAGTTACGGCCAGTATATCTTGATACACTATGGAGTGATCCAAGCGGAGACCACCAATGCATGATTGAGTGTGAATTACGAGGAATGGATGTTTCACCCTCTCTGCGGCAAGACTCCACATGTTGGGGCATATTATCAAGCCACTATCTCCACCACAATGTCACTTTTTGTGACGTTGTGGTGGCGATAGGCTCAGCGCCCTATCATCAAGGCAGCGTAAAGCTACTCAACATGGCTTATAGCCATGTTAAGTGTCTTAACGTTGCCTTAATAATAGGTCACCTTTGGTGCTAAACTTAGCGTGAAAGGGGGCGTGCAGTGGGTGTTGCTGTGTGCGTTCCACCGCAACACCCATTGAAGTTGACGCTGCCACCTATTATCAAGTCTGGCAATACTAGGTGGCAGCGCAAAACTTACACCCAGAAAATCCTGGTCTCAAGGTGGCATATACAAGGGGAAATGCTTCCTTTCTCTTCGATTTTGCTTGCCCATGTGTGCTGCCTTGTGCAGCACACATGGAAAAAGCTAAATGCCATGTTTTGATCATGTACAGGAAGGTGTCCATCCCTGTACATGAACAGACTGTAGATCAACAATCCATTTTGTAACTTCCATGTGTGCTGCACGACGCTGCACACATGAAAGTTACGAAATGGCATTTTAGGATTGTTCATGTGCCGGGTGTAAGTCCTCCCTACACATGAACAAACATCCCTGCTCGCAGACACCCTTGCACTCTGGTGCAAGATTGCCTGTGTTGGCGCAGTCTTGATGAACTGCACACATGTGCTGGGGGACACACATGCCTGCACATGGGCATTGTACCTATCATGCAGCCCTGTGTCACTGGAGAGGATGAGGGTGGTGCTACACACAGGGGGATAATGCTTCCCTCCTCCAATTGCTTGTACATGTCACCCTCTGCCCGTGTATGTAATGGCACAATCGTTTGTCACTGTCAGCCTAATTTGTTAGTGACAATGCATGACCCATGCCATGCACTGTCATGTCAGTCTCCCCAGCATGTAGTCACTGATCCATGCTTCAACATGTCGTTGTCCAGGTCACTTGCTGACTTCACATAGTCACGCTGTAGTGTATGCTCCCATGTTGAAGTGAACTTGTATTACAGATGTGTATGGAGAAAATTGAAATTGGCCAAGGGACTCTAATTTGCCTTTGTGTATGTTTTACAGACAACATGACGCCTGGCCAAATACATGCCTTCCAGGTGCGGAAGGACCGTTACCGCCATGTGAAGAAGGTTGTGAAGGGGTATGGCAACATGTCCAAGAGGTACCATGAGGAACGTAGGAAGGGCACATGGAAGGCGGTGCCTGAGCATGCCCAGGATGTCACACAGCCCCCCCAGGCCCCTCAGGCGTCAGTGGTGTGTCCCAGCCGGACCAGGTGGCACATCCCCCTACGGCACCCCCCACCCCAAGGCACTGTCCCACCTGCAACTGGTGATCAAGTGGTCTCTTTCACATTGTGGGACAGGAGGCTCCTTCAGGACATTGTGGTATCGCTGGCAGAGCTTAGGCGCGAAATGTCTGATGTCAACAGACGAGTGATGGACATACAACAACACTTTGGACTGCCATGATGGGTGGACCTGTTGGACACCATCCCCCTCTTCTCCCTTCCCCCAATGTTTGAACTCTCTTATTATGTAGTGTCAGGTTAGTTATTTATTTGTTAGGTAGTGTAGATTTTAGTTAGTGTTAGCTTGTTAGGTAGATATAAGATTTTAATTAGTCATCCGTATTTGGGGATAAGTTTCCTTTTCCTTTGGGTGGGGGGTTGATGTGTTTTTTCTTCATAAAAATAAAAATAAAATATTTTAAAAAAATATATCTTTGTGTAGGTTACATGTTTAGTTAGTTTATGTATAGCTTATATGTCTTTGTCCTGTCTCGTGGTGTGCCTTAAGGGTGGGAGGGGGGTTGGTGTCTATGATGTGTTGTTGCGTGTTTAGGATTAGTTAGGGTAGATAGTTTAGGTAAGTAAGATTGTTTTATAGTTAGTTTAGATTTTAGTAGTAGTTATAGTGATAAGTGTTAGTTTAGGTCACTTGAATTTTATACTGTTCTAATAAAAATATGATACTTTGGATTTCTGCTTGCACTTATGTCAGGGATGAGGTTGTGGAGTGTGGCTCATTCCATTGTATGCAACTTTTGCCATCACTGGACTATCCATTGGAATCGCTAAGTCTGCTCATGACATGTAAGTTTGCAGGATGTATTGTGTCCGGATACCTTAGATGTGAGCACACTGAATTTGCATTGATGACAGGGTGTCAATTTGGATTGACGTCCTAGTCTAGGGACAGTCGTCTGTGACGTTCTACATCTTCTGTGTGACTCACGGATTTGGACAGCACATTGTTGCCCATTTTTCACATAACCTAGTAAGATGGCATGGCAAGTGAATACAGTTAGCTACTGTTATCCATCATGGAGATGGATGTATGCGACAGGTTCCACAGATTCCGTCACACACCTGCATGTCAGATGCTCCTGCCGCAGAGTCCATCTACATTGCAAAGACCTAGCCACACTTGCTGCGTAGTGCCAGTGTCTCCGTTTCCTTTGCCATTTGCAAGATATGTTATGGTTCATGTACGCTCACTCTCCAGACCATGCATGATTTGTTAGAAATCTGTGTGCATTGTGTACAGGACATGGAACAGCAGTGTTCCTGATTCACAAAAGTGATCTGAGAGTAAGTGATGACTTCACATTTTACGTTACTCACAAATGTATTTTGGGAGTAGTGCATTTTGCTTTACAGAGTTGACATCTCCTAAATGCCTATCGTGACTCACTGGACTAGT
The DNA here is from genome assembly GCA_963921515.1 of Calotriton arnoldi. Classification (NCBI taxonomy): domain Eukaryota; kingdom Metazoa; phylum Chordata; class Amphibia; order Caudata; family Salamandridae; genus Calotriton; species Calotriton arnoldi. The sequence continues at coordinate 373,094 of CAWUFW010013957.1, read as the reverse complement.
CAAGTTTTGATTTTGTCACAGCTAACGTTTGGGGGTGGCACACTGTTCTGCTGCACACAAGGGGGAAATGTTGCATTGTTCCCTGTAGTGACAGTGTCATGGAGACTTGTCCCAGCTGTTACTTCTGCCATTGGCTCATGTTGATGCCGCCCTTGAAATGTTGTCCGTGCATCTGACTATATGCTGAGTGCAGTGCCACGCACATGCCTTCACACGTTGCCCGATAAGCTTGCAGTGGTCACAGCATGAGAGGGGGCATATTTTAGGTTACATCGTTTGTCGACAGGGAGGGGCTGACTGACGGCTTGCACTTTGGGATGAGCCCCTATTTGCCAATATACTTCACTGAGGCAGACATTGTGGTTCCTTATGTTTATGGTGGACATGTGCCCTTCCGTGTCTTCATCAATGTGAATATGCTGTCCAGTCTTTTGGGATGTGACATGCAATGTGCACCATCACAACAGGCTTTGTCCACCACGTAGTGTGTGAGTAGATATGCCAAGAGATATTTGTTTACAAGTGTTAAGGAGGACACAACTCGTGGCCTGCAACAGACTATAAAATTTGAGCACACATGCCTTTTCATGAAAGGACGTGGGGCTAGGTTGGTATATTGCTAGATGGTTGTTTTGGAGCAATGGGGGAACCGCTAGTTCACACATACACCGCCATCTCACTGCCTATCTGTATCGGGTAAAACAGGTACATTGCTTGTATTACCTTCTGGGTGAATCAGTTTCCTAACACTTTTTACATACTTCTATACTTGATTGGTCAAGAACCACACACATCTGTGTGAGTGAAATCATTTTATTTACATTCAGAGCATGAAGACTGGACCAGTGCTTGGCCATACATGCCCACATTGCATGGATGCCCGTTGGAGGGCCAGACAGAGTCATTTGGTGGTAACAGGTCCAAGGGAAGAGGCATAGTTCAGTCCGCAGGCTGATTGCAGTGGCATTGGCAAGAAAAAAGTGATATGGCAGTCCATGTGGAGGTCCAAGGTGATTGTCGGGGGACAGTGGAAGACAGTGCAAGAAGATTTTCAGTGGCATGATACTAAGCCCGGCACCAAGGAGGAAACTGGCCGCCGCTTCCTCCTTAGCACAAATGCACTTTCACCCTCCTCTTTGTCCTCTGATGTGTCATGTGCCTCACATGTGGGTCGTGGTATGGTGGGTGCAGCACTGTGAGGCACTGACACATCAGGTGGCGGAGCTGAGGATGTGGAGGCAGCAGCAGCATTCATCTGCGCCAGACCTTGTGGCAGCAATGAAGTGATGAGCAGGGGCAGGGCATGATAGATCCCAGCAACCTCGCACTGGTGTGCGGCCCTGGCAGCCATATCTTGTGCCTGCATCCGCTCCATGCTCTCCATTATCCGACAGATGTTGGCCAAATCCTGGCTGACATTGCTGGAGCCACTCTGAGCAGACAGTTGTTGTTGTCTCAGAATCATGACTCCAGCAATGTCAGCCATGGACCGTTGGAGGGCATCGAGCGGGCTGTGGGTGTCCGTGATCTTCTGCATGTGGTCCCGGATGGGACTCAGACACCCACGTATGGCCTCAAGTTTGTCTGCCAGGTGCTCAAGCCCCACCCGCACCTGTTCCGCCATCTCCCGCTGACCTCTAGCACACGGCGTTGGAAGGCCAGGTGTGGGTTCTCGAGGTCCGGGGAGGCAGCTGTGGTGGGAGGTGCTTGCTGCTGGTTGGTTTGTGCCGGGGTGGGGTTGCCGCTATGCTGCTGGGTTGCCCTGCTCCTGGAGGTGGGGTGCTGAAGGAGTCTAGCAGATGTTGCAGTGCTTCCTGATCGATGGTGGGGTATTCCTCCTCGTCATCAGTGAAGGTTGGGCCAGTCTGCTGTCCAGGAGGTGATGTCTCTCCCTCTGCAGTGTGATAGGGGAGATACAGTTTAACAATGTTTGTCATGTACAATCATGCATTGGATGTGTTTACAAGCAGACAGCAGGACAGTGTCCATTCATACTGTTTTTGAGTAGATGCCTATTTGTTGCAGAATAGTGATGATTTTGAGGAAATTGCGGATGTGATGTTGTAGTTGTACATTGTCATCTCACAGTTTCCAGCTATGACAAATGTTATTGTACACTATCTACACACAAGCGTCACAAGTTGTGTCCTCTGTTCATTTATGTGAGTAATGCAATTTGGCCCACATAGTAGTCAATGTTGATGGGCTCAGATTTGTCTGTGTGTGCACTGCATTGTGTGCTGGTGGCACCTGCAGCTTTGGTTTAGCTGCGCATTATACCTTTCATGTAGTGAGCCTTTGAGTTCTGTGCATTTACAATGCTGTGCTGAGGCAAACTGGGTGGAATATGGGTCTTGGTCAGAGTTGTGAGAGTTGTGCATTGTTTGACTTCAAATGTCTTGTTTACGTCAGGGGTGTATGTACACGAGGATGTGTCAGAGTGTGACTTGCTTGTTTAAGGATGTTGTCCACACTCAGCCACCTCAGTGGGGTGGCCTGAACCATGTTAATAGGTTGGGCCTGCAGGCATGCTATTCATCATGCACTGTCACTTGCCTTGTCAATGTGGCTCACGGACACGCAGCATTGCAGGGTACTGCACATGTGCATGTGTTTTGTGCAAAGTATGGTTATGTGTGAGTAGGGCACCCTTTGGGCACATTAGCAATGTGAGCTTACTTGCTGTTTCAACATGTGCTGCACTATGTAGTACACATGGACATCCATGTTGCTTTGTCTATTGTGATTTGTCTGGTGTGCATGTCGTCCTTCATGTTTTTTATTGCATGCATTGCTGTGTGCCCTCCGTTTGGCTGACCCGTTGTGAGTATGGTTCGGCGTGAGTTTCGATTGTTGTTGCTGTCTGAACAGACAGGGGCATGTTACCAAGAAAATGGCAGGGAGAGGCGTTAGCCATCTTGTCTTCACGGCTCTCACTACCAATTTGGTAACGCCAGGCTCAAACATGTTATCAAGGATATGGTGCAGCCTGGCGTTTCCCCCTGCAATGGAAGTAAATTACACTGCTTGGCGCCAGAGCAGGCTCCCTAGCACCATAGTGCAAGGGTGTCTGCGAGCAGGGAGGTTTGTTCATGTGTAGGAAGTAGTTGCTTCCTGCACATGGACAAAGCTAAGACGGCATTTTCTAACTTTCATGTGTGCTGCTTCATGCAGCACACATGGAAGTTACAAAATGACATTTAGAAGTACAGTTTGTTCATGTACAGGAAGGGACACCTTCCTGTACATGAACATACCATGGAATTTGGCTTTTGACATGTGGGCTGCACAAGGAAACAAGCAAAAACAAGGAGATTTAATGCATTTCTCCTAGTTTTGCAACCTTAGGCCCTGGATTTCTCTGGTGTTCAGATCAGCACTGCCACCTATTCTCGCCTAACTTGATAATGGATGGCAACGCCGACTTCAAGGGGTGTTGTGGTGGGACGCCCACCATGACACCCACTGCACGCCCCTTTCACACAAAGTTTAGCCTGAAAGGGGCCCTATTCTCAAGGCAGCGTAAAGCCACTTAACGTGGCTTTAAGCCACATTGAGTGACTTAACGCTGCCTTGATAATGGTGCGTTGACCCTATCGCCACCCCAACGTCAAAAATGAGTGACGTTGTGGTGGCGATAGGGGCTTGGTAATATGCCCCATAGTGTCAACACCCATTACCCTCAAGGTTGACCCCACGTGTGGTGTGTAAGTGGTCAATTTTCTGATGTATGTGCATTTCATGATGCCTATTTATGGTGCTCAGGCCTGGTCAACGCCACCCTCACAAGAGATGCAAATGTGCGGGTGATGTGTGTTTGTGTATGTGCCATGCAGCTGCTGCCATGGATGATACCTGCTGTCCTGGTTCTGTTATTCAATGCCTGGCTTGGCATGTGGGTGAAGACTACCTGACTGCATATTTGTTCACTGACACAGTTGACTTACCAAACCGTTAATTTGAATTGCACATGATGGTGTGATGGGCAACTTACATCAGGACTGATGTGGAACGCTGTATTCTGTGTGGCAGATGTGTACACTTGGGGGGGGTAGGAGTGCAATTTTACATAGGGGTTGAGGGTGGCATTTGGCCGGTTGACATGATTTTTTTCAAATGAGCTATCCTTGCTTGTTGTCATACTTTGGCAGTAAGACCGCTTTACAGGCACATTGTGGTTCAGCGAGTATGTCACACAGACAAGGCATGCAGTACATATTGGTGTGATAAATTCCTGTTCTGCATTGTTCACGTACTGTGTGGTTGTTGGCACGTCCCCCTGCTCATTGTATTCCATCGCCCTTTGAGTGAAGTGTGCTGTTTGTGTGCATTTTTGTAGGTGCAACCTTTATCCAGCAGCCTACATGGTCAATTCGTTGTGACATTGCATGTATGTGTGGTATGCAGACTCACTAGATGTTTCCCCACTTGGTGTACACCAGACTGCATCTCATGAACACTACTAGAAAGAAGGGGGCCCCTGAGGTAAATAAGAGGAAGAGATGAGCAGGGGAAATAGACAGTTTAATCTCAACATCGAAATCTCAACCTATTTAGTTTAAAGTGTGCACTGCATCATATATAAATAACAACACCTGAAAAGCTGACCAAATATATATCAAAACATATCAAAATTTATTAGAATTTACATAATGGGCATGATAGATTTCAATAAAAAACAACAAAAAATGATATACGTCCCATAAGGAAAACAAACAAACATACCTTAACTCTGATTCATACTGGAACTCATTTGTACCTCACACAATCCAAAAAAGCACATCATACATACTCTCTCATTAACAAACAACACAAAATGTGGACACAAAAAATGTACCAAATTCATTAATAAAGTGCGTTGTGCATCATAGATACAGTTATATCGATTAAATCAAGCAGACAATGATGATACATTTCTATATACGATTCAAGTCTATAATACACAAATTGGTTTTGTAAAATGAAAAAAAGCACATCCAGAAGCAAAATTGCAGGTTAATATAGGATTCGCTACATAAATATAGGTCCACAGGGGTGAATCTGCGCCGACGCGCGTTTCGGTGACAGACCCGATAGGGTCTTACCTTCCTCAGGGCGGTGGTTTGAAGTACAAATATCAGAGGGACGTATCTGTAAACAATCGATAACAATATATTAAAAATGCTCAAAATATCAATGTACGAATGTATATATATATATTTATCGGGCACATAATGCTACTAAGTGTTGCCCTACAAATACCACAATTCAGCTTAGACACAGGTTGTCGGTAATAAAATAAAATAAACGTCTCCTCGTGAAGAAAGGACCTCAAGAAGAAATCTAAGCACACAGAGTCCCATGCTCATTTTATTCTAGAATATTTAAAGGCAGGCACCATCCCGATAGGATTAAGAGTGCGCAATATTCCTGGCTTGTTTATCGAAATCAGACAGTTCCTGGAGAAATGGGCCCTCATTTCGAACCGTTGCTCCAGGGACTGGATGATACTGATAATTGAAACAGCTAGAGAAGTAGTTAGTCTTCTGAATAGAGAAATACAAGAGCTGGAAGACAAACTTAGGGTGTCTAACGGTATTGAGGAGAGTAAGAGAAAGCTGGAGGAAATCTCCTTTGAGTTAGACTCCTTTAGTGAATACTTACTTAAAAGAAAAACGGATGTGCTTTTTTGGATTGTGTGAGGTACGAATGAGTTCCAGTATGAATCAGAGTTAAGGTATGTTTGTTTGTTTTCCTTATGGGACGTATATCATTTTTTGTTTTTTTTTTATTGAAATCTATCATGCCCATTATGTAAATTCTAATAAATTTTGATATGTTTTGATATATATTTGGTCAGCTTTTCAGGTGTTGTTATTTATATATGATGAAGTGCACACTTTAAACTAAATAGGTTGAGATTTCGATGTTGAGATTAAACTGCATCTCATGAACAGGCAAGGGGGCACATTGCATGGTAATGCAGGTGATGTCAGATTTTCCCCCTTGCCACATCACCACGCACATACAAATTGCCTGCACATGGACACGTCTCACTCTGAGGCCAAAATGCGGATGCACTGTGCATGTGACTGGTCATGTGCACGATAAGGCATGCCACCACCAATGTCAGCACACCTGCAGCATTGTGCACATGTGTCTGAGTAGTGTGCAAGGTTGTGTATGCGCAGCAAAGTCCACCTATATGCACATGCACATTCCTGCACACCACTCATACACATGTGCAGGATGCGGCAGGTGTGCTGACATTGGTGGTGCATGCCTTATCGTGCACATGACCAGTCACATTCACAGTGCACCCACATTTTGGCGTTAGAATGAGATGTGTCCTTGTGCAGGCAATTTGTATGTGCGTGGTGATGTGGCAAGGGGGCCATTTTGCCACCCTGCCGCATGTCAAGTTGTTGTGCCACTTTGTCATTTGAGGGGGCACTTATGGAGTGGTCTGACGTTGACCTAGAACTATTTTGGGCTTCCTTTTCTGTGCACATTTAAAAGTCTGTATGCAGGCCAATGTGTGTCGTGCAATGTGTTGTTTGAGAAGGGTGATATGTCCCTATGCCACCATGGACAGGGGTATCCAGGACATGATCCACCGTACAAGTGGGTATGCACTTCAATTAATTTAATTGTACATGAGTTCCACTGGGCCCATCCGCCCTCTTCCCTCCCGTCCCTGGTTGATGCTCACCCTGATGTTGTTGTGTCTGTTCACATTCAGCACTATCCTGGCCCGCAACTCCAACCACCTTCTCCTCACTGATGACTCGGGACACCTGCTCCTCCAACTCATCCAGCTCCTCCTGTGGCGCTGGGCTCCCACCTCCAGTCTGCCTCGCTGCTCTCACGTTGGCTGCTAGTTTCTCTTTGGTTTTGCGCTTGGTATCATGCCAGCGCTTCTTGCAGTCGTCCACTGTCCTCCTCCTCTCTCCAACGGCATTCACCTTGGACACAATGTCCTCCCATATTTATTTTTTTCTTGCCAATGTCACTGTGGAGGTGACAAACAGTTCTTGTTGGTGTTCAGTCACCTCCGCAATCAGGACCTGGTTTTCCTGCAGGCTGAACTTAGGATTCCTCTTCCTCTTGGCCTTCACATGGGTCTCTGGCTGGTCCTCCTGGGTATTTGTGGGCATGTTTGTGGCCACGGCACTGTTCCCAGCTTCTTCCATTGCTCCTCTGGTATTTTCCTTTTTTTTTTTTTCAGCTTGGCGGGACTTTTATAGTGCATTTTACCGCTGAACGCGTAAAATGCAGGCCTGGTGCCAATTAACGATCGGATTCTGTCGCTGATTGGCCCATCGCCACTTTTTTCACGTTAGCCGTCACGCTAAATCTATCGCCGTCAATTTCCGCCGGAAAAGGTAGCTATCGCCTGTTAGCGGCGTGTTGCTAATAAATCCTTTTTTCAATTTCAAGTATTTTAGGAACGAACACAAAAATTATATCTTGTCAATCACTTTTGCATTTTCTAGTAGCCTGTGAATACTCATGTTATAATTATGATTTCGATACCAAGAAGCTTTCTATGAAGTATGCTATTTCTACCAGAGTTCTAGTTCCTTAGATAAACAGGTAGTAGGTTAATAGGTGCATATAGCAGCCTTCTTCACTTCCTAATCATGATACACTTTCTTACCATCATAAGTAGTTTAGTTTATTCTTTCGTTATATCAAATGAGAATCGATATATGTTTCATCTGACACACTTGGTTGGCTGCCAAAGGAGAACTACTTATTGCAATGTGTCACCAGTGCTTTATTTTTACATAACCCAAGACTGGGGACTGTTTTCATTTTATTTTATTTTTCTCTTGTCCTCATATGGAATTAGTTTTTGACAAATACATCTATGTGATCTGGTGGTGCTACTACAATTAGGATTTTATTCCTAGGTCATTGTGTAACTAGCTATGAATAGAGCATTATCGGACTACTCCTTGGACTGTCCTCAACCTTATTTAATTTTAAACTTTCTTCCATTTATTTACTCTATTCAATCTCTAGTGACTGTCGATTCATCAGAGTTTGTAACGGTAATCACATCTAACGACCATTAACAGTAACATGTGCGGTGAACCTATTCTCAACTTATAGGTGTGTGGTCCCTCTATTCACTTAATGCTATGTACCCGAGCCACCATCTCAAAATAAAGACCCAAAACAACAGTATATGTGCTAATATATCACATGCTTCTCGAGTGCTTGTGACATCACTGAGGATTCAACTTTGTTCTTGTTCCTGGGCACTAATGATGACTAAAGATTAATGATTTCTGAATAAAATAAATAGAATTTACTAAATTGTTACTACAATCCTATACGTCAATTCTCTTTATTTACTAAAATAAAATAAAAATGAAATTGTTCATAAAGGTGAATTGACTGCTCCTTTTAAACTCTCTCTGTCTATAATCAATGGTCCATGCGACCAGTGGCGGGGGTTATTAATGATTACACCCGAAGATTAAGATACGAACATCCCCGCTCTATCAGCATTATTATAAATTCTTCATGATAAAGCGGTGATTTCTCTTAAAATGAGCTAGATGTGAAACGACTTCAAACAACACTTTGGGGCCGATTCCGATCTCGGCCGGTAGGGCTCCGAATCGGATTCGGCTTAACCGGATCCGATTCGGAGCCCTATTTCCCGACCGATCCGTATGTGCGTCCGGACGAGCGAGTACGATGCAAAATCGCCGACCGGCTCGTTCGGGCGTCCCAACCGCTCCGACCGACTCGTTCCCAGGTCGAACCGCACCGACCAACTCGCTCGGACACGACTCGCACGGCGCAATGGAGACGTTCCCCGGCCGGGTAAGTACGATGCACGCCGCAAGCAGTCCGACCGACACGCGCCGTCCAGCTCGAAAGAGCAGTCGGAGCCGTACTTCGGGGGTCCGTGTCGGACCCCCCTGTATGCGTAGCCGTGCGTGTACGGCGCGAGTCGCTTCGCCGTGTACACGCTGTAGGGGGCGCCCCTGTTCGCCTCGCACCCATTGAGGCAATGGGAGCCCGCGTACGCGTTGTACGACCGGCTCCCATTGACTTCAATGGGAGTCCGACCGACTCGAGTACGATAGCATACAGACGCATCGTACTCGTTCGGTCGGGCTGCACGGTTCCGATTCGGTCGGAAATCTCTCCGGGTCCGGCTCGGTCGGGGAGATTTCCGGCCCGAATCGGAATCGGCCCCACTGTCTATTTCACTTATATTTGGCAGCTATACACTAGCTCTGTATCTAAAATCAACTCCATATTAAAAAAAATAGTTCACTCAAAACAAAAACATAACACTTCTCTATTCATGTTGGCGCTGCCTAAAATCCATGGGATGAATTACCTATCATCTGGCTGTCCAGGGAAACTATGGAAAAGATGAGAATGTGTTCAGGCTACTTGATTTACCAAAATGTCACCCAAATTAGAGACTCAAAAAATGATTGCACAGGCAGGCCAGTAAAAAGCCTTTGTGGGGCATGGGCCAGAAACTAGTTGTGGGGCTGTGACCCAAAGAACCTGGTTTTAAACTTTTAATGCCTTCTTCCCAGCTTGACCAAACAGTGTGACCCTGGGCAATTATTTTCCTTCAGCGTACCTCCTTTTCTATTATCACATTTGAGAGCACTTCAAAATAATTCAGTTAAGAATGTAGATAGTATTAAAATCTTTTTTATATATGGTTGATTACAATATAATGTTGTTCCATGTAGAAAACAATAAAGGCCTTATTTAGGAGACAAAGGGCAAACTGACTTGTCTTTTTGGTCACTAATACAATTGTCATCAGGGTAGAAGGAGTTAAAAAGGAGATAGCCGGGCGTGGCCAACAATATGGCCGGGTAGCTGCGTTCTTCGCGAGCTCCGCTGGCCCCGATCTAAATCCTGCCGTTATCCTGTTCCTCCTCGCCAGTACAACACCGTACCATTGATCGGAAGGCACGTGTAAGCAGTGGAGTGCCCGGTGAGGTGTTTTGAGGTGATTCTCGTCAGGATTCGAGACCTTTTTGGCTCGCCACTCGGCACGCGGTCTCCCAAGATGGCGGCCAGTGTGGAATAGCCGAGGCTGAAAGCCGGCGCTGCGGTGCTCTCGCCCGGTGTGGCAGTATTGAGCCTTGACGAGCGAGGGCTGAGGCGACTCTGATCGGCACCGCAACGCGCCCTGATCCGCCACCGCGGCAGCGGAACCAGTGGCACGTGGCTACCCTGAGGGATCCCAACACTGGCGCGGCGGCACCGACCCTGACAGTGAGGGGGTCGGGAGTGACGGGGGCTCCCCCTTACTGGTGATGGAAAGACTCTTGCAGCCAGAGCGGCTGCCGTCGGAGCTTGCACCCACCTGCTAGAGACTGGTAGGAGACTCAGCGAAGGGGTAACCAGCTCCTTGCATCTCCTTGCGTCTGGGGGCCACGTGCATGATCGTGGCCCCCATGTAGTGGATCGGGCAGGGCAGCATGCTTGAGGCCCTGTGAGCCTGGACTCCCCTTGGTCGGCTGACATCGGAGTCCGCACTGAATAGCTGGGCCAGGGGTGCGCTCCGGTGGTGGACCTGCCTCATAGTGGTGCAGCTCCTGGGGGTGCTCCCGCTCCCGCTTCTCCGCCATTACGCACCGCCATACCTGTGCTCTTCCTGATGGGACACGAGAGGGCTGCCGAGCCACGACTCATGGGCATATAGTGTAGGACAGAGGAGCACCGGAGGCAACTATACACCCTGTCTGGTGCCTATTACTTTGGGGTGGGCAACAGTCTCTTGCATTGGGCTGAATGACGCTGTGCGAGTGAGGACTCCGAGGGCGGACAGGAAAAGTGGGTGAGACTTACCCGAGCCCTGCAGACGCAGCACTGGGGCGAGGAGACGACCCAAGGTTGGCCCTGCGGGGAGTCTGAGGGGCTGAAGCGTGTGCACGACTCTTCTGTTCCAACTTGTGGGGGCACTATCAGCTCGCTAGCCTGCACCATAGAGGCAGCGCCACTAGAGAGGAGAGCTGCGGATTGTTTCTCTACCGGCCAGACTGACGAGAGCGATAAGGGCATACTCCCGAGACCTTTTGTGGCCTAGTCGGCGTAGACGTCATGGTGTCGAGGGCCCAGCAGCGGCCTGGGGTGAGAAGCGCAGGGACACACCACCGGGGGCAGTAGTAGGCACCAGACTTGAGAGAGATACACGGCTGTGGCCTGCCAACCGCCTGGTTACGATGGCGAAAGATAAGGAGTCCAAGACATCCAAACAGGGGAAGTTGGACCGATTCACTAAGGTACTTTCTGCGCCCGCAGGGGCAGAGGGAGGTTCGGCCCCCCGCCCGGACACGGACGCGATACTACAGGCAATTTATGCATCTCGAGAAAGCTTGGAAGGTAAGATGGCGGAGGTGCGGACTGAGGTTTCCTTTCTGCGCCAAGACCTGCAAAAGGTTTCCGAAAGAGTTACCGAGGTAGAACAGCGTGAATCGGAACTAGAAGACACCTCACGAAACACATGTAAAGAAGTAGCAGGACTTATGGCGACAGTAAAGGAGGTGGTCTGGAGAGTCGATGATGCCGAAAACAGAGCCCGCAGGAATAACCTGAGTTTTATAGGTTTTCCGGAAAATGCGGAATGCTCTGACCCGGAACATTTCCTACTGACATTTCTCAAGGATGCCCTTCCGGAGACACAATTCTCATCATGCTTTGTCATAGAAAGAGCGCACAGGATGCCTGCTGTCCGACCGCAACTGGGAGCTCCCCCCAGGCCACTGATAGCCTGGTTTTTGAATTTTCAGGACAGGGATCTTATACTCAGAGAGTTACGAAAGAAGGGAGAGATCAAATACGAGAATACTAAAGTGATGGTGTTCCCGGACTACTCACGAGATGTACAAAAATTGCATTGCACCTTCGACCCCGTAAAAGTGAAACTTTGCGTACTCGGGATCCAGTATATGCTGTTGTTCCCAGCCAAACTTAAAGTTATCTTTCAGGGTACTGCACAGTTTTTCCAGACACCAGAGGAGGCATGGTCCTGGATTGAAGAACGGCCTCGACTGAGTCGTGGGTCGCCATCCATTGCTGCCTTGCCTGTTGACAAGCAACCAAGCTCCAGTTGGGAATGACCTAAGGAAAGGCGGCGGAGACGAGTGCTAAAACACCGGACTTCCATCAAGGCTACGCCGGGGAGGTCCCTGAGGCCTAGGGAACAGAAAACCAATATATCGGACACAGATGATGACACGGCCCTGGAATGTACGTCTCGAACGTCTTGGAGATCAAGTGGCTATGGGGATTCTGACCAGTCAGAGAGACACGAGTCCATGGATGCGGACAGTGAACACCCTCTTTTAGAAAGCATCAACGGATGGAAGCTTCAGGCCCGAACCTTCCAGCTGATGACTCTCAACCACTGCAGCCCCACAATAATGGTGAAGAGGAATGAGGATTTGGGGCCAGACGCCCACCTAGAGATGCTGTAAGACTCCCGAGGCTTGGCGGACACTTGGGACCTTTGCCACGATAAAGGGAAGTATACAGTGGGTTGTTGTTATTGTACTGCAATATAGTTGAGTGAGTAGGGGAAGGGGGGTGGGTTACAGACCTCTGGGTGGTTTACCCGCACCAGTGTTGTCACGTTGACAAAACTGGGGGTGGTGGGGGTGCCTGCAGAGTGTGGGGAGGGGGACACAATGGACACTGTTAAATGTTCTGTATTATGTTCTTTGGGAAGAGGGGAGGGTAGTCTTGTTCGGTCAATTTTCATGAATACTGACACTGAAAAGAAATGGCACTGTCTGGGCGTTGTTCAGGGACTTAGGTGGGTGTGGGAAGCCTTAGCTTTGCTTACACAATGGCTATGGATGGGTACACAGTGATGACGTGGAACTTCAATGGGTTAACCAACAAAATCAAAAGAGGGTTAGTATCAAACTATCTTAAAAGGCTTAAACCATATATCATACTACTACAGGAAACGCATCTCATGGGGCCGCACTGTTCTTTCCTGGGTAGGGGGCACTACACCAACCTGGCACACGCAGGTTTTACCCGAGGTTAGAGGGGAGTGGCAATCCTCATCAAAAAATCACCCCCCTTCCGGGTCACTCGACAATGGGAGGACCCGGACGGTTTGTATGTAGCAGTCCAGGGTACCTGGAACCACACACCTTGGCTAATCGTTAGTGTTTACGCTCCCCCATGTCTCCAACAGCGTATGCTGGATAAACTGACCGACCTTCTTTTACAGTCTGGCCCAGCTACACATATCATAGGGGGCGACTTCAATGATGTGAGTGATCCCTCCCTAAATCGTACGATGACGCGACCAGGGCCGCATGACACTACTGCTCTGGCGAGGTTCCAGGCGGCCCTAGGACTCACTGACCTTTGGAGGCGCCAACATCCATCCACACGTGCATACTCGTATTTTTCTGGGGCTCACAGGGTGTTTTCAAGGTTGGATTACCTCTTTGCCCCAGCTGGTGAGATTGACCAGGTAGAGGAGATGGAATATTTGGCCAGGGGTATCTCAGACCACTCACCACTTTATCTACGGGTGTGTGGGAGACGGAGAGGTCAAGGCACATTGTGGATACTGAATGCTTGGGCACTGAAAGACGAAACGGTTGCCAAGGAAATTAGGGTAGACACAGAACTCTACTTTAAGGAAAATGAAGGCTCAGTGCAATCGGCCATCATTCTATGGGAAGCTTTCAAGACGGTGATACGTGATAGAGCCCAAAATATTATCACCCATAAAAAACGGCGGGAACTTCAAGAGATTTTGGCGCTGGAACGCAAACTGGTAGACCTTGAAAGTAAGGGTGCCCCTGAACTGAGTGCGCATACACTCCGGCAAATCAACATTACTAAAAGGGAATACCAGGCGCTGGTCACTAAAGAGGCACGGGCACACCAGCTCGCAGTCCAACATAGACTATACGAGACTGGGGATCGTGCGGGTAAACTGCTGGCATGGCTGGGCAGGAAGGAACAAGAGTCGAGGTGGGTCATGGCTATCAGGGAACAAGGCCGGATTTATACCGCACCCCAGGATATTGTGGGGGCTTTGCCCGATATTACTCAACACTCTATGCAGCCCAGACACAAGTAAGTGAGACACAAATAACCCAACACCTTGAAGGGGTCAAACTCCCCTGCCTCGCCCAAGAAGAGAGGGACAGGCTTGATGAGGATATCACTCTGGAAGAGGTCACAGAGGCCATTAGTCGACTGAAAGCGGGGAAAACCCCAGGCCCTAATGGCCTCCCAGGGGAATTCTTTAAAGCATACAGCGCACCGCTGGCCCCACATTTACTTAAGATGTTCATGCCCTCTAAAGAGGATGGGGTACTCCCTGCAGATCTCAGAATGGCAACGGTGGTGGTGATTGCCAAAGCGGGGAAACCCCCGGATGAGTGTGGGTCCTATCGCCCCATCTCGCCACTAAATATAGAAACTAAGATCCTGGCCACTATCCTTGCGACACGTCTTTTAACCGTTATTACTTCTCTGATACACGGAGACCAGTCTGGCTTCATGCGGAAACGAGCCACGCGTTACAACCTACGACGAGTGGCCAATTGGATGGATGTTGTTGGAGACCAAGAGGAGGCTCATTTGCTACTCTCCCTGGACGCTAAAAAAGTGTTTGACACCATCCATTGGCCCTTTATGAGACATACTCTAGAGAAATTTGGATTTGGCCCGGGATTCAGAGACTGGGTGGCGTTGTCATACAATGAGCCCAAGGCCATGGTTAGGGTTAACGGAACTCTTTCTGGGACCTGGCCGATTGAAAGGGGGACTAGGCAGGGATGTCCGCTTTCCCCCTTATTGTTCGCCCTTATTCTGGAACCCTTGGCCTGTGTCATCAGAGCCTTCACAGGGCTGCGTGGTTTCGTAGACGATTCCCGACTGCTAGACGAAGAACGCATATCTTTATATGCGGATGACATTTTGCTATATGTGACGCACCCGACAGAGATGCTCCCTCAAATCCTACGAATCGTTGAGGACTATGGGCGTCATGCGGGATATAGAATCAATTGGACTAAATCTACCCTATACCTGGTGGGGGGGGTGGTGGAGCCCCAGAGATACTCTAGCTGCCTGCGCTGGTCATCAGAGGGGTTTAACTACCTTGGTCTCTACATCAACACGGATGGGGCAACTAGCCTAGTTCGTAACATTAGGCGGGTCTTCTAAAACTTCCAGGAGGATGTTAAGAGATGGAGGACACTTCCCTTAACCATTATGGGAAGAGCCGCCATGTACTAACACTTCCTCAGGAGCTCTACGTGTTGCAAAACACCTACATTAAGATTCCAGACACTATGTTCAAAAGTATTGACAGTGAATTGCGCCTACTTCTATGGGATGGGGCCCATCCACGTATTGAACTTCCAACACTGCAGAGAAATCCATACAATGGGGGTTTGGCTCTACCAGATATTAGGACGTACTACAGAGCTGCCCACCTTATTGCAATTAATGAATGGATCCACGCTCCTGGGGATCACCCGGCATATAGGCTGGAACGGTTACAGTTTAGAGACCGTACCCATCTTCATTATATCTATGGCGGCAAGGGATGTAGCAGATTGCTCCAAGTGACCCAGAGGACGCTGGAGGCATGGAAAAGTGCCGAGCGGCAGATGGAGTGGGACCAAAAATGCACCAGAGAGACCCCACTGTGGGAGGGGACAAGGCTACAAGAGATTGGAAAGTTGAAAGGCTTTAGGCAATGGGACCTAATTGGTATTTCTGAAATAGGGGATGTCCTGGAACATGGTGTGTTGGCCTCTTTCAGCACACTCCAAGCCAGATACCAACTTCACGACACTCAGGCATATGCGTACCTTCGTTTGAAACATGCATGGGTTGCTGAGGGGTTAGATGGGGAGGCACTACCGGAATTCGCCCCATTGGAGTGTCAGCTCCTCCAGGAGGAAATCCCGGTCAAGGTTATTTCGTTCACTTACAAAACACTACTTAATAACATACCTGATAGACTGGGTCCACTCCGAGCCAAATGGGAAAAGACCACTGGTGTATTGGAGGATATAGATTGGGAGGCCTCTCTCATGCATCCACGTGAAGTGGCAATCAAACTACGGTTACATACAATAGGGAGAGCTGAGAGCCCGGATTGTCTTCAATGCCGCACAGAATTCGGAACATTCATACATACCCTGTGGGAATGCAATGAGATCCAGGCCTATTGGGGAAAGATTGTGGGAGAACTCAATAACATTTTGGAAGTCCAAATTGAGCTGGAGCCAAGGTTTCTCCTTTTGGGAATTCCGACAGATGAAGACATCCCGCGGCGCAAACTGGTATTAGCCAACTTGGGGTTGGTGGTAGCCAAACGGGATATAGCTAAATACTGGGGGGCCCCACAAATACCTACACTTAACGAATGGAGGGCAAGTCTTGATTTGTATATGGTTGCGGAACAAGTGACATACAAGGCCCGGGGCTGCCCTAGGAAGTTCCAGAAGATATGGGCTCCATGGATAAACTATTATGATCCGGATGTGGAGGGGGAAGCAAAGGGTGGGAGTCAGCAGCATGGAGGATCGGGAGAGGAGCCTTGAAAGATGTACGGTTTGTTCCTATTGTTTGTAACCACGAGCAATGTAACTGTGACACTTTTTCTTTGTGCGCCCGGGTCCCTCAGGCCCCTTTACAGATTCATGTGCGACAGACATTTAGCTTTTATACCTGCCCTACACGGCCATTGCAGAATGACATTCAATGTGTACTGGGTATTCATGCTTCGTTTGATGTTCTGTTTTATTTTCAAAACGAAATAAAAAAAATATTTTAAAAAAAAAAAGGAGATAGCCATCCAATGGATGAATTACACAATGTGTGCTCTGGAAACCTATTTTCCAGTGCCAGCTTGACCAAACTGTGTGACCGTAGGCAATTACTTTTCTTTACTGTCCATCCATTTCCATGATTATCACATTTGACAGCACTTTGAATTAAATCATTTCAGGATGTACACTGCGCAAAAGCCTTTCTTGTATATTGTTGGTAGACTACAATGTTGCTTCATTTGTAACAAAAATAAACGCTTACTCAGGAGGCACAAAACAACTGACTTTTCTCTTTGGCGATTTTCTTTTTTCTCTTTTGCGATTGTTTTTGGTTTCCCTTCCTGCACAAAAATAATCACCCCCGGAACTCAGGCACCCTTGCACCATGGTGCAAAGGTGCCTGCGTTGGGGCAGGGCAGCCCATTGAGCCCCGGTGCAGGGGAAAAGGACAGGAATATGCCTACAGCAAGAAAAACATAAATGAGGACCTGAGTGTTGAACACCCAGCGAGTGGGTGCAAGTTCTTTGCACGGCCACATCCAATCAGCTGTGAGCATCTCTTTTGTGAATCTCACAGCATGGACATGGCATGTATGTTCGATGCAGGCTAGGATTACAGTGACCCACACTGCCAAACATGTTGCACCTGCTAACAGCTTTGCCCAAAGCATGGGGTCTCTTCAGGTAGAAGGGTCATGTGTACAATACCCATTTCCACCCCATCCCTGCTGAAGATAGTTGTTATAGGTTGCAGGTTTGGTGATCTAATAAGGGGACATTTTCGTGTAGGCCGAATGCAACATAATGCTATTTTTGTTTTGATCGTCCTCCTATTGTCTTCATAGAACACATTTCATGTTAATGTTGTAAATTATACTCATATTTTTAAAAGTATTGCAAAAAAATAACTTTTGAAAACCACATAAGGATATGCTACGTAAAATAATGATCAGTAAATAAAACCGAGTGCAAGGAAGAATGAAAGTAATACTGCTAGTTTACGTTTAGGATAAATTCACCACCACAGGCGCTTAATCTACTTGCTGTTCCCACACTTTCATCGCTCTTGATTTATTGTGATCCTGGCAAGCACGCTGGTGTTATTTTTTGACTGCAGTTATCTCATCTGGGAATCTGTGTCATTTGTCATTCATCAAATATTTAGGTATCACATCAAGTTTACTAAATCCCGTCATGTTATGCCAAATCAGTACCGCATATTGTGTGACAAATCTCACCCGGCATGATGCATGAAAGCTTTCATTACCAGGGAAGTGGAAAAGATGGGGTTTCAAACAAATCAAAATCAAATCAGATTTGAGGGAAATGAACTGAGCGAGTCACTCTCTGCGGTATGAAAAGCTAATATGCCCGAATCATATTGAATCTGTTCTCTTCTATTGAGTTACAAAGTAACTAATTTAATTTCCGAATGCATTAACTCGTCATCATAAAGTTTATGCACTTTCAGTACTGAATGTGATGATGCAAATCATGAAAGAGGACATGGCAAGCTGTTATATTGATACTATGTAACAGTGCTAGTGTCATGGGCATGAATTGGGAGTAACCAGCGATAGCGGCGAGTACCCTTGATGTGCCCTTTGGTGCCCCTGGCACTGACTTAGTTATGCCTGGTTCTGAACTGTGCAAGGAATTCAACCCTTAGGACAAATAATTAAGAAATACATTTTTGGGGGGGCTTCTGGAATACAGCGGTACTGAATTTCATATCACCATTAGGCAGCGCCCTAAAGTTGCTGCCTTACCTTGCATTATACTAGTGCCAGCACTGATGCTGGTCTCAGCAACCTTTCAATAGTTTCCACTGCTCCCCATTCCCATAGCCTCTCAGCAGCTATTAGGATGCTGTTAAGAGGTGAAAGGTGGAACAAGTGGTAAATCATTTGATGTCCTCTGTGATCGAAGGATGAGTGATGTCACGTCTGATACTGTGGGCATTTCAGTGAAATGATGCCCACGATAGTAGTGATATAATAAGCCAGCTCAAATGTAAATGAACTGGTGTACACACACAGTAATGGGGGTTTTAAGGTTCTTAGAGGACTAGAACTAATTAATTGTCAGAAGTGGCATAGTGTGTGAAAAAATATATCAAAGTATGGCCCAATCTTTTGCCATTGACTTAGGGCCTTATTTAGATCTCGGCGGATGGACTACTCTGTCACAAAGGTGACGGACATCCCGTCCGCCTTATTAAGATTTCCATAGGATATAATGGGATCGTAATAAGGCAGACGGGATATCAGTCACGTTTGGGACGGAGTATTCTTCTCAGCCAAGATCTAAATTAGGCCCTTTAACTTTGGCAAGTTTTCTACCCATCACCTTTGTGTTTTCCTCTGTACGATGCCCTACGTCTGATGAAGATGTGCAAGTGTTGGTAGTGTGCTCACTGTTCTACAGGATGCCAGCTGTAAGCGACTGAGGAGGCCAAAGTGACCAAACCAGCACAGGATTGCTTCGAGGTGACCTGTGACCAGGGGACCTGGCCTGGCAGTTGAGGCTGAACTCTTACCATTGGAGAAGGTTGAAGTGTGACTTGCATGTGGTTGGTTTCTATATGAGGCAGAATGGTGGGTGAGAAGCAATGGACTAGAATGTGGCCCTGAGTGATTGCCAGTGGATAAGACATTTGCAAGCATTCAAACAATCACCTTTGTGTTTCCCAAGTGTGACATTCTAAGTGTCACAGTGATGGAGCAAGGACTCGTGAATGAGACTTGCTCGGAAGCAATCCTCTCGTTTAACTCACTAACGAATTATTAACAACGTGTTTTGTGATTAATAATACGCATTTCCTTTACACGCGGGAGAAAATGAAGCTTGCCTATGTGTTTACTAACTGCAATAACATGAACGAAGGACTAAGATGCATTCTAACATGGGATCTTTACTGCGCATGCGTCTACTGCATCTACATAGTATGACGTAATAACGCTTGGAGGGAAATTCTTGCGCCTGCGCAAAGAACCATAAAATGGCCGCTTGAAAACTCACATGCATGGCACCTGCTTGCTGAAATTAGAAAATAAGTTTTATACTAACGCAAATGCAGAAAGGGAAATAATAAATGGAATGGGTTAGAGTAGAGGTTGGTGGTATACAGTGAAATCATTTATTTTTGAGAATAACATTTTTCCTTTTGACTTTATTATTAGTGCGTATTTGGGCCTGTCAAATTTGTCTGAGTTGAGTAGACTGACGTTGCGCCACGCATGCGCCCTGGCGAGAAAGTACGAAAGATGACTAAGGACTTGTCACGCGTCCAAGGCCAGCGAAGATGTGCCCTGGGAACATGAGGGTGAAGAGTTCATATGAAGGAACTTTATTCAAGAAATCGCAACAATTGTATTAATAAAGTTTGGAGATGTATGAGAAAGGAAGAGAATTAATAAAGTTTGAGGGGAGGAGTTTTGAAACAATGGTTTAAAGAAATAAGTGAAATGTAAGTTTGGTGTGATGATCATCCCCCTCGCCTGTCCAATCAGAGTTAGTATTTTGTAGAATTGAAACATTAATGGGTGGTACATGCTTATGGAAGGGTATAATTGAGGTAGTTTTAGTTAGTTGGGGAGAATTCAGAGAGATTCTGTTCGGAGAACTGGGTGTGCTGAGGCGATGCAAAGCTCGGGATGCTGTTGGTGCTGGGGTGGTGCTGAAGCTGTGAGACGCAGATGAAGAAAATCGAATGCAGAACCATCTACTTAATTTGGGTGGGTTAGAAAGAAGATCGCGGAAGAACCACGAGGAGGAAGAGAGTGTCAGAGAGGGGTGCGACGTAGTCGTCGGTATCTAGAGAGGTGAAGTATCCTGTCCTGATTCCTGTCCTGAAGTCTTTGTCTCCTGATCTGTCCTGGGGACCCTTACCAGCCCTTTGGCCAGGGGGTTGGTCTTCACACCATACTTGGTAATTATAAATTCATCGTCTTGATAAACGATCTTCTCTCTCTATCCTCTTCTTTCTGAGCATAGTTGTTGTGTGGATCTGAATTGTTATATCTATTGAATGTTTGATTGACTTGGCACTCTTGCGAATGAGGGTGTTTGTACTGAAATGTTAGAGGTGGTTCACAAACAACTAATTTAGATAAAGATTTTAAAACTTCTTGAGTCTGTGATTATTTTATTTCAATTAAGAAAGGTTTAATCAAGTTATGCTAATTATCACCATCAACTAGTTCCACCTAATGGTCCATTGACCAGAGG
Source organism: Calotriton arnoldi (assembly GCA_963921515.1). Lineage (NCBI taxonomy): Eukaryota > Metazoa > Chordata > Amphibia > Caudata > Salamandridae > Calotriton > Calotriton arnoldi. The sequence continues at coordinate 352,062 of CAWUFW010013957.1, read as the reverse complement.
AAAGAACTATTTGATCAGTGAAAGGTTTAGTTGGAGAAGAAATAACTAGATCTTGAAGTATGGAAATCTTAAAACTAAAAAGTTCCAGCGGTCTACTAAGTGTTTAGTGGAAGTGAATTATATGGGCCAAGGTAAGTATATGGCAGTGGAGTATCTGTTGCTAGTACGCCGCTGGATCAGTTTTCTGGTAGCAGAGCTATGGTTATTAGTGACTAGTTTGGTGATAAGTATAGATTATTAATTATTTGGTTTATGTTTAACAAAAAGAGTTAGCGTCTTGTTTTATGTCGTTTGGAAAATTCCCGGGGAAAGGAATAGCGGGTGGCGATAGCAACCACACTGCAGTGAGGTTACTCATCTGTTGGAATAACACTGAGGAGCTAGGAAAAGCTAGCAGTGTTAAAGTAGGGACTACTTTCTGTATAAAAGTGAGAGTGATTGATAGCAAAGAGTTCGCTAGTGAAACTTTAGGCGTTATATCACCTAGAAAGGGTAACCCTGAAGGAGTAGCAGGTTCTTCTAAACTAGATTGATAGCAAAAGGAGTTCGCTGGTGAAACTTTGGTCTCAAATTTCCCAAACGGGTGATACCGGAGGAGTAACAGGTTCTCTGGAGCTTGTATGAAGAGTAAGCGGAAGGTTTTACTCGCAGTGAAAAGAAATAAACTATCCTTTTGATTTAGTGGAACAGACAGAGTAGCGAATGTTTGTACGTCGTTATTAACAAAGAAGTTTAAAGAAAATTTTGAGAAATAAAGTTTCGTATTACCTTGTAAAGGGAGGGTCAATTGCCGGAGTGGTACTGACGTCACAGAGAGCCGCGCTGGGATTGGTAGAAGCAGCGGGTGTGTGACAGGAGGAGCTTTGTAAAGGAGGGGTAAGAAGTCGTCAGAGTTGGACTGACGTCACAGAGAGCCGCGCTGAGATTGGTAGAAACAGCGGGCGTGTGACAGGAGCAGCCTTGTAAAGGAGGGGTCAGTAGCAAGGAGCAGAACCGACGTCAGGAAAAGGCCGCGCTGGCATTGGTCGGATCACGGGTGTGACCCTAATTTGATTGGATAGCTAGTTAGAAGCCACGCTAGGATTGGCGGAGAGAAGATTGTATGCAGGATTTTGATTTGACTGTAAGTGCAAGACGTACAGGTAGAAGATTTCAAGGGTTTGTGGAATACAATTTCCTACACCGTTCTTCAAGGATGTATGGAGAGAAAAGAAAGATGTCATTTTTTAAGAAAATAAAGAATTTCTTTGTAAAGGATAAGCCTGTGTTGACTAGAGAGGGAATTCCTATTCCACCACCGAAGACACCAGCATCTTTTATGATGATGGAAAGGGGATATCATACTTGCGTGTGGTTGGAAAACTGGGTAGAATATACGAAGGATGATGGTGTGTTAGCGTTTCCTAAGGATGGTACGTTTAATGGGAGGATTCTTCAGAATTTGAGATTGAAAATGAATGATTTGGAACCTAGACCTAGGTTAACTCAATATGAGGCTTTGGAAGAATGGGAGACTGAGTCATATGAAAGAGAGAAATGCAGAGGTGGAAGATATAGAGGATTCTTTCCCAGACATTTGCATGAGTCACGCGAAGGGCAGATGAAACAGTGGAGGAGAGCTATGGTATCAGAAGGGTTATATCCAGTGTTGATGGCTGAGGAACAATCTGGAGGAAAGTGTAAGGAGAAAACAAGACATATGAATTCGGCAGGTTATGGTGAATCAGATGACGAGTTGTTAGAGGATATTTTAATTAAAAATCCACCACCGTATCAAGAAGCAGCTAGTAAGGTGACTCCAAGTGCACCAGTAATGGGAATGCCATTAACCCCACAAATTTTACATGAAACGTCATATAACAGAGTGTTGCAAGATAATGAAAGAAAAGCTTTGAATAAAACTAGAGAAGAACTAGTTCAAAAGATAAGTCAATTAAATTTAAATACTGAAGCTTTGACAGTACCAGTGACCATTGGTCCGGTAATACCATTGTATGGAGATAATAAGATTTGCCAGAAACCACAACTTGTGACAGTTCCATTGAATAGTCCTAGAAAAGAGATAATAATCACAGATGATCAGGTTAGCGAAAGTGAGTCAATTATTTCATTAATGGATCTCCCTATTGTGGAACCTCTGACGGAAACTCCAAAGAGAGTTACGCCTATGAATTTGAGAGAAAGAAGACCTTTGGTTCCGGCTGGAACTGGAGGCGCAACAGTAGTCACCTCTGAAGAAATAGAAAGGTGGGCTCAGGAAAGAGATAATCAGAACCCAACACCAAAGATTTTAGATATCTGCAGATTGAAAGTGAAATTGGAAGAGATGATGACAGGATGTGTGGGTACAGAAAGATTAAATGTTTACAATGATGAGGAAATATTATTTCTATGTAAGAATATAACTAGGAGAGCACGAGTATTTCATGAGAGACTGACTGAAGTTGCTTCAGAGATTGGAATAGACATAGGGAAATTAAAGTTGTTACAGAAACCCTATCGAGTGGACTTTACTGATAAAGATTTGAAAGTGTAAATGCTTCTGGAAAGAGACTACAGATAAAGGAATTAATGAACATTTTACAAAAGTGGGGAGACGTTGAGAAATGGAGAATTAGATGGCTAAGAAAGAAAGAGGAAGTACAAGCAAGAGAAGCAGCAGCTGCATTTCCAGTAAGAGAATCAGGCAGAGTGGAAAAATTGTGTCCAATGAGAGAGGTTCCTGGAGGTGGATATGTTCATGTTCCTTGGAGTAGACAAGATATTTTATCATTTACAAATGATTTTCCAAAACTGAGAGAAAAACCAGTTGAGTGGTACAAGCAGGTAGAGAGGTTTGTGAAGGTTTCAAAGGTTTTATTGAAAGACTTGGATGGTCTATTTGATAGAGTGGTACCTGCTGATTTAGGGACAGAATGTAAGATCACAATTGAATGGCTTAATGAGGAGTATCCTAGAGATGCAAAAACAGGAGCACCTTCGGAAGAGGTGATGAAAAAGTATCTCCAAGTGATTACGTATTTGAAAGGGAAAATCCCTCCTAAAGAAACAGATTGGGTAAAAATAGATAGAGCAACACAGGAACCAAATGAATCTGTACATGCGTACTAAGAACGGTTATTGCAGGTGTTTAAGCAGTATAGTGGTTTTGACAATATCGGTGACAAAGATATGGGACATTTTGTGTATCGGTTTGTATATGGTTTGAAACCAGAAATCAGTCAGATGATACAGCAGCACATGTTGTGTTGGCAAAGTAAGACAGTGGGTGAGATTCTAAAGTACGCTAAATATTGCGGAGATGACATTGAGGCCAGACATAGGAAGCTAAAAGAGAAAATGATGTGGGCACAAGTTGAATTGGCAGAGCAGCAAGAAGATAAGCAAATGACCAAAATAATAATCAAGTGAAAGAACAGAGTCAGAATAATCAAGGAGCGAATGGTAATAAATATAAGGGACGAATGGACAGAGAAGAAGCGAAAAGAAGTTTCCTTGTCATGCGTGCGGAAAGCTTGGACATTGGAAGAACGAGTGTAAGAGTACTCAGAATAATAAGAATAATAATGGACCAAATCAAAATTTAATCCCACAGATGCAGAATGAAGTACTTATGAATCAGCAGCAGCAGGTAGTTACTCCACAATATCAGGTGCCACCAGCTCCTATGCCAAATTTTGTGAACCATCAAAGTTTCAGTGCGAACACTGGATTTCAAGGAGAAAGTGGTAAGAATAATAGAACAATTGCACAATATTTTTTACAGAATGATGAAGAACATTCAGATGCCGCACAATGACGGTGCCTGAGGGGGAGGAAGAGGAGTGCGTGCTTGGCACATCCTTGCCGGTAGATCAGTCAGGTCCATTTGTTGATGGGAGAGTAGAAGGTAAAGACATTACTTTCCTATTGGATACTGGTGCTACCAGGTCTACTGTGAGAACAGCAGACATCCCAAACCTACCCTCTCGGGAGAGTCAATCCAAGTTGTAGGCGTATCTAACCAACAGATTAGAACCCCAATCACAAAGCCAATGGAGGTGCACATTGGAAACTTTAAAGATATGCATCGGTTTGTAGTTTGCGATTTCAGTCCAGTGAATCTGTTGGGAAGAGATCTTTTGTGCAAGATGAATTGCACGATCTATTGTACACCTGATGGTGTTGCTTTCCAAACCCCTGATGAGGACGTTGTTTACAAGATGATGTTGGCCAAACAGGGAACAGAAGTAGATGAAATTTTTCATTAATAACTGAGAATGAATTGCCAGAAGAGTTAAGAACCACAGTTAATCCAGAAGTGTGGGATTTTACAGGAAAAGACATTGGGCTGATGACAAATATAGACCCAGTTAAAGTGACAGTGAAAGAAGGTGCAGTGTATCCAAATACCCGACAGTACAAGATGAGTCCAGAAGTAAAGGCAGGAATTATTCCAGAAATTGAACGAATGGTTAAACAAGGTATTTTAAAAGAAGTGATGGGTAGTCCCTGTAATTTACCAATAATGGGACTGAAAAAGCCTAGCGGAAAGTACAGAATAGTGCAAGACCTACGGAAAATAAATAAAATTGTAATTCCTTGTTGTCCAATTGTGCCAAATCCAGCAGTGATCCTTTATCAGATACCTTGGAATGCAGGATGGTTCACAGTAATTGATTTATGCCAAGCATTCTTTTCTATTCCTTTGCACCCTGACTGCCAGTATCCTTTTACGTTTAAGTTTAAAGATCGCATTTACGCATGGTGTCGAGTCCCTCAAGGGTACACAGAGAGTCCTTCAATTTTTAATCAGATTTTGAAAAAGTAGCTAGAGTCATTGATTATGCCTGGAAATTCTGTTCTGGTTCAGTACATTGATGACCTATTGGTGGCATCAAAAACACGAGAAGATTGTGTCACAGATACAATTGCATTACTGAACCATTTGGCTGAAGGAGGACACAAGGTGTCTCCAGAAAAGTTACAGGTCTGTCAACAAGAAGTTAGATATTTAGGGCATAAAATAGAAAGAGGAGTTAGAAAAGTGACACCGGAAAGAATAAAAATAATCAAAGAAATGCAATTGCCACAGACTCAAAGAGAAATGAGAATGTTTCTAGGAGTGGTTGGATACTGTAGGCAATGGATTAATGGTTTTTCTATGTTAGCGAAACCATTAATACAGATGATCCGGAAACGAGCAAAAGATCCAATTGATTGGAATGATGACTGCATAGAGGCATTTGTGAGACTAAGAAATTGTTCGTGTGAGGCTCCTGCTTTGGGTATGCCTGATTATTCAAAAGATTTTGCTCTGTTTTGCTGTGAAAGAGAGAGGTGTGCACTTTCAGTCTTAACACAGAGACATGGATTGAGTCGACGTCCAGTGGCATATTTTTCAGCCACATTGGACCCAGTGGCTTCAGCATTGCCTGGCTGCTTAAAGGCAGTAGCTGCTACTTGTATGAGTCTGGAGCAAAGTGAGTCGATAGTGATGGGACATCCGGTAAAAGTTTTTGTTCCACACTCGGTTGAGATTCTTTTGACAAGAACAAGAGCACAGCACCTCACCCCTAGTCGTTTGACAAAGTATGAAAGAGTGATTTTGGTAGCTGAGAACGTGACTGTGATAAGGTGTACGATCATGAACCCAGCCACCCTATTACCAGACCCCTGCGATGAAGAAGTGAAAGATGAAAGTGATCATGATTGTTTGGACGTGACTGAGTTATGCACGAAGCCCCGCCCGGACATAAAAGAGTCACCTTTGAAAGAGGCTGACCATGAGTTATTTGTAGACGGTTCCTGTGTTAGGACACAAGAAGGAGGACTAAGTGCTGCATATGCTGTTTGTAAAATATCTGGGGTAATTGAAGCATCCTGTTTACCTGGGGTCAAGTCTGCACAAGTAGCTGAATTGGTTGCCTTAACAATGGCATGCAAAAAGGGGAAAAATTGGAGAGTAACCATATTCACGGACAGCCAATATGGGTTCGGGGTTGTGCATGACTTTGGCCAGCTTTGGATGCAGAGGGGATTTCTGACTTCTTCAGGATCTCCTATCAGAAACAGCAAAAATGTGAAAGATTTGTTGGAAGCATTACAATTGCCAAAAGAGATAGCAGTTGTAAAATGCGCTGCACATCGGTCAGGAAATGACTATGTGACTGCTGGCAATAATTATGCTGATCAAGTGGCCAAATACTGTGCTAAAAATGCAGTAGCCATAAACAGAAAAATTGAAACGGGTGAAACCAGATGCCAACTTATATATTTCTCAGTACCAGAAACATGGGATGAGATTAGACAATTGCAGGAAGAAGTTGAGGAAAAGGAAAAAGAAATTTGGATAAAGGCAGCCTGTACAAAGAGACCACATGATGAGGTATGGGTGTATTTAGAAGGAAGACCAGTCATGCCAGATTGTTTGCTTTCAAAAATGGCGAGAGTGTATCATGGAGCAACACACATAGGGAGAGATTCAATGATCAGGATATTCAGACAGAGTTGGTATAATCCAAAGTTCAGGGTAATCGCAGAGAGCCTTTGCCAAAGATGCTTAACCTGTCAACAGCAGAACCCAGGTAGAAAGACAGTGGTAAGCTGGGAAAGATCGGAAAGGCAGAAGGACCCTTCACCAGATTACAGTTAGATTTTATTGAATTACCCCCATGCAATGGACTGAAATACGTACTTGTCATAGTATGCCTTTTCTCAAGATGGGTGGAAGCCTATCCCACTCGAAGAAATGACAGTCTTACAGTTGCAAAATTGTTGTTGAGGGAGTTAGTTCCGCTATTTGGTTTTCCGGTCACTTTGGAATCAGATAGAGGCCCTCATTTTAATAATGAAATAATTCGATTAATCTGTGCTGCGTTTAACATTGAACAAAAACTGCACTGCGCTTATCATCCAGAGGCTTCTGGAGTTGTTGAGCAAATGAATGGCACAATCAAGTCAAGATTGGGCAAGGTGTGTGCAGCCACAAAGCTGAAATGGCCAGATGCATTACCTCTTGTATTGATGGGTCTCAGAAGCATTCCAGACAGAAAAACAGGAATGAGCCCACATGAGATTCTCATGGGAAGAGCCATGAGACAGGCATTTATTCCTGGAAATAAACTAATGAGTATAACTGATGATCTGGTATTGGACTATTGCAAAGGATTGGCTGAAATGATGCGTTCTATCTCTCAATAGGTTGGAGAAGACGCAGTTGAAAGGCAGCCAGACCAAGCGCATGATTTGAATCCTGGAGATTGGGTGCTAGTGAAGAAACACGCAAGGAAGTCGTGTCTACCACCAAGATGGGACGTGCCACGGCAAGTCATACTAGTTACTACCACAGCAGTGAAGTGTGCAGGTCTGCCCAATTGGATTCATGCCAGCCATACCAGAAGAGTTCCGAGCCCATCAGATCAACAAGAGCCACCACTGACCGAGCAGGCTGAAGCGGCAGGAGTTGTAAACTCATGAAATTGAAGAATCTAGAGTGATAGATTCTGAAAGACAACCATATGACGAACAGCCCGAGATAAGTCAGGAAGAATGGATCCCAGTGATTGAAATAATTGATGATGCTATTGAAACCAGAAGAAGAACAGAACTGAAAAGACAGGAAAGTAGTCAGGAAGAGACAGGGGAAGAAGAACACACTCAGGTGAAAATAGAAAGAGACACAAACAAACCTGAGGAGGGAAAAATAGAAGAACACGTTCAGGCGGAAGAAGAAAAGTTTGAATTTAGACCTGAACAGGACCAGATAGAGTTAGAAGAACAAGTTCAGGCAGAAGAAGAAAGGCTTGAAGTAGACCTGAACAGGGTCAGATAGAATAAGAAGAACAAGCTCAGGACGAAGTTGAACAAAATACGGTAGAACCTGAGCAGGAGGTAGCAAAGGAAGGTACAAGCACAGAAAACAGAGAAACAGAACAGATTGTGCCTAAAATAAATGAAATAAAAAGAATTTTACAAAGAGACAAGGAAGGTGAAACGCAGTACAAATCAAAAGAGTCAGGAGGGGAGACAATTGGCCAACTGGAGTAAAGAAACTAAAATATCACTTGAGAAAATCAGAAAACAGACCAGAACAAGTGATCGAAGTCACAAGTCAAACAAGACCTAAACAAACTTTAGCAAAAATAACTCGAAGAAGTCCAAGATTGAGAAACTTAAACAGTAGATACAAGGCTCCTGAGTGGACATGCGTTATACTCGAGGAATTTGAGTCCCTGGATCTGTCTGATGAGACAGAAGAGGTCCATATTGCACAAATTGATGAAAACAAATTGAAACCTCCTTAAGAACAAAAAGGAAGGTTAAGACTGAAAAAGAAAAAGATAAGAGAAAATAAATTTTCTCAGGAGTAAAATGGCAGAAACTGAAGTTACCGGGAAACCAAAGAGTGGATTAAAAAGAAAGTGTTTTAGATTTTGTTTTTGTAGTATTTTATTAGCAGCATTAGGATGGTTATTCCTAACAGTAGGAGTACCTTTAATAATGAAAATGAGTGACAAGAATAATACAGATACTAATGTTAAGATGGATAGAATAAGAGAAACTGAAATAGAAATAGGGATAGAAGATGAAGCAAATTATCATAATGAATCAGACTATAATACGTCCTCTAATGTGATTATTAAATTGTTATTTCAATATGTTAGTACTATGGAGATTAATAACTGCTACGTGTGTATGAAGTTACCATCATCAGTATCAGAAGGAATGACGTATCACCATATACCTTTGAATTATGGTGTGTCATGTAGTATTTCGTCAAGTTTATTTTATGCTACAGGGAAACTTCAATATTTTTATTCAGATATAGATGTAGTATTTTCTGAATTACCTATTAGAAAGAATATGAATCCAGTAGCTAGTAGTAAAAATGCACAGTTTATGGGTGACGTTTTCATAACGATGAGTTCAATAGATTTAGTTCAGGCACACAAAGATAATCTAACATGTACATTAAGAAAAGAAGAAAAATACTTTTTGAATTTAGTAGAAGAAAGGAGACAGGATTTAATAAAGAAGGCAACTGAACAGAAAACCCATGTACCTCCATGGGTTGGGAAAGAGGGAATCTACGCAAGTGGCAAGGCTCATGCTGCGATGTCCCTGGATTTTGTGAAGAAGGGAAAATTCTGCCTCCATAGATTAAAGACAGATTATAACAATAATTACATTGGTTCCAGTGAATGTGAACACAACTTCCTAATTTTAGGAGGGTGGGGACTAAAAGGGGGAACTGATCCTGTATTTCCAGGAGTGTATTATGTTTGTGGGAGCAATGCCTATTATAGGTTACCTGCAAGATGGTACGGGAGCTGTTATTTTGGAATAGTTTTTACAAAGAACTATCATATAGATAAAATCAGTGGAACCAATGGAAATTCTAATGGACTAACACGTAGAAGAAGAGCTAGTTTTTTCTGAAATTGTAGGAGACATTTTTAGTGCACTAATACCCTCAGTTGGAGTCATTCTAAATTCACAGAAAATTTGTAAGTTATCAACCATAGTTGATCGTCTTTCTACAGACACTGCAGGAGGATCTCTAATGATTAACACAGAAATGGTTGCAATTAGATCTATGGTTTTACAGAACCGTCTTGCTCTTGATATATTGTTAGCAAAAGAAGGTGGAGTCTGAGGCATGTTGAAAGTTTAACACTGCTGCACTTATATTCCGGACAAGAGCAGAGAAATTAAAGGATATATTGAAAACATTCCAGGAATGCATAAAGATTTGACTCAACTGAAGGTTGACAGTGTGTGGGGAAGACTAACTAAAAGTATAACATTAATATGGAAATGGTTTTCTAACTTTGGGAAAGGTTTCTTAGGTCAAATAATAATACCATTAGTCAGGATAATAATGGTAGTGATGTTAATAAAAATTACATATAAGTGTTGTAGAAGAGGTACGAAAGAAAAAGTACCCTTGGAAAGAAAAGGAAAGGGACACACACGAAAGAGAAAATATGATGAAATACGTTTGGAAGAAATGAAAGGCAGGTTATATAAGAAGATGCGAGATTTAGGAGGAAACGAGATTATTGATGAAAATTTGAGAGAAGAAATAGAGAAAACTGAGAAATGTTAAGTTGGTATCTGGGATGGATTGGTAATTTTATGATGGCTTAATATGCCATCAGAGAGGGGATTGATGGAGCAAGGACTCGTAAATGAGACTTGCTCGGAAGCAATCCTCTTGTTTAACTCACTAACGAATTATTAACAACGTGTTTTGTGAATAATAATACACATTTCCTTTACACGCTGGAGAAAATGAAGCTTGCCTATGTGTTTACTAACTGCAATAACATGAATGAAGGACTAACATGCATTCTAACACGGGATATTTATTGCGCATGCGTCTACTGCATCTACGTAGTATGACGTACTAACGATTGGAGGGAAATTCTTGCGCCTGCGCATAGAACCATAAAATGGCCGCTTGAAAACTCACATGCATGGCACCTGCTTGCTGAAATTAGAAAATAAGTTTTATACACACGCAAATGCAGAAAGGGAAATAATAAATGGAATGGGTTAGAGTAGAGGTTGGTGGTATACAGTGAAATCATTTATTTTTGAGAATAACATTTTTCCTTTTGACTTTATTATTAGTGCGTATTTGGGCCTGTCAAATTTGTCTGAGTTGAGCAGACTGACGTTGCGCCACGCATGTGCCCTGGCGAGAAAGTACGAAAGATGACTAAGGACTTGTCACGCGTCCAAGGCCAGCGAAGATGTGCCCTGGGAACATGAGGGTGAAGAGTTCATATGAAGGAACTTTATTCAAGAAATCGCAACAATTGTATTAATAAAGTTTGGAGATGTATGAGAAAGGAAGAGAATTAATAAAGTTTGAGGGGAGGAGTTTTGAAACAATGGTTTAAAGAAATAAGTGAAATGTAAGTATGGTGTGATGATCATCCCCCTCGCCTGTCCAAACAGAGTTAGTATTTTGTAGAATTGAAACATTAATGGGTGGTACATGCTTATGGAAGGGTATAATTGAGGTAGTTTTAGTTAGTTGGGGAGAATTCGGAGAGATTCTGTTCGGAGAACTGGGTATGCTGAGGCGATGCAAAGCTCGGGATGCTGTTGGTGCTGGGGTGGTGCTGAAGCTGTGAGACGCAGATGAAGAAAATCGAATGCAGAACCATCTACTTAATTTGGGTGGGTTAGAAAGAAGATCGCGGAAGAAGCACGAGGAGGAACAGAGTGTCAGAGAGGGGTGTGACGTAGTCGTCGGTATCTAGAGAGGTGAAGTATCCTGTCCTGATTCCTGTCCTGAAGTCTTTGTCTCCTGATCTGTCCTGGGGACCCTTACCAGCCCTTTGGCCAGGGAGTTGGTCTTCACACCATACTTGGTAATTATAAATTCATCGTCTTGATAAACGATCTTCTCTCTCTATCCTCTTCTTTCTGAGAATAGTTGTTGTGTGGATCTGAATTATTATATCTATTGAATTTTTTATTGAATTGGCACTCTTGCGAATGAGGGTGTTTGTACTGAAACGTTTGAGGTGGTTCACAAACAACTAATTTAGATAAAGATTTTAAAACTTCTCGAGTCTGTGATTATTTTATTTCAATTAAGAAAGGTTTAATAAAGTTATGTTAATTATCACCATCAACTAGTTCCACCTAATGGTCCATTGACCAGAGGAAAGAACTATTTGATCAGTGAAAGGTTTAGTTGGAGAAGAAATAACTAGATCTTGAAGTATGAAAATCATAAAACTAAAAAGTTCCAGCGGTCTACTTAGTGTTTAGTGGAAGTGAATTATATGGGCCCAGGTGAGTATATGGTAGTGGAGTATCTGTTGCTAGTACGCCGCTGGATCAACAGGACTGTCCAGACATGGATTCCGTGCACACTCTGCCAAAGACCTTAAGCTGTACCTCAATGATGAGACCACGTTAGGTTAAAACCAGTGTGTGGGTAATTGTTTTCATGTGCAGTTTGTGCTGCACTCTTTCCATTGAAAGCAGAATCAAGGTTCATTTGCATATGGCTGCTCTGAATCAGAGGTGGCATAGGAGCTGGCAAGCAATGGAATGAAAGGGAGCCCAAGCAATTGCCAGTGGCTGGAAGTTTAGCAAGCATTACCTAGAGCCAGACTGGGAGCCAAAAGCAGCCTTGTCCCTTTTTCCTCCTCTTTCTCTCTCTTGTTGTATTTTCTCTCTCTCTCTCTCTCCCTGTCCATCTCTCTCTCTCCTAAAGCAGTCCCTGTGTCAGCTTCAATTAAAATTGGGGAGCTGGAGAAAGATGAAAGGGCGCCAGTAGTGGCCCTTTACCTTAAAAAACCAGAAGGTGTAGCCCACCGGGAAAATACCTAATTGAAAAAATGGTCAGTCCAGCACTGGCATTACTCCCATCATCTTTGTGTTTTCCTCAGTGCGATACCCTAATTAGGATGGGTATGCCCAGATAGGATTCTCATACTCAGTGCCACAGAACTCAATTGGATCTGATCAAAGTAGGCTGAAACAGGTCTAAGTTTTCTTGCATTCCTGTATAAAAGAGACCTGAGGACCAAAGCTCACTTGTATATGGGGGCTTACTGTCAGAAATTACACAATAAGAATAAATTAATGGGAAGGAATGTGGATAAAAGTGTTTGCCTGTGTCCATGACTTTGAAAATGCTCCACCAATCACCTTTGTATTTCCCTGGAACCAATTTAAGCAGCCACAGTCTGAACAAAAAATAACTTTAAAGATTTGGGCCTACATTCAAGCTGTTGAATGACCTCCAGTTCATAAGTAGCATGAAGCTTTATACGTCGATGATGAGAACCATACTGATGTTGTGCTATCCACATCAGATAAATGAACATGCATGCAATCTACAAAGGAATTATTTATAGTAAGTACTATTAAGTAGTATTAATACTATACAAGCTAAGGGAGGCAAAAAGAAAGTTGAAGGAAGGGAAAAAGAACAGACAAAGGGAGAGATGGAACTCCTTCCGGTCAAAATTACTGCATGACATCAGGTCAAACAACTCCGTGAACTTCTGGAGGACTGTAAACGGATTGGACAGAAATCTTCCAAATTTGTCTTCTTTCAACATATCAGTGTCAATCTGGTATCACTTCGTGCTTGACCACTTCAATCCGTCGGCACAGCCAGACTAGTCACGTACAGGTAGATGGCTTGGAGGCTATTAAATTCCTGTCATCTCAGCCAAGAGCAGTGATCGCAAAACATCCTGGTGCTCTAACACTGCAAGTCTAGCCCAGAAACAAATTGGAAAGGGCTGCAGAGAGGGGGTTCCAGGCCTGGGCGGAATCCCACCAGCCTTTTATAAGGATGACCCAACATTCTGGGCTGCACAGCTACAATTAAAACCACATTTCTCCACCATCTTACAGCTGAATCGCATTGCTCCCTCATGGCGTGGCTCGATTCTTGCACCAATATTCAATGGTGGAGACAAAGGGGTCTCTGGGAACTATAGTTTGGTAGCTCTAATCAACAATTACACCAAATATTTCACAGGGGTGCTACTAGAAGAGCTACAGCATTGGGCCAAGGCAAATACCATCACACCACCAAATCAAACCGGGTTCACTAAGTATAGAGGGATCTCAGTCGACATTATAGCACTCTCCCTATTATCTGACCAGGCAAAATCCAGCAGCCAATCAGTTTACTTGGACTTCATCAGCTATAACTCTGCATTAGACAGGGTTGACCGGGGAAGGCTCTGGTGGAAATTTGACCTCCTTAATATCCCAGGTGGCCTACTAAGGGCCCTGGATTACTGCACAAAGACACATGGGTTAGAATAAAAATCGGAGATGGCTCTCCCATGTCCAGGCCAATCAAAATCACGTAAGGTCTCAAGCAGGGCTGCATTCTCGCACCAACATTATTCAACATGTTCTTATCTTATCTGACTCCTACACTAAATGCAGTTAATTCCCACCTGCCCAAACTGGGGAGCTTTCAGCTCTCGAATCTGCTGTATGCGGATGACCTAGTCCTGATCAGTAGAACCAAGGTCAGCCTGCAGCTCCTTCTTGACACAACCTCAGCCTACACAACTAGGAAAGACCTGGCAATTAACAAAAATAAATCTAAAATCCTGATAATCCAAGGGAAAAGATCACAAAAACCCACTTGGTTTCTGGACCAAGATAAGTTAGGATCAATTAAAAGTTTTAAGTACCTCGGAGCTACTTCAACAAGAGCAGCAGATACAGCAATCAATTAGAAGAAATTAGAAAGAAGGACAATGCCTATGCCTTTGGCCTTAGGTCTCTCTACACAAAACTGAAAGGTCCTATGCTTGCGCCAATCCTCCAGGTGGTCCAAGCAAAGGCTCCTCCAACCATAACTCATGGAAGTGAGGCTTTTAAGGGGCTGGATAGCACAATATTGGACAAATGCTACTCAAGGTCTACAGATCAATCTTTCAGTTACCCTCCAACTCATCTCCAGCCCAGACAAGGCTGGCGTTTGGCATTGTTAAGCAGTCACTGGCACGGAAGGTGGCCTTCACGATGTGTGGTCACGAACTCAGGTCAGCAAAAGAAGATTCACTGGACCATTGCCTTTGATCTTAACTGGAAACAAAGCACACTTCCCTGGCAAGGTCCGACCTGTCCAAGGCCTTGAGCTCCCTTGGTCTATCGAGTGCTTTGGACCTACCTACTAGCCATCAGGAGTTCAAAAGGCTGGCAAAAGCAAGCACAGAAGTGCTCTCACTGCTAGAGGACAAGGCCTGCCTGTCTCGATGCAAACACAGCAGGATGATGCTTCATACCTAGATGTGGTTAAAACCACAGAGTTACTTAAGCGAACTCTAAAATGATTGGACCAAGGTACAGTTCATGAAATACAGGATGGAGATATTACCAATCTCAACTTACTATCCCGCATGGAAAAGACTAGAGGTGCAGGTGAATTGTCGGCTATGCGACCAGGGTCAGAAAGACATTATCCATAAACTGTGCTTGTGCCCCACACCTATGGGGGACCGGCATGATCTCCTGTGAAGAATGGGAATGCCCGAGGCATAAGGCCCTGCAAGGATGCAGTGTTGGCCTGCTTTGAACCATCGGACAATAGGTTAAACTGTGCACCGGTGAAAATCCTCCAGTGATTTATGAAAAAGGTTGAGGCCACAGTTCCAGCAGATGATGGGAAGGGGTGTAACAAGATAATAGATAGTTTTGGCTTTAGCCTAAACCCCTGCCATTGACTCTTTATGTGTATGTAGGCTTTATAAGCCGGGTAAAGTATTTAAATGCCAAGCCAGTTGGACCCGCACCTCTCATGATAATGCCCCTAGCTCCCTACTGACCTTGCCCCGGGGGTCATGATATTTTAATCTTCGTCCACCTTTATCATTTATCTCTTGGAACATCAACAATACTTCCATCCTAAATGACTCCTTAGGTGCATGAAGGCTCACCAGCTGGATAAAGACTTTAGATGCCTAGACCCTTGCACAGGCACCTTCTATTGATAACAGCCTATGCACCCTAATCACCCTCTGCTTGGACGTAGTTTTACTTTTATCAAACACATATTGCACTTTAACCCAGCACCCACACTTTCATGGTTTTAATGATTATAAAAAGCTTTTTACGCAAATCCATATCGCATTGGGGGAGGGAGAGCATACTTAGAAAATCGGCTACATTCTACTGGTGCGCTTCAATTATATATATCCCTGCCAGTCGAGACAACAGGCATCAATATTCTTAGGGGCGACTCACCTCAATCTACAGGGCAGGAAGTGAGTCCCTTTTAAATCTTTCCACAAAACACTCCTCAAGATGGGTCTTCATTGTTGTAACCCTTTCCATACCGAGGACGTGATGGTTAAGTTCTCGGCTGCGGTGCTGCTGTGACAAGGACGTAACCATTACGTTCTCGGCACAGCAGTCAGAAATCCCTCTGCGGTAAACAGCAGAGGGATTTCTTTTTTTTCCAGCCTCGGGAGCTGGGGAAGAGCTTCCCCAGCTGCCTGAGGCATTTTTTTTTCAGTGTAGTGATGATCGGCGTGCATGGTGCGCCTACGTCATTACACTGAATGTGAAAGTGAAATGAGCTGATCGGCTCATTTCAATTCCACTGCCTACGTGCTCCTGGGGCTATATCAGTCTCCCGAGAACATAGGCAAACTGGGAAGGTATCATTGGAATGGGAAGAATCTCTCCTTTCCAAATGGTACCCTTCTCTAGTGGATCCCTGCTTGGGGATTGCTGCAGGAGGGCGATCCCCAAGCAGGAATCAACCAACTAGGCACCAGGGAGGGCCCTTGGGCAAGGGCTTTTGCTCCCCTCCAACGTTTCTGGCATTATTCAGTCTTTCAGCCCCTCAGGGGGGCAGAGAGCAAACTAGAAACCAGGGATTATTTTTGTTGAAAATTTAGGGGTGGGGCTGCCCAAAATTGGCAGTCTTTTTGCCCCCCTGGGGTGCAGATGGGGGCAGAAAGCCCACTAGGCACCAGGGATTTTTTTTTCTTTTTAAATTAATGGAGGGGTGGGGACTGCCCACAATGGGCATGTCCATGCCCCCACCCCCAATATAAAGGGAGTCTTTCTGCCCCCCCGGGGAGACAGATGGGGTTTTTTACCCCCGATCTTCCCCCCCCCGGGGGGATAGAAAGCCCACTAGACAACAGGGATTATGCTGGGTGGTAGGAAATTTGTGCTGGTGGATAATCTCAGACAGAAATGTAAGGAAAATGTGATTTATTTAGCTAAATTTGAGGTTTGCAAATGATTCTGTGTAGGAAAACGTTGGGGAATCCACACAAGTCACATCTCCCTGGACTCTCCCAGGTGTCTAGTGTTGAGAAATGTCCAGGTTAGGTAGGTTTTCCTAGATGTCCCTCTAGCCCAGGAAGAATAACGCAGGTGCCCCCCTTGCAAAACGAGGTTGTTTTGTGATACATAATTTTGATGTCTACACAATACATTTTGGGCCCTTCTCTGTCGCAGGTACTTGGCTCACCCACACAAGTGAGGTACCATTTTTATCAGGAGACCTGGGGGAATGCTGGGTGGTAGGAAATTTGTGTCGCCCCTTGATCCCATAACGTTCCCACACAGAAACGTGAGGAAAATGTGATTTCTTTAGCTACATTTGAGGTTTGCAGGTGATTCTGGGTAAGAAAACATTGGGGGATCCATGCAAGCTACACCTCCCTGGACTCCCCCTGGTGTCTAGTTTTCATAAATGTCTAGTTTTGGTAGGTTTCCCTAGATGGTCGTCGAGCCCAGGACCAAAATTGCAGATGACTCCCTTGCAAAAGCAGGTTGGTTCTTGAAAAATAATTTTGATGTCGCCACAATAAGTTTTGGGCCATTTCCAGTTGCAAGCACTAGGCCTACCCACACAAGTGCTGGCTAAGCTAGGGCCCAAAATCCATAGCTAGGAACATTGC
Organism: Calotriton arnoldi; assembly: GCA_963921515.1. Lineage (NCBI taxonomy): Eukaryota > Metazoa > Chordata > Amphibia > Caudata > Salamandridae > Calotriton > Calotriton arnoldi. Next base: position 334,654 of record CAWUFW010013957.1, on the reverse strand, counting down.
AAAAAAAGGGTCAGTTTTCACAGGAAAAATGAGATGTGTCCGCGTCGCATTTTGAGCCGTTTCCTGTCGCAGGCACTAGGCCTACCCACAAAAGTGAGGTACCATTTTTATCGGCAGACTTGGGGGAATGCTTTGTGGGTGGAAGTTTGTGGCTCCCCACAGATTCCAGAACTTTACATCACAGAACTATGAGGAAAATTTGTTTTTTTACAAAGTTTGAGCATTGAAAGATATTCTGGGTAACAGAACCTGGTGAGAGCCAAACAAGTGACCCCACCCTAGATTCCCCTGTGTGTCTTGTTTTTAAAAATGTACAGGGTTTCTAGGTTTCCTTAGGTGCTGGCTGAGCAAGGGCCCAAAATCCACAGTTAGGCACATTGCAAAAAAATGGTCAGTTTTCACTAGAAAAATGCGATGTGTCCATTTTGCGATTTGAGCCACACAAGTGAGGTACCATTTTTATCTGCAGTCTTACGGGAATGCTGAGTGGGTGGAAGTTTGTGGTTCCCCACAGATTCCAGAACTTTCCATCACAGAAATGCAAGGGAAAATGTGTTTTGCTTTATCATGTTTGATATTTGCAAGGGATTCTGGGTAGGAGAACCTAGTGAGAGCCACACAATTTACCCAATCCTGGATTCCCCTGGTTGTCTAGTTTATAAAAATATACAGGCTTGCTAGGTTTCCCTAGGTGCCGGCTGAGCTAAGGCCCAAAATCCACAGCTAGGCGCATTGCAAAAAAAGGGTCAATTCTCACTGGAAAAATATGGTGTCCACATTGCGTTTTGGGCCGTTTCCTGTCGCAGGCACTAGGCCTACCCACACAAGTGAGGTACCATTTTTATCGGGAGACTTTGTAAATGATGTGTGGGTGGAAGTTTGTGGCTTTCCACAGATTCAAGAATTTTCCATCACAGAAATTTGAGGAAAATATGTTTTTTCTGACAAAGTTTGAGGTTCGCATGGGATTCTGGGTAACAGAACTTGGTGAGAGCCACACAAGTCACCCCATCCTGGATTCCCCTGTTTGTCTAGGTTTCAAAAAATGTACAGGTTGGCTAGGTTTCCCTAGTTGTCGGCTGAGCTAGGGCCATAAACCACATCTAGGCACATTCCAAAAAAAGGGTCAGTTTTCACTGGAGAAATGTGACGTGTCCACGTTGAGTTTTATGCCATTTCATGTTGCAGACACTAGACCTACCCACACAAGTGAGGTATCATTTTTATCAAGAGACTTAGGGGAACACAGAATAGTAGAACATTTCTGCCTTCCAAATTTAAGAACGTGTGTAAAAAAAAGTAATTTTGAACAATACACTCTAATTCACATGCTAATATTGGTACCCCTCAAATTCAGAGATGCGCGAATAGCCACTGCTTCTAAACTCCATATCTTGATCACATTTCAGATATACATAGGTTTCCTTGATACCTATTTTTCACTCCTATATTTTACCAAATGAATTACTGTACACCCGGTACACAATGACAAACCATTGCAAGGTGCAACTCAGTTAATGGCTCTGGGTACCTCGGGTTCTTGGTGAACCTACAAGCCTCATATATCTTCACAACCAGAGGGGTCCCACAGACGTAACTGTATATAGCTTTTTAAAATCTACCAAGCATTTACAATGTTTTCAGATGCCTAAATGTGAGGAAATTGTGTTTTGTTGCATCATTTGACTTTTAGATGGAATTCAGGGTAAGAAAAAACAGTGGGACTTAAGCAAGGCACATCTCCATGAAACCCACTAAATTTCCTTTTATGTCTATTTTACAATCATTCTGTCACAACTTTCCCCCTGCATTCCCGTGTCCACCACCAATGGGCTGAACTGGGGGACTTTCCAGTCCTCTAATAAACTTCCAGACCCTCCCCTGCATGCAAAACCTGACTTCCAGCCATTTGGACACTTATTGGGAACTAACATCCATTCCCAATCCATGCCGGGTTTTGTGAAGCCAGCCTACTCATGCCTGAAAACTCCATTACCCAGGATTCCCTGCTCACTGCTTAGTCTCCACCCCTGCAGGCCAAGGATGGGTGGAGGAATTCAGCTCACCTGTGGCTGGCTGCTGCTAGCCTGCTCACACCTGCTGCACATAATTACTGTGAGCTCTTTTTAAGCCCCAGCTCCCTTCAGTCCAGTGTTGGTCATTGTAAGCTGTTTACCGGTGAGACCGATCCTTGTTTCCTGTGCTCCCTGAGCTTTTTGTTTCCAGTGATTCCTTAACTATAGATAATCCTTGATCTTTGTTTCCTGAGCTATAGCTTTTCCTTGTGCCTGCCTTAGCACTGCCTGCAGTGCTACCTAGTATCCTGAGCTATAGTTAGTCTCTGTTCCTTTTCCTGGGCTTCAGCTATTTCTTGTGCCTGACTTGCACTGCTTGCAGTGCGCTCTTGACTCCTTGTTTTCTGAGCTATAGCCATTTTCCTGTTTCCTGAACCAGCACTGCTTCCAGTGCTTCCTTGATTCCTGAGCCTTAACATTTCCTTGTTCCTGACCTGTAGTGCTACTTTGACTCCTGAGCCTTTGCTCAATTCTTGCCCCAGCACTGCATCCTATGCTACTTTTGTTTTCTTGTTTCCTGACCCTGTACTATTCTAGTATACCCTTGTAGCCTCCCTTTCTGTATATCCTTTTCCAGTCCATGCCTTTCATCTCATTTCCTTGGTTCCAGTTTGCTATCTTTCTATTCTGCTGTCTCGCTTCTGTTAACTTGTATGTTTGTTACCTGCTTTCTGCCAAGTGTGCCCTGTGATTTCCTTCCTTTCCTGTTAAGCACTCCTCTTTGCTAGCTCCTTGTCTATTGTGCTTGTGTTTAGTTCTACCCCTTTGCTGTTACTGCCTTGCGTGTTCCTGTTTGATCGCCAGGATCCGTGGGCACGGCTGACTACCTAGGTGGTGTTTCTTGTTCACTGTGAGTATTGTCTTTGAGTTACTGTTACAACATCACCATAGGTATAAGCTCCACAGACCCTGCCTTTGTATACATATCCTATATGTGGGTATTTCCAGTCAGTATCTGTAACAGCAATTGTGGGTGATGAACTTACTGAGCTTCAGTCTTACCGTGTGGAGCTCCTGAGTGCTTTACCCCACATCCCCTTTATTGTTAACGTTGTTTCATGTTTAAGTGTATTGCACATCCGTCCTGGGTTTAAGTGATTCTGAATGCTGAGCCGCCTCATGAGTGCCCTTCCTTTCTGAGTCTCACCCTTCTTGTTCACCTCTACAGGCTTCCCCTTTGGATCCCTTTTCTCCTCTGACTTCCTGTGTGCTCCTGGGCTGCGCTGTGATCCTCTCTGTCTTTGTTTTCTACCCTGTTCCCAGTCCTTGCCCAAGTCCCTGACTGTGTCCCCCACATAGTCCCGGACAGGCCCTGACAGATTCCTGAGGTTGACATGGTTTCCTGGGTTCTGGCAGCCCAAGCTAAAAAGTTTGCACCCATCCTCCATAAGACTAGTGAGCAAATTATGATTTTTGTAGCTTTGAGGGCATTCTGAACAAGGAAACAAGATAACAGAGATACAAGGTACACCTCCATTGATCTCACATGGTCTCTAGTTTTCAAGAATGTCTGGGTTTGGTAGTGTTAACTCAAAGGTGAACAATCTCATGCCCAAATACTGCTGTAAACCTCACTGTGAAGTTATGGCATGTTACATATTTTCTAATGTGCAACAGCTTACTGTACTGTGATCTAAGCGGGTTCGCTCTGGTGGCAACTCTTTCTGGATTAGGGTGGCTATGCTTTGGAATGGACTCCTTTGCACTCTGCGCAAGATTTTCCTATTAGTACATTTCAGGAAAGCCTTGACAACTTGGCTTTTTAAGAATTAAGGGCCTGATTTAGATCTTGGTGGACGGGTTACTCCATCACAACACTGATGGATATCCCATCCTACTAAATATAAATCCCATTATATCCAAATAGAATTTATATTTCGGCAGCCGGGATATCCATCACTGTTGCAGAGTAACCTGTCCGCCAAGATCTAAATCAGGCTCTAAGACTCCTTCTACACCTTTGTTGCAATTGCCTCCCTATGTGCCTGTGTATACCATGGACGCTATGAGCAGGCTGTGTACTATTGAAGCTCTTAGAGACAGATTTAGATGTATTTCTATCTTATATCTACTCAGTATATCTTGTATAACCCTCAGTGGTTGGTTCCAAGTTGCTACTGGAGTTTGAGTCCCTCAAACTGTTGACGAAGTCCAACATGAAATGTTTTGTCCAAGGACACTTGTTTTGAACTTGAGGTTAAAGTCTGTTCTTAGCAGTCACTCTGTGGGTGGACTTAAAAGAACAAGGAACCAGAAAATGATCCTTCTACACTGTCATTAAAATGAATTAATTCTTCTAGCCCAAACATTAAGTCTAATGTATGGTCTTTGGAGTGAGTAGGGCCGTTGACTACCATAGATAGACCAAAGGCAGGCAAGTCACTAGTAAATCTATCGGTCATGGAACTAAAAGGAAAATTGACCCAGATGTTAAAATCCTGAATACTATAAAATTGGTGTATACCAAGGAAGGTGGAAATACAAGGTCAAGGGATCGGTCAATGAAGGAGTCTACCAAACCTGTTGGGCAATATCACACAATCCCACTCGGCAATGTTGAGATCGGGGAAGAGACAATGAAATCCAAAGTCTCTTCAAAGGGGCAACTCCAGCAGATCTAATTCCCTGATCTAAAATGTATCCTGTCCATTATTGCCACACCACCGCCTCATCGGTGGGGTGGGCCAGGGCATTATAATGAATCCTGACGGACACAATGATGTTATGTCAGGACAACTCGTGTCTGTTTGCCAAGTTTTAATGACAAATAAAACATCTAATAGCCCCTGAGCCAAGAGTTCCTGAATTTCAATTGCATGGTTGACAGCCGACTGTGGGCACACTGTGGGAAAATAAGGGCAAACTGAAGTCCCTCCTTATCATTCATCCATCCCCAGAACCTATTAGTCCCCAAGTGCCCTATGGCCATATCACTACCAGACCTCTGCTCATCCACTGTAGGAGATGATATCATAGCATCTCTCAACTCCAAGTTTGCCACTGCAAGCATATCCCACTTAGCCTCGACGGGTTCCCTGTTAAAATTAGAGCCATGGCACCAAATAACAAAATTCCCAGATTTCGCAGGACCAAGCCAATCCAAACCTATGTTGCACAGTGCTTCCCTGGGGTTCTACCCTGAGGTCTGGGGTGGGTTAATGGTGAAAAACTGGAAGCATAGTTCGCACTGTGTACAGCTGGTGCACAGTTGGCCGCGGACGGCCTGCCTTTGGTGTACCTTCAGCACCAGCACTGTACACATGCAGCCATATTGATTTTAAAGGGCTTTTCCAGCCTACTCATCAGTATGCTAGAACAACTAGCACGCCACCCCAAAACGGTGTCTTACCTTTAGCCCTCTAGTCAGAGGTAAAAAGGATGGTCGACATAGCCCAGTGTATACACCACCCATTGAGTTATTTGTTGAGAAGGGTGGACTCCCCACTCAAGCTACAACCACCATCCTTGTCAGGGTGAACCACAAAAGTCACTAAATTAACTTGTGCTTAACCCTCTGATATCGTGGCACCAAAGCAATCATGCTTAACGTAGAGGCAATGTGTAATGTATTTATGCAGCTCTCAAACAATAATAAAGTGAAAACACAACAAAAGAAAAATCCCAAACCAATTTAGAAAGACAGAGTATATATTAATAAAAAACATTGCACCAAAACAACAAAAATCCAATCAGTAGAAGTGGACATATTCAATTCAAACGTTTTTGGTGAAATTAGCACCAATAAGCAGAACACACAACTCACGGTTATCTAGTCATGCTGGAGTGGGGGGAAGTCAAAAATTAGAGCACGGGTCGGATACAGGGATCAAGTTAGCCCCACCCAAGTGTTTTTTTCTTTTTCTTACAGAGTTTTATATAGCGTGTACTTGACCCGAATCGGGTATCAGAGCGCTTTACATAGCACCAGTCGCATTACATGAGGGCACATTCATTTTTGTTAGGCACGGGGAGAATAAGTGATTTGCCCAGAATCACAGGATGTTCAGCATTATTGCAGAGACTCGAACCCAGTTCCCCAGATTTGAGGTCGACCGCCCTAGCCATTAGGCCAACTCCTCTCCCCGAGTGTTACCTTCTCAAGTCCGGCATGAAGAGTTCCATTCATTTTGGGGGAGGCAGCGAGGAGGACTTTCAGTGTTAACAGCAGGTTGAACGCTATGGATGGTCACAGTTGTAGTGCACATAGCCGGTTGTCCCTGATACTTTGTGTTGGTTGATTGTCCTGGGTGGTCGCTGTTGGCACAAAGAGCAGGTCTCACAGCAGCTTTACGTTGGCGGTCATCACGGGCGGTAGAGTTTTGGTGTAAACCAGCTCAATCATGGTAACAAAGAGCCCAAACTTCAAGATTTTCTCATTTTACTTCAGGAGGAGTTCTCATTAATGCCAGCCAAGGTTCCAGAACCTTGGAGGAACCTATTGGGGATTAGGGCTCAGTCCAGCAGAGGCCAGCAGCAGGGCTCAGGCAGGTCAAGATGCAGCTGGTCAAATGAATAGTTGCAGGGAGGGCTCTGGAAGTTTGTTGTGTCCCAGTAGCTCACACAGGAGATGTTGGACGTGGCCCTTTTTACATGGTTATCCTTAAACTTTTGTGTTCTTCCTCCTATTTTCCGGACCCTCTTTTTGTCGGCTTTAGGACTCTGGGCCCTTTACCACTGCTGATCAGTGCTAAAGTGTATGTGCTCTCTCCTATAAAACATGGTATGATTGGTTTACACCTGTTTGGCATATTTAATTTACTTGTAAGTCCCTTATAAAGTGGTATCCTATATACCCAGGGCCTGTAAATTAAAATGCTACTAATGGGCCTCCAGCACTGCTTGTGCCGCCCACTGACATAGCCTTTCAAACCTGTCACAGGCCTGCCACTGAGGAGCCTGCACGCACAGTTTACTGCTAGTTTGACTTGGCATTTAAAACTACTTGCAAGACTTAAACTCCCCTTTTACTACATGTAGGTCACCCCTAACGTAGGCCCTAGGTAGCCCTATGGGCAGGGTGTAGTATAAGTAAAAGGTAGGGCATGTGCCTTTATTGTGTGGCTTGCCCTCGAAGTGAAAAACATCCTATCTTGTTTCTCACTACTGTGAGGCCTAATCCTCTCATAGGCTAGCATGGGGAATTACCTTATATGTGTTTTAAGTGGTAATTCCTGATCTGAAAGAGTAGCTTTGCCATGTTTGGTATGTTTAGAATGGTAGTAACAAATCCTGCTTACTGGTGTAGGTGGATCTTACATTTCTATTTTAGTAATGGCACTTTTAGAAAGTAATCGAAGTATCCTGGGGCACTTGATCGCGCCCCACCTGCCGCACTGCGAATGTGGGAAAGCTTCCCTCCTTTTATCCATTTCTTCCAGTATTATCCAATGTAATCTTGTGACACTCATAGTAATCATTATTTTTAAACACTTTTCCAATTTCATTAACCCCTTCGATGCTTATGACGAGCTGGACTCGTCATGGCACACAGTGGTCGTGTGCTCATGGCGAGTCCAGCTCGTCATAAGACCCACCCACGGGGGAAGCGCTGGCGCTCCCCCCGTGGGAATCCGATCGTTGGGTTTTTTGGGGGAAGGCAGGGGAAGGGCTTCCCTGCCTCCCCCCCGCCTCAATGACGTCAGCGCGCAGGCGCGCTGACGTCATTGGGGGTTTTCCTTTGTTCCCCGACGCGCTGGAAGCCATTTGCTTCCAGCGCGTCTGGGAATAAGGTGAGTTTTGGCTCCGGGGAGGGGGGGTTTGAAACAAAAGAGGCATCGAGGGAAAGGAAAGGGTTTTCCTTTCCTCCGATGCCTCTTTTGTGCATTCCTGCTGCACGATCATGCGGTTCGGGCTGGACTGTTCCCATGAGGCACAGGGTCAGACTGATTTGCATATGGCCATGTCTGAACTGGGGTGGTGGAGTGAGCTAAAGAATGATGATGGATTAAACCCAGATCAGTTGACTGGGGGTGAGTGTTTGATTGGCTCAAGCGTTCCGTCCATCATCCCCTTTTGTATCGCTTTGTTCGCCCTAAGTTGGCGGGGGTATGCCCAGACGTGGGTCCCTTGCTCACTTTGCCACTGGATTCAAGCAAGCCTGGCTGATGATGGCTGGAATGCCAGAAACCGGTCCTAAGATGCTTGTTTCCGGTCCAGGGAAGACATGGCTTGGCAGTTCGGGCTGGACTGTTCCCATGAGGCACAGGGTCAGACTGATTTGCATATGGCCATGTCTGAACTGGGGTGGTGGAGTGCGCTAAAGAATGATGATGGATTAAACCCAGATCAGTTGACTGGGGGTGAGTGTTTGATTGGCTCAAGCGTTCCGTCCATCATCCCCTTTTGTATCGCTTTGTTCGCCCTAAGTTGGCGGGGGTATGCCCAGACGTGGGTCCCTTGCTCACTTTGCCACTGGATTCAAGCAAGCCTGGCTGATGACGGCTGGAATGCCAGAAACCGGTCCTAGGATGCTTGTTTCCGGTCCAGGGAAGACATGGCTTGGCAGTTCGGGCTGGACTGTTCCCATGAGGCACAGGGTCAGACTGATTTGCATATGGCCATGTCTGAACTGGGGTGGTGGAGTGAGCTAAAGAATGATGATGGATTAAACCCAGATCAGTTGACTGGGGGTGAGTGTTTGATTGGCTCAAGCGTTCCGTCCATCATCCCCTTTTGTATCGCTTTGTTCGCCCTAAGTTGGCGGGGGTATGCCCAGACGTGGGTCCCTTGCTCACTTTGCCACTGGATTCAAGCAAGCCTGGCTGATGACAGCTGGAATGCCAGAAACCGGTCCTAGGATGCTTGTTTCCGGTCCAGGGAAGACATGGCTTGGCAGTTCGGGCTGGACTGTTCCCATGAGGCACAGGGTCAGACTGATTTGCATATGGCCATGTCTGAACTGGGGTGGTGGAGTGAGCTAAAGAATGATGATGGATTAAACCCAGATCAGTTGACTGGGGGTGAGTGTTTGATTGGCTCAAGCGTTCCGTCCATCATCCCCTTTTGTATCACATGCGATCGTCCAGCAGGAATGCCCGCTAAACACCAGGGAATTTCTTTTTTTTTTTTTAAAAAACGTCTAAATACTGTTTTGGGGAGCGGCCCCTTGGGCAAGGGTCGCTCCCCTTTTGGGGGCCATATGTTTTTGGTGCTCTGCCCCCCCTGGGGGGGCAGTTTTAAAAAAAAAAATCGGGAGAATGGGGCCTTGAATCGGGTTACCCATGGAGCGCAATATGGCAGGGTGATGGCAAGTGTTGTGCACTGGCCTGGCAGGTTGCTGGCAGTGCATACACCACCCCCCCCGTGTGTGGCAGCCCGGGCTGAAACAGCTTCCGGGCACACACACATGTGCATGATATAGAGGTATACTGCAATAAGTGGCACTCAGAACACAATGAAGAGCGAACTAGAGGGGCTGAGAGTGAAAGTATAGTGTCTTTGGAAGAGAAGAGATTTGAGGTCAGCTTTGAAGATCCGGGTAGAGGAGGTGGCACGGAGCAATGGGGGAAGCGATTCTCACCGGATTGCGCCATCGATCTTTCCCTTTTGAAGACGGGGGGGTGCGCAAGCAGAAGCTTTTCCGCATTGCGAGCCACCGGACAATTTCAATATATTCGCCAGGTAACGAGGGGAGGACGTGTGTAAGGCTTTGTGTGTGATGTAGGCAGTTTTGTAAATAGATCTTGCCTCGATCGGAAGCCATCGAAGAGAGGACAGGATAGGAGTGACGTGGTCGCTTCGTTTAGACCCTGAAATGAAGCGAGCTGCTGAATGGAGGATGGATTTGAGAGGGGAGAGGTGGGATTTGGGTAGGCCCGTCAGAAGAGAATTGCAATAATCCAGTCTTGAGAGAACCAGAGATTGTACCAAGGTTTTTAAGTCTTTCTCCGGGAATAACCGACGGATCTCCCATAGAAGGCGCAACTGGTAACGTGCGTTCTTAGCAATAGAGTTGATGTGAGAGATTAGGTTGAGTCTTTTGTCAAGAATGACACCTAGGGATTTAGCGCTGTCGACAATGATGGGTTTGTTGTTGAGTAGGTTCAGCTGATCCATCCAAGATTGAACAGGAGGAGGTGAGAGAGAGGTAGAGAGGAGGAGGAATTCAGTTTTGGCGGGATTCAGAATGAGTTGGTGAGCTAACATCCAGTTGTGAATAGAGTTGAGAGTAGAGTTGAGTAGTGAGAGATCGTGTGCGGAAGATAAAGGTATCTTCCCACTAGTCCACCAGGCATTTATTTGTGGAGAGTGACCCCTTGGGTGGCAGAATAGCAGTATGTTTTTAGGCCCATCTGCCCCCAAGGAGGGCAGAAGCCCCTAGACACCAGGGTTTTTTTAATTTTTGTGTTGGGGAGTGGCCAAAAGGGCAAGGGTTGCTCCCCTTTTACGGGGGTGAATATTTTATTTATACTCTTTGGCCCACCTACCCCTTAGCTTGGCTGGTGGATTGTGTGTGGACTGGTGCATTATTTGCATATGTGATTGTAATGTTTTTTTCTCCTTTTTATTCTAGTGTAAAGCTTTTGATTCCTGTTTGCGGTTTCGGCAGTGGTTGTTCTGCAGTTTTGCGTAACTGCATTGATTTGGTAAGAAAAATATTTTTGTTGTGTGTACTCCAAATGAGTATTATTGTCATGCATGAATGAATTTTTTTGTAAGTGGTGTCATAATGGCAGCATATTTGTTAGTGTTCAGAGCATGAAATTCTTTGCGATGTTTTGCATTGTCTTATGTGTAATTGTTTTTCTTCTTCTTTTTTAGTGGGATATTGTTGATCCTTACTGTGTCTGTGCAGAGTAGGTGGTGGTGAGTCTAGCTGCTTCTGTCACGTGAGTGGTATAGTGTTGGAGTATATAGGTCTTTGTGATAAAGCTACATTTTGTTTATTTCTTTTTTTTACAAAGGGTTTGTTGTTGTTGACTTGTTTGACAAGTAACCTTTATTAGTAAGCATTATGGCTAGCCGTAGAATTACTGCTCAGCAGGTGGTTGGTTTGCTTCTTGAATCTTCCTCTGAGCAGGATTATGAGACTGACAGTGCGTCTGAGGGAGAGGAGGGAGGGGAAGATTCAGGCAGTGAGTTTTCTCTCCACATGGAATCATCGGATGATGAAGGTACTCTCAGTGCAGATGAAGTGCCTGATTTAGAGGAGGATACTACTGTGCTGATGGTGCAAGAGGCATCTGGATTGCAGCCTGGGGCTGCTAGGCTTCCTACTGGAAGTGCTGGACTCTGGGTTGATCCAAACATGGTGCAGCCGGTGTTGCCTGCCTTTAGTGGTTATGCCGGGTGTAGAGTGGATTGTGAACATTATTTGCCTATACAGTATTTTCAGTTGATTATGGATGATGTATTTTTGGGTGAGATTGTTGAGCAGACTAATTTGTATGCTGAACAGTTTTTGAGGGACAACAGTGCCAGACTTAGGCCCCATTCTAGAGCTACCCGGTGGAGTCCCACAAATCTGGAAGAGATGAAGAAGTTTTTGGGTTTGACTTTTTTGATGGGTTTGATAAGGAAGCCGTCCATGGGTTCATATTGGTCTACCAGTCCCTTGATGGCAACGGCTATATTTCCTGCAGTTATGACTCGTGATCGGTATTTACTTTTGCTTCGGATGCTGCATTTTGTTGATAATGGTTTGGCGTTGCCACGAGATCAGCCTGAATGTGACCGTCTTTTTAAGATTCGGCCTGTTCTTGTTCACTTTGTAGATCGATTTTCAGAGATCTATACTCCAGGGAAAGAAATATCTATTGATGAGTCTTTGGTCCTGTTCAAGGGCCGTTTGGTTTTTAGGCAGTACATTCCTAGCAAGAGGGCACGCTATGGAATTAAGCTGTATATGTTGTCTGAGAGTAGGACAGGATATGTTTTTAATTTGCGTGTGTACACTGGTAGGGATTCCACTATTGACCCCCCTGGTTGTCCGTCCACTTTTGGAGTTTCAGAGAAAATTGTGTGGGATCTTGCTAGAGGACTGTTTAACAGAGGCCACCATTTGTACCTTGATAACTTCTACACTGCTGTGCAATTGTTTAAGGAATTGTTCAAAGTGGACACTTTTGCTTGTGGCACAATCCGCTCTAACCGTAAAGGTTATCCAAAAGAGCTTGCTTGCAAAAACTTCAGAGGGGACAGTGCAGTGCCTTGCGTAGTGAGGAACTGCTAGCTGTGAAATTTGTGGACAGGAGGGATGTGTACATGCTGACTACCATCCATGATGAGAGTACTTCACCTGTGGCTGTTTGGGGTCAGATTGCTGAAGTGCGCAAACCTGTGTGCATTTTAGACTACAATAAGCACATGGGTGGTGTTGATAGAGTAGATCAGAGGTTGGAACCTTACACTGCTATTCGTAAGGCTTACATTTGGTATAAGAAGTTGGCCATCCATCTCTTCAATTTAGCAACTTTCAATGCTTTGTTGTGTTCAAGGAGTGTTCTCCTGCGTCAAAGTTGACTTTTGTTCAGTTTCAGCAGTCTGTCATAGGCAGCCTTGTTGTTGTGGAACAGGCAAGTGTTCCTAGAGTTGGAGTGGTGGAGGATGTGGCTCGATTGAAAGATCGCCACTTTCCTGATCACATTCCTCCTACACCCTCAAAAGACTTTCCCACTAGGAGATGTAGAGTCTGTTGGCGAAGAGGTACGCGGAAGGAGACTCGTATGTACTGCCCTGAGTGTCCTTCTAACCCTGGGCTGTGTGTGCCTGCTTGTTATAGAGCGTACCACAAGCAAAAGAATTATTGGGAGCAACCATGAGTGGTAAAGTGAACTGCCTGGTCTGTAATGTTTAAGAATTGTTGTTCTGTTTCAAGGTTGGCATTAGTGCAATGTATTTAGTTTCTGATTTTGTGTTAGTAGATTTGTATCTATTTGCAATTTGTTTGTGTTTTCTTTTTGTATAAAAAATCCTAAATGTGATGGTGGTGTGTGTAGGCTGGTGCTTGGCTGGCGGTGTGCGTGGAGTGGCGCTTGGCTGGCGGTGTGCGTGGAGTGGCTCTTGGCTGGCGGTGTGCGTGGAGTGGCGCTTGGCTGGCGGTGTGCGTGGAGTGGCGCTTGGCTGGCGGTGTGCGTGGAGTGGCGCTTGGCTGGCGGTGTGCGTGGAGTGGCGCTTGGCTGGCGGTGTGCGTGGAGTGGCGCTTGGCTGGCGGTGTGCGTGGAGTGGCGCTTGGCTGGCGGTGTGCGTGGACTGGCGCTCGGCTGGCGGTGTGTGAGTAGTGACTTGCTGCTGGTCACTACACACACTGCTAGCCGAGCGACACTCCACGCAATCCATCAGCTTGTGTGGTTGCTGTGTTAGGAATGTGGGCGTGTGAAAGTGATGGGCCCTTGAATGGCGCTGTCTGCTGGTATGAGTGTTGTAATGTGATGGGCCCGCGGCTGGTGGTGTGAATGGTTTTGTATTTGTCACACGTATGAAAGGTGTATGAATGGCCTGTAAAGAGGTTGGTGCCTTGTCGTGGCTTTACAGCTCACGAGCTGTGAGTCAATGGTTCAGTTTCTCGTCCTTTCAATTATTAACAGTGCATTTCATTTTTGTGAAATCACTTGTTAATACAATTGTATATACTGAACCATCACTCACCCTCGTGCCAAATCCAACCAGTATGTGTGTGTGCTTGAGGATTAGATGGCTGTGCAGTAATATTTTTTTTTGTCTTTCTCAAGCAGGGTGTACCTTGTCCCTTTTTGTGAATGTTGTAATGTGTTTGTTTCGTGCCTGGTGGTGTGAATGGTCTTGTGTGTATCACGTATGAAAGGTGTGTGAATGGCCTGTAAAGCGGTTGGGGCCTTGACGTGGCTTTACAGCTCACGAGCTGCGAGTCACTGGTTCAGTTTTTTGTCCTTTCAATTATTGACAGTGCATTTCATTTTTGTGAAATCTCTTGTTAATAAAATTGTATATACTGAACCATCACTTGCCCTCGTGCCAAATCCAACCAGTATGTGTGTGTGCTTGAGGAATAGATGGCTGTGCAGTAATCTTTGTCTTTTTAGTCTGTCTGCCAAGGTGTACATTCCGTCTAAGAATAACCTACCAACTGTAGATATTGTCGTAAACGAAACACCCATGGGAGTACATGGTGATATCTCTCTTGTGTATCCCAACAAGTTATGGTACCCACAATGTCCTGCAAACCTCAAAATGTCTGTCACATTTTCCTTGCAATATTGTGCCAAAATTTTCACGCTGCAGAAATAAACAACACATTATCTCAAAATGACCTGGTTTTGCAAGGGGGGTCACCTGCGTTTTTGGCCCGGGGCTCGGCGGCCACATAGGGAAACCTACCAAACCCACACATTTCTGAAAAGTAGACACCTGGGGGCTTCCAGGGAGGTATGGCTTGCGTGGATCCCCCAACGTTTCCTTACCCAGAATCCCTTGCAAACCTCAATTTTAGCTGAAAAAATCACTTTTTTCACACATTTTTGTGTGGGAAAGTGTGGCATCATTGGCCTCACACAAATATCCTACCACCCAGCATTCCCCCAGGTCTCCCGATAAAAATGGTGCCTCACTTGTGTGGGAGGCCCAAGTACCCGCGACAGGCAAGGGCCCAAAACGTAGTGAGGCAACATCAAAATTGCCTATCTCAAAACCACCTGGTTTTGCAAGGGGGTCACCTGGGTCTTTGGCCCCGTGCTCGGCGGCCATCTAGGGAAACCTACCAAACCCACACATTTCTGAAAAGTAGACACCCGGGGATTCCAGGGAGGTATGGCTTGCGTGGATCCCCCAACGTTTTCTACCCAGAATCCCCTGCAAACCTGACATTTTGCTGAAAAATCCCTTTTACAGACATTTTGTGTGGTAAAGTTGTGGCATCACCAGGCTGACACAAATTTCCTACCACCCAGCGTCCCCCAGGTCTCCCGATAAAAATGGTGCCTCACTCGGGTGGGAGGCCCAAGTACCCGCGACAGGCAAGGGCCCACAACGTATTGAGGCGACCTCAAAATGGCCTTTCACAAAACGACCTGGTTTTGCAAGGGGTCACCTGGGTTTTTGGCCCGTGCTCGGCGGCCATCCAGGGAAACCTACCAAACCCACACATTTCTGAAAAGTAGACACCCGGGGCTTCAGGGAGGTATGGCTTGCGTGGATCCCCCAACGTTTCCTACCCAGAATCCCTGCAAACCTTAATTTTAGCTGAAAAAATCACTTTTTCACACATTTTTGTGTGGGAAAGTGTGGCATCACTGGCCTCACACAAATTTCCACCACCCAGCGTTCCTCCAGGTCTCCTGATAAAAATGGTGCCTCACTTGTGTGGGAGGCCCAAGTACTCGCGACAGGCAAGGGCCCAAAACATTTTTTGATAGGCAATGTTGATGTTGCCTCAAAACGTTTTGTGTCCTTGCATGTCGCGGGTACTTGGGCCTCCCACACAAGTGAGGCACCATTTTTATCGGGAGACCTGGAGGAACGCTGGGTGGTGGGAAATTTGTGTGAGGCCAGTGATGCCACACTTTCCCACACAAAAATGTGTGAAAAAAGTGATTTTTTCTGCTAAAATTGAGGTTTGCAGGGGATTCTGGGTAAGGAAACGTTGGGGGATCCACGCAAGCCATACCTCCCTGGAAGCCCCCGGGTGTCTACTTTTCAGAAATGGGTGGGTTTGGTAGGTTTCCCTAGCTGGCCGCCGAGCACGGGGCCAAAGACCCAGGTGACCCCCCTTGCAAAACCAGGTGGTTTTGAGATAGGCAATTTTGATGTCGCCTCACTACGTTTTGGGCCCTTGCCTGTCGCGGGTACTTGGGCCTCCCACACAAGTGAGGCACCATTTTTATCGGGAGACCTGGGGGAACGCTGGGTGGTAGGAAATTTGTGTGAGGCCAATGATGCCACACTTTCCCACACAAAAATGTGTGAAAAAGTGATTTTTTCAGCTAAAATTGAGGTTTGCAGGGGATTCTGGGTAAGGAAACGTTGGGGGATCCACGCAAGCCATACCTCCCTGGAAGCCCCCGGGTGTCTACTTTTCAGAAATGTGTGTGTTTGGTAGGTTTCCTAGGTGCCGGCAGAGCTAGGGTTCACAAACTACAGCTAGGCACTTTGCCAAAAAAGGGTCATTTTTCACTGCGAAATTGAGGTGTGACCACGTTGCGTTTTGCGCCATTTCCTGTTGCAGGCACTAGGCCGACCCACACAAGTGAGGTACCATTTTTCTCGTAAGACTTTGGGGAACGCGGGGTGTGTAGAAATTTGTGGATCCACGCAGATTCCAGAACTTTCCACCACAGAAATGTGGGGAAAATGTGTTTTTTTTGACAATTTTTTAGGTTTGCAAGGGATTCTGGGTAACAGAACCTGGTGGGAGGCAGTCCAGTCACCCCATCCTGGATTCCCCTGGGTGTCTAGTTTTCAAAAATGTATAGGTTTGCTAGGTTTCCCTAGGTGCCGGCAGAGCTAGGGTTCAAAAACTACAGCTAGGCACTTTGCCAACAAAGGGTCATTTTTCACTGCGAAATTGAGGTGTGACCATGTTGCGTTTTGCGCCGTTTCCTGTCGCAGGCACTAGGCCTACCCACACAAGTGAGGTACCATTTTTCTCGGAAGACTTTGGGGAACGCGGGGTGGGTGGAAATTTGTGGATCCACGCAGATTCCAGAGCGTTCCACCACAGAAATGTGGGGAAAATTTGTTTTTTTTGACAATTTTTTAGGTTTGCAAGGGATTCTGGGTAACAGAACCTGGTGGGAGGCAGACCAGTCACCCCATCCAGGATTCCCCTGGGTGTCTAGTTTTCAAAAATGTATAGGTTTGCTAGGTTTCCCTAGGTGCCGGCAGAGCTAGGGTTCAAAAACTACAGCTAGGCACTTTGCCAAAAAAGGGTCATTTTTCACTGCGAAATTGAGGTGTGACCACGTTGCGTTTTGCGCCGTTTCCTGTCGCAGGCACTAGGCCGACCCACACAAGTGAGGTACCATTTTTCTCGTAAGACTTTGGGGAACGTGGGGTGAGTGTAAATTTGTGGATCCACGCAGATTCCAGAACTTTCCCCACAGAAATGTGGGGAAAATGTGTTTTTTTTGACAATTTTTTTAGGTTTGCAAGGGATTCTGGGTAACAGAACCTGGTGGGAGGCAGTCAAGTCTCCCCATCCTGGATTCCCCTGGGTGTTTAGTTTTCAAAAATGTATAGGTTTGCTAGGTTTCCCTAGGTGCCGGCAGAGCTAGGGTTCAAAAACTACAGCTAGGTACTTTGCCAAAAAAGGGTCATTTTTCACTGTGAAATTGAGGTGTGACCACATTGCGTTTTGCGCCGTTTCCTGTCGCAGGCACTAGGCCGACCCACACAAGTGAGGTACCATTTTTCTCGTAAGACTTTGGGGAACGCGGGGTGGGTGGAAATTTGTGGATCCACGCAGATTCCAGAACTTTCCACCACAGAAATGTGGGGAAAATGTTGTTTTTTTGACAATTTGTTAGGTTTGCAATGGATTCTGGGTAACAGAACCTGGTGGGAGGCAGTCAAGTCACCCCATCCTGGATTCCCCTGGGTGTCTAGTTTTCAAAAATGTATAGGTTTGCTAGGTTTCCCTAGGTGCCGGCAGAGCTAGGGTTCAAAAACTACACCTAGGCACTTTGCCAAAAAAGGGTCATTTTTCACTGCGAAATTGAGGTGTGACCACGTTGCGTTTTGCGTCGTTTCCTGTCGCAGGCACTAGGCCGACCCACACAAGTGAGGTACCATTTTTCTCATAAGACTTTGGGGAACACGGGGTGGGTGGAAATTTGTGGATCCACGCAGATTCCAGAACTTTCCACCACAGAAATATGGGGAAAATGTGGTTTTTTTTTACAATTATTTAGGTTTGCAAGGGAGTCTGGGTAACAGAACCTGGTGGGAGGCAGTCAAGTCACCCCATCCTGGATTCCCCTGGGTGTCTAGTTTTCAAATATGTATAGGTTTGCTAGGTTTCCCTAGGTGCCGGCAGAGCTAGGGTTCAAAAACTACACCTAGGCACTTTGCAAAAAAGTGTAATTTTTCATTGTGAAAATGTGGTACGTCCACGTTGCATTTTGAGCCATTTCCTGTTGTGGGCACAAGGGCTACCCACACAAGTGAGGTACCATTTTTATCGGGAGACTTAGGGTAACACAGTATTGTAGAGCAACTGTTATTACCTATTGACTTTCGATGCATTTCTGCCTTCCAAATGAAAGACAATGTGTAAAAAATAAGTCATTTTGAAAAATGACCTATAATTCTCATGCTAGTATGGGTACTCCCAATTTCGGAAATGTGCAAATATCTACTGTTTCTAAAATCTACATTTTGTTCCCATTTCAGAAATACATAGGTGTCTTTCATAACAATTTTTCCATGTATACATTTTCCCAAAATAATTGCTATATACCCGGTACATAATAAAAAACCATTGCTAGATGCTGCTCAGTTATTGGCTCTGGGTTCGTCGGGTTCTTGGCGAACCTACAAGTCCTATATATCCCCACAACCAGAAAGGTCCACCGGATATTCCGGTATATTGCTTTTAAATAGCTGTCATAATTAGAAGAAGTTACAGGTGAAAACGTTGACACAAATGGCTGTTTTTTTCAACTAATTTTCAATTTTTCCTTCATTTAACTGTTAGTTTCTATAAGGAAAACTTTAAGGATCTACACAAATGACCCCTTGCTGAATTCAGAATGTTGTCTACTTTTCAGAAATGTATGGCTTTTCAGGATCCATTATTGGTTTCATACCCATTTCTACCATTAACTGGAAGGAGGTTGAAAGCACAAAAAATAGCAAAAATAGGCTATGTCCCAGAAAAATGCCAAAACTGTGTAAAAAAGTTGGTTTTCTGACAAAAGTCTGCTTGTCCCTGAAATCTGGGAAGATGGTGATTTCAGCACCACAACCCCTTTTTGATGCCATTTGCAGGGAAAAAACAAGACGCTTTCATCTGTAGCCCTTTTTTCGCATTTCCCCCCAAAAAAACAAAATTTTGCTGTATTTTGGCTAATTTCTGGGTCCCCTCTATGGGAATCCACAAACCCTGGGTACCTTTACAATCCCCATGATGTTAGAAAAAAAGGACGCAAATTTGGCGTGGATACCTTATGTGGTCAAAAAGCTACAGGGGCCTAAGCCCGCACTACCGCAAATAGCCAAAAAAAGGCTTAGCACAGGGGGGGAAAAGGCCTAGCAGCGAAGGGGTTAAAACACTGTTGAGACAGCATCCTTTCACCTTCCATCTTTATTTTAGCGTCTTCCAATGTTTACTGAGTGCCCATCGAGGCTTTTTCACAGCAACATAATCAGTCAAAGGTGAAACACAGAGTAGGCTCATCACGTTATTCTCTATTAATAATTTTTCTACTTTTAGAAAGTAGACATTTCTCTGTGCTTATGACTCTTTGTGTTTTGCAGCCTGATTCCAATACATGTCTAGGCCTGGGTGACAGCTACACTTTGTGCATACTTTCTAGACAGCCATCACACAGAAAGGGTTGAGTGTGGCAGGGTTACATCTGAATACTGATAGTCATCCTGGGCTGGGAGAGAGGGAGGCGGGTGCACTTACATTTGTACAGGCTGTGTCTAGCCCTCACACAAAGGGCTTATTTACCCCCTACTGATGGCTGGAGCCAGGGCTGGAATTGAAAGGGATTGTTGCGCACTTCCAAGGTTTCTTTTGAAGCCATCCCTTCAGCGAAGACACATTTTAGTATAGGTACAGGGGCTCTGCCTCCATAATTTTGGTTCACTTTGTGGTCCTGAGGAGACTCTGCAACAAAGAGGAGCTATGCTACCAGGAGGGACTGCCACTTTGCCACTGCTCTGCTGTAATGGCCTGCCACAAACTGATTGCTGTGTTGTTGGGAGGAACTACCACTTTGCACTGTGCTCTGCTGTGTTGGCATGCTGTCTTGCCATGAGGAAGGAAGGATCCTACCCTCTTCCTCCAATTTCCCCCAGAATTTCAAGGGCTTGTTGGCTTTCCCCCGGTTCTGGTAGGAGGTGTCCGGGACATCAAAGACCTTGCTTCCACAGGATCTACCTCTTACCTTGGACTACAGTACTGCCGGAGAGTCTGGGAGCATTGGGGTTCAACGCACTGTGGCTATTTTCAGCGGAGGCCTCATGGTTCCAGCATTATGCTCTTCAACTTGGGACAAACGCTCTGTGTTGTAGGAGCGTGCCCGCGACCCGCCGGCATAGTTGAGAAGGGAGTGCCATGTTAATTGGAGCCCTTGCACCGTCTGACCAAGGGAACCTTTCTTGGTGGTTCCCAGATCACCGGCAGGGTGTGCGCTCCACTCTTCCCACACTCGTCTATTAAGGTACCAAGAGTGGCGGGGGCCCAGAATGCGATTACGATGTACTCCTGCTTCTTAGTACTCTTCCATTGCTGCAATTGAGCTGACCTGAGCGGTCTCACAGATTGCGCTGCACTCCTTGCAACAGATTGGGAACACTTTGAATTCTTCCACCCAACCTGGGCATTCTTAGAGGGATCGTGATGCGCTCCCCACAGCAGTTTGGGAATCCCTTGTACTCGATTACCAGACCTGGGCGGTTGAAAGGATTTTGATCCACTCCTCGCAGCAGAGTATCACGTTTGACTACCTTTTCCAAAAACTTAGACCTGAGAGGTCCTCGGTTCACGATACTACAGTTATTTGCACATACTTTGTTGGGGGATGTGGATCGAACCTGAGTCATCCTGACACTTCGACACTGCGCTCCTCGCAGATAGGGGACAGTGCTTCCATCAGACTCAGAACCACAATTACCCTACTGGAAGCACACTGGCTTCTGGATTTCTCAGGCCACCCATACCCTGGGGGATCTACTTAGTGGTGGCCTTCCGGGGTGAGTCCTCGATGGAGGCCCAACAAGCAAGAACTTGCCGCACTAGGGAAATTCGCTGTGAATGGCCACATTATAGGTAATAGTCCCTGAGGCTCCAGTGCTTTACATTTTTTTTTTGCATTCATAGGCGCACTGATTGCGCCTGTAGTGATTACAGTACCCCTGTTAAAAGTGTCCGGGATCTGTGCTTCCTATTACAGATGTGCAGATGGAGATATTTGGGAATTCAGGAGTTTGGTCCCTAAACAAAGTTACCTTTCCTTCACTAATGTGGCAATTCCTCTAATACTTCAGAACCTGTTTCATATCATGCCCTAAGTCTTCACTGAGGCTATAATGTATGTTGTGCTTTATGTCAGTGTGGAATGTTTTGTCAATACTGGACAGGAGGCAGGCAATGGGTGCCCTGCTTAGCCAAGAACATCTCTCAGTTGTGTCCCAAGAGCTGGCCCCACCATCAGGTGGGCCTGTTGTTATATTCCATAAAGGTACCCTATATAGGCGCAGGTAGCACTGCAACCTTTCACATATATCCTTCCCTACATTACATACATAACGGTTCTTAGGCACTGACCTTTTACCTAGATATGACACTGCATTCAGAACGCAGGTTTTTCTCTGGTTGGATTCTCATACATTATGCATGAGGCTTCTTGGAAGCACAGCAGGACTAACAGTAGGATTACCATCTCCTGTATAATATCTCTGTATAAAGTTCAGGCCCAACGTCATCCTTTAGGCCGACACAGTAACACAGCAAGGTAGGACCCCTGGGGAGACCTATGGGTATATATACAGCACATCTTGCTTAGGAAGAGGGAGGAGACTGTGACTTCCCGGCTGACACACTGACCAGAGACGCTGAGGTTCCTGCATGCAGACGCTCCAGCTAGCAGTGGTCTAACATCCCTCGCGGGGTGTCCAACTCGAGACCAGGACGGGGTCCCACATTCTCTAAACTCTCAGGTAATGGGGTGGACTAGATCCTAGAGGGATTCTTGGCATAACACCTACACAGATGCTATGTACATTTAGGTACATCTAGTTAGGGAGGCATCGTAGGAGTACGCACTTTTTATCATGTGTTTTAGGTACATGTATATATTTATGATTTCTGCAAGATGGTTGAACTATACCATCCCTTTACTTTCGTAGTACTGCTAATCATATATCTCTGCTACTGTCTAATGGTTGTTGCAGCTCATCTATTCTACACTAGAATAACAACTGTTCAATAAATTCTTATTGAAAACGACCAGCCTGTTTATTCTGTGTATCTCTCTGAGACAAACTAAGTGAGCACGAGTGACTGAGCGAAAGGTAGTATATTGTTTCCACGATCCTGACTGATCGGGGTTGTCATGTTCTGAGGTTGCCAAGAACTATTCTCTCCCCGATAAGAGGAGACTCTAGTGGCACTGTGAGCTAGCTAATACAGACAGGCTAACGTATCCGGTGGGGGTGCTCGGAATCAGTCCGCCACCAATCCCACAGTTTATGTTATCCAAATGCGCAGATCCTGTATAGGTAATACACGAACTACACGACACGGCGCCGCCAACGTTGGTTGGGTACTTATTTAACAGTAGAATCTGAGTAGTTCAGTCGTGCTATTCTCAGAGACCCCTACTCACAAAACACCAGAGACGTCTGGAGAGGGTGGGCACAAACTCCGCCATAGCTGAGTAGGCTAAAAAATCCTATTTATTGGCTGTTGGTTAATCAAGCTTGAAGGACACATTGTTCCTAAATTGTGCAAAAACACCTTATCTTAATTCCCTTGAAAAACTTCTTCTTTACAAAATGACTGAGGACAAAGATAATGCAAGAGTAGATCTACACCCCTCAGCCGGAGAAGAAGATGCAGACGCAATACAAATTGCAGAAAATTTTAGAAATACAGTCACCCTGAGACTGCTAGAGAATGGTTTATCATCTAGGGGTGGCATAGTAATTTTCGTGATTGAGGCACATGAATCAAACAGAACAGAGGTATTTTATTCGTGGGTTACATTCCCAGCAGCAAATGCAAGAACAGAAACATTTCACTCTTACACAGAAGGAGATACACCAGCAGAATATTGTCGTTTGGGGACATTGAGGTTCTGCTCACGTACCAGGAACATTTATACTGGTTTAAAGGCACCCTACCCCATACAAGAAGAAGAGTAAGACTCGGCCCGCAAGGAGGAGAAGGGGCAACATGGCCGATATTAGCAGCCTACACACCACATCCTGACATTGACACAATGCCACCAGGAGACTTACTCATACAACATAAAGATTTAATTAAAATCTATAGGAACTTGACGCAATTCGTCATGAGGACATTTACAGTCCAACCAGCAATAGTTGCAACAAATGGAACTCAAATTCAGGGTACAGCAACTAAAATTACACCACAAACATTACACGCGGTAATGGGTAAAATGCCCACAAAACGTGAACAAATACCATTCTGGGTAGCTCAGAAAAAACCGCAGCTAGAGGCAGTATTGCCGAATACTACCCCGTATGAAAAACACAGAATGCTAACAATCTGCTTGCCCATGGGGATAACACCACAATTAGAGGATTGTACCACTTGGGGTACAGTCTTTGCTGCCATATATACCAGAACTCATGGTATCCCGTCATTTGCAGTAGTACCTGATGTATTGAGACAAATACAAAATGAGTACGGAGCAGAGCCTGCCCTAAACTTAGGGATGAAGTTACTAGGTAACTATGCCCAGGTATCAGCCATAATACTAGCTACCATTAAGGGGGAAGCAGCTTCAGTGGCTATCTGCCAACGCCTAAGGGAGTTCAGTCCTTTAGAACAGGAACACGAGCTACCAAAAATAATTGATACTGCATATGCAGAACTAGGCAGAGACAGTTTGGGTGGGAAAGCTTTAAAACCACAACTGATGGGCAGTCCTGAAAAGGACACTTCCAAGCAGACACCTGCTTCCACTAAGAAGAAGTGGGACAATAAAAAACAACAAAACTTTAAAGGAAATAGATCGCAATCCCGAGGTATATCTCCTCCACAGGAGCCCTCTGAAAAGAGGTACAACCTTAGGAATAGGGAAAATATTAGGAAACCTGACAGGTATCAGGATACTGATACACGTTCCTCTTGTTCCTTTCAGGGTTCATCGAAAAACTCAGAGAGGGAAGAACGGTCAGAGAGACAAGAAGAGCGTACAAAGTCCAGAGACAAGCAGCACGCTCAAGAGTACACTTCTAAAAAAGAAGAGAAGCCAAAGCAAAAGCCACAGTTCAAAAAGAAGAAAGTTGCAGGTCTAAAGATCAGACATGCCCAGAATTCTGAGGACTCGACTACTGAACGGGGATTAGGCTCTGACGATGCTAGACAATGCGGCAGAAATAACAATAGCTCGCCAGAACCTGATGGAATTTCTGGTGATAGCAGACTTGAATGATTATATCACAGTGGAAACACCTGATACTAGGGTAAGTGTCCCACATAAAGTATATGAAATAATGCTCCAAATGGAGGGGGACAAATGTAGAACAGTGAGAGGTCTCTTTTGGGAGAACCTGATGTTTGGCTATGATATTTTATTAGCTGAACAAGATTGGCCGCCAGCATTCGTCATGGATTGCCCTAAAGGAGAAACAGTAATTCTTCCGGCCTTCTCAGACCATATTCCCAGGCACTTGCAACACACATATGCGCAGGAGTGGGCGGTAGCCCAGGCTCCAGCATTATACAAAAACCATGTTGGAAGGGATGAGGATTCAACCCACCACATAATTCCTTTGAAAAATACTCCGACTGCTCAGAGGCAGTATCCAATAAAGCAAGAAGCTAAAAAACAGGTCAGGGAGATCTTAGATCAACTTGAATACCAAGGGGTGATTGAAACTTGCACCTCACCAATGAACAATCCTTTGTTTCCTGTCATGAAACCTGACAATTCATATCGTCTAGTTTTAGACTACAGACATTTAAACGCTTGCACTAAGACATTTGCAGTCCAAAATGCACACAGTGCCGCATTAATGAATAACATTGTGCGGACAAAATATAAAACAACACTTGATATCTCAAATGGATTTTTCTGCCAAAATATAACACCTGAAAGCAGGTATCTGACAGCCTTCTCAGCGCTAGGGACCCAGAATCAATTTTGTTGACTCCCCCAGGGGTATAAGAACAGCCCGGGGTTGTTTTCGGCTAGAGTAACTGAGTTACTTCAAAATTTGGATGAAGAGGCATTGTCCTATGTGGATGATATTTATCTAACCGACGATGACCTAGAGGAACACTTGAACAGAGTGAATACCATTATTTTGGGATTTGCATCTGAGGACTACAAATTCAACTTTAAAAAAATTTAAAAATTGCCTACTTCAGTGTCCTGTTTTTAGGATATGAGCTTTCAAGTGAAGGAAAAAGCCTGGCAGCCAATTTTTTTGAAAAATGCGCGCTGCTCCAACCTCCAAAATTATTGAAAAATTTACAGTCAATTCTGGGATTTCTAAATTTTGGTAGAACATACATTTTAGACTACGCAGAAAGAGTAAAACCTTTCTACGATTTAATAAAACCTGATTTTTCAGTAAAACAATGGACGCAGGAACATACAGATACACTTTGTTCCTTGCAAGCTGACATGAGAGCTTCCAAACACTTACAGACAAGCGTAAACGTACGCAACCTGGTGATCCGTATTGTTGCGGGTCAATCTGGGTACACCTATCTAACATATAATGAAGGTGAAACAGTACCAATTGCATACAAATCACATTTGTACACAAATGCTGAGATGCGCTTCGCATCTAAAGAAAAGATTCTGACAGCAGTACAGACTGCTGTAGTGAGAGAAAGAGCACTGGCTCAGGGAAAACAAATAATAGCAGTGACTCCGGTTCCAGCCTTAGAGGCTGCAACAAAGGCGAGCGTTCCTAATGCCAAAGCCTTACATCCGAGATGGATACAATGGGCTAATTCTCTCACTGCAACAGATGTAGAATACAGGTACGACCCAAATTTAAAGACACAAGCATTCCTGCAATACGAACAAGAATATCCTCTACCGAACGAAATAATGCCTCTAGATCAGTAGGAATATATATTTTACACTGACGGATCTGCTCAACCGGCCATAGGGAGTAAGCAACAATATAGCGCCTCATGTGCAATCGTTAAAGGTCGCATGCGGGATGAAAAGTTCCATCCAAGTTGCACAAAAACGCAATCTCTAGGAGACTGCACGGCACAGCTGGCAAAATTAAAAGCCCTAATACTGGCACTAGTGAATTCAGATCGAGAATTCCCCACACTAATTGTGTGCGATTCCATTTACTGTGTGCAGTCTTACAGTGAATATTTGCAGTACTGGGTTCAAAACGGGTTCAAAGATGCAAAAGGTGGCACAATTAAGCATAAAATGCTATGGGAACAGGTAGTGGAGTTGAAAACCGAACTTCCGAGGGCTCACGTGATACATACACTGAGTCATCAGCATGATGGCGTTCACGTTGAAGGGAATTCATTGGCTGATGAAGCCGCAAGGGGGGGCTGTACGCATGGCTTCCGTTGCTGCAATTACTCGTTCTAAAACGAGAATAGACGGTGAGATTATGGTAGCTGTCATTGCTTCACGCAAAAACAGCAAAGCACTACCAAAGAAGTTTCCACTCCAGTACTCCTACAAGTTAGATGGCAATAACATTCCATTTGCTCAGATTTCTGGAGTGGGGGATAGAGTAATTCCAAACATGGATCGTAGGTTAGGTTTAATTCTAGCAGCACACGAAGGGATAGGTTCTGCACATGCAGGAGTTACGGCGACTGTTTCTTTGTTGAAACAACGCTATTGGTGGCCTGGATTAACAAAGGAGACTAAAGACTATGGGCCATATGTAACAAAAACGCATTTTGCGATTCTCAAATTGTGATTTTTAGGGAATCGCAATTAGAGAATCGCAAAATGCAATGTATGTAGGATTTGCTAAATATTTTGCGAATCCTACATATTCCTTATTTGCGAATCGCAAATTGAGATTCGCAAATAAGGAATACCTTCCCATTCATTCCCATGGGCTAAAGGCCCATAGGAATGAATGGGAAGACATTCTCAATTTTCGATTCCCAATTAGAGAATCGCAAATTGAGAATGCAATTTCAAGGTTGCAAGGGTGTCAATAGGACAACCTGTTGCACCCCTGAAATAGGCATGTATGTGCGCCACATGGCGCTTTGAAAAATGCAAAAAAGTGCATTTTTCAAACAAATCGCAAATTACCACCAACCTGAAGTTGGTGGTAATTTGCGATTCCTTAAGCCAAAATCGCACAACTTGGATGCCTCCTACATTGCATTTAAGGAATCGCAATTTGGGATTCCTTAAATGCATTCGCAAAATAGGGAATCGCAAATTTTGCGATTCCTTATTTTGCGAGTGGGTTTTTGTGTGCTACATTGCACACTGCCTAAATTGCGATCGCAAACGCTGAAATTCTGCGAATTTCAGCGTTTGCGATCGCAATTTGGCTTTATACATATGGCCCTATGTCTTGAAATGCGACATCTGCCAGCAGATGAAAGGTTCCACCATAGCACGTTCAGCACAGACACCATTATTAATATCTGACAAACCACTAGCGTGTGTTTACTTGGACCACTGCAGCCCCTTACAAAGAGGTGGGGCTTACAGGTATATCATGGTTGCAGTGGATTCCTGCTCAAGATTCCTATGGGTGTGGCCCCAACACTCGGCTGACGCTCAAACTGTTATAAAAGATTTGCGAGTCTTTATAGGGACATACGCAATTGGCACATTACATTCTGACCAGGGCCCTGCGTTTAGCTCTCGGGCTTACAAGGAGGCCATGCGAGAATTGGGTGTAGCATTGCGGTACTCATCTCCGTACCATCCTGAGGGAAATTCAGTAGTGGAGAAAAAAAACGGGACTTAAAGCAATCCTTAACAGCTAGAGTATTAGGCACAGGCGAAAGTTGGGTAAAACTAGGCCTGGGCGGTGAACTCCGCTTGTGGAGTTTGCAGAGTTTTCTGCACTCCGTGTTACGCGGAGATCGCAGAGTTCCAAAAAACTCCGCTTCGCGTTGCGGAGCGGAGTTTTTTTCCTCGCTCGCGTTCGTCAACGTCAAGTTGGTGACCGCGAGCGAGGAAAATCAACCTCCCGGTGAGATTTTTCCTTGTTTGCGATCGTCAACATCAAGTTGGCGAGCGTGGAAAATCAACATCTCAGCGAGATTTCTCAACGCGGGGGGGTCAGGTTTCTCATTGTGAGTGGTCGCGTATGCTCGCGTTGAGAAACTGCCCGTTCGCATTGAGAAAGCTGCCGCTCAAGTAAAAATCTACTCGAGCGGCAGAAAAGGAAAGCTTGCGCTGTGCATGGTGCCATTCGCAATGATTGCACAGTGCGGACAAGCATCCAGCACTGTGCAATCACCGCGAACGGCATTTTTCTATTATACTCCGCCGCTCGCGGGGCTCTGCGTAGTGCGACAGAGTTTTTTTTGCACTTTGCGGTGTTCCGCGTAGTGCAACTCCGCGAACTCCGCCCAGGGTTAGGTAAAACATCTGTATGGAGTCCAGCGAGCTTTGAACAACATGCCAAGAAGTTCTCTAGGGGGGGTCACTCCATATGAGGTCCTATTTGGGACAAGAATGTGGGCACCTGATCTTGATTGTGAAGGCACAGTGGCGGATGAAAAGCCTTTTGAAATCCTTGATCGTTTGGCTGTTTTACAGGATCTAAATGAATTCAGGACACAACAAAGTAATGTCCATCTGAAGCAGACCGCCACTGGGAAAGTCAAATCAGTCACGGCAAGACCTGTCTGGATCCCATAAGTCGGGGATCTGGTCAGAGAGAAAATAGTGGACAAAAAAGAATTGGGGCCATCATACAGAAAACGTGTACCGGTCCTAGCAATTGAAGGAACAAGAACTGTACTTCTACGCCTCTTGCCGGAAGAAAGGAGAAAAGATTTGTCTCAATTGACCTAATCAAACCACACTATGTGGCCGATACTAAACAGTAGGCCACGTGGACTCCAAAGTAGCAGATGCCCTCCTCTTGCTACAATTCAAGAAGTTCAAACGGAAAGACTCATCATGTTCGAAGAGCCTCCTGCACGGAATGAAGGACTATGCAACAATGCTATGGAACTCGTTCCTCTTGAACCTGAAGTTCAAATTCAAAATCAAACTCAAAATGAAAGACAACTCGCTATTCGACCAAATACAGATGTCTACGTCAAAATGCCTCAAAGAGAGCAAACCTCGATTTCTACAAATTCTGATGCAATACCAACAATTAATCGAACTGCTTCTGGCTACTTCATAAACTTTGATACGTTTTCTTTGGATCCAAGTGAACCTGAAACGATGCCAGCCCAAAAATCACGCAAACAGCAAGTTAAAAACTTTATGCACTTTCTTAAAAAGACTTACCTGGTGTCTCCCTACGTAGAACTATGGGTAATCACCGGGATAGTTTTCTTTCTTTTCTGGGTAGGCTTAGTAATAGTTTTTAGTATGCTTGTTAATGGAAGATACCTTCGACAAAGCTCTGCAGCCCAAAAGGTGAGCTTACTTTTAAAACCACACCAATCATCTCATCGAGAACAAAGAGACTTGTCATCAGTGAACATTACAGCAGTTCCTATACCTGATGGTATAGTGTGGGACAAGGTTGATTTCAATATATTTGGTCTGACCGAAATTTTAAGAATTCCACATTTATTTAAAATATCGTTGAGTGATATCATTACCTCAAGTACATTTTCCGATGATTGGGATTTTGAAACTGTTAATAACATGTTATCTGATTTGGAAAAATCTGCTGCGTTTTCTAATAGTGAATCATTGGAAGACACGTTAGATTTTGAGGCTATGTGTTGTTATCAACATTATGGTCATCATTTTTTACATAAATCTGCTAATCCTAGAAATATGTTCACATTCCACCAGTGGGAACATTGTCCAACACCGCACAAAGGCAGTTCAAAAACATTTACACAGAAATTTCCATATTTTTCGGGGTCTAATATGTCTGACCCAGCCTCATACTATTTTAATGTTGCACCAACATCAGCACAGAAAAATATGTTGACAAACACCAAACAGATTTACTCTGCTTTCTTATTGCCCAGTTGTACGAACAAGGTTTTGACTTGTGGAAAGACACCATAGATCTAAAATCAGTCTGGGGTACTAGGGGACGGCAGGTACAGAGAATAGAAGCTTTGTTTAGAGCATGCCTCATCCCTCAACAAATCATGTTTTTGAACGAGACAGTGCAACCAACGTCTTGCCTTGGACTAGCCAAGAACAAAGACTTGAACACACATTTTGGCTGCCAACTCCATTACAAACTGAGGGTAACATAACATCACAGAAGGAGATTACAGTAGATGACATCATACAATACAACAGATCTGACCCCGATTGGAAAAAATGGTTGATTTGGCCCACAGACACTAATAGTTGCCAGGCAAGATTCATGGGTAAAACCAAAGGGTTTAGTATTCATAGGTCAGATCCACGTTATGTACAAAGACAACATCCAGGGGTAGTGACATCCTACATTGTTGGGAAGTTGTGCCTTGATTGGCTAAAAACCTCAATACTCACACAGTTGAAACAACACTTATCCTTACTGTCGCAAGATGTGAATCTTAGGGATTTTTTAATGGGTCCCAGGAAGCCACGTCAGAAACGTTTCTATTATGCTGTCTACAATGAAATATGGAAAATATCCCAACAAGAGGCCGCAGAGAGACTACGAGAGATAGACCGTATAAATCTAGAAAAATCTCTAGCAGTGGTAGACAATGAGTTAACTACATTGACCTCCAGGATATATTCCTTAGGCAACATTGTATCTTCTGCGATAGACATACTAGAACAAGATTTGGCCATATTACAACACGGGCAATCACAGTTACGTTCTATTATGTTGTTAAGCTGGACGCTGCAATCTTTGCATGCAGGCTACGTGCCTTGGCGTTATATCAACAGTACGTCTCTGTTTTCTGAATACAATCTAACAGATAAACAGATAGAAATGGCACAAAGGGGAGCTAAATATACAATGCTGCGTATCGAAAAACTGGATAGATTAACATTTACAGTGGCAGAATCACCATCCACAGAATGGCTATTCCATGGCCACATAGCTCTACCGGTCACTACTTTTCAGTTTCAGTATTGCCTTGAACAAAAGCAAGTGGGCAGATATGACGAAATGGGTAAGGAATACATTAAGGAATCTTGGGAATTACCATACAAATTTCGATGCCAGAGTGGGGATCGAGAAGTGTTTCTGAGCGGTATAAACTGTGAGAACCGTTAAGTGGATCACTCATATGCCAGGATATAATGCTGCACGGGGCTTGTAATGGTTCTGTAGTGAACTTGTCCTGACATTTGAGGGGTGCCCCAGCTGCAGTGATTACTCAAACATTCAGGTTACTTTCAAATGGGAGTTACTTGATGCTGAACAGTCAAGGCTGCTGTGACATGCTCCCGGGCATCGCATATCTGGTAACTGTGAGCTCCAGGGTAACTTGTTGTATGCAAGTATTGTTTCCACCGACACATACAGTCAGGGAGGCGCCGTCATGGCCTTCACTGAATGTTTCTTTAATACGGTTTGATGCTCTAAGCAGAATGAAAGCCATGCTTCTACAGAAGTCTGTGCCCTTAACCTCCGCTCGAGAGACTTTTGATCTCCAGATCGCAAGGTCTTCGGCAGAGATACAGGCACTCATTCATACAAACTGCCCTTTCCATTTCGCAGAAATGGTAAATCGTATCTTTAACATGTCTGATACAACAGGCATTGTCCACCTATTTAAGACCATAGGTTCTGGACTTCTGAGCACCTTTCAGACGGTACTTGGAGATATCCCAAACTTCATAAACTCCATATTTGGAAGCATCTTTGGAGGACTTCCGCTCATCCTGTTCCTAGCAGCAGGTATCCTGATTGTTTTATATTTGCTACGCAATGGATGTCCCAGTCACCAAGGAGATGAAAAAAGCACTCCAGGAGCGTAAATACCGTGACCGTATGGTACAACATCTGGGCACACCTCGCCTAAGAGAACTAAGTGCATCTTGGTTCTTGTCATTTCGACCAGTCTGGATGAACTGCATCTTACCTGTCCTCCGATGCCTGTTTTGCGGAGAATAATGCATGTTAGACCTGTGTTTGACACTCCCATCATGTGCGCAGCCGGACGTGAATGCGTTACTGGACCCGATAACGGCCCATGTTCTGCAGTGTCCTCAGCGTATTCCAATGTTGATGGCAGCATTCCTTGAGCCACCACAGGTAGTAACTACACCTGCTGGTATGAATACCGGCTCCTCCACTGACACCCAGGCTTTGGCTGGTGCACAGGCTGTCCCAGCACCGGCTGTGGACAGAGTGGAACATCATCTGTGCTCAATTGACATACTCTGCGAGGTGTTACAGGGGCCATCTACTGCGGAAGCAAGCAATAGAAATGTTGCGTCTACCAGCCGGGACACATAAAAATTTGACTCATTTGGCTCGTCGTGTGCTGGGAGAAATTTGCCCTTTTTTAAACAAGCTCAAATGAAAATGGAACTATGAAATTAAATTGACATTCCTTTCATTTTTTGGGCATACATGGCTTTTTAATGCTTATAGTGGTTCGGACTATAATTACGGACACTTTTAGAGCTAGAGCTTGAAAAAAAAATCTTTTTACATTTTTTAGGTTTGTAGAATTTTTTTGAAGTTTTTAAACATTTTTAGCAAAAGAGATGTTTTTATAAACTTTGTGCGTACCACTATCTAGTTATGCTAGTAATACAGTTATAGGTTACATATGTCGTCCAGTCGGAAGAGGAGTGGGTGTTATATTCCATAGAGGTACCCTATGTAGGCGCAGGTAGCACTGCAACCTTTCACCTATATCTTTCCCTACATTACATACATAACGGTTCTTAGGCACTGACCTTTTACCTAGATATGACACTGCATTCAGAACACAGGTTTTTCCCTGGTTCGATTCTCATACATTATGCATGAGGCTTCTTGGAAGCACAGCAGGACTAACAGTAGGATTACCATCTCCTGTATAATATCTCTGTATAAAGTTCAGGCCCAACGTCATCCTTTAGGCTGACTCAGTAACACAGCAAGGTAGGACCCCTGGAGAGACCTATGGGTATATATACAGCACATCTTGCTTAGGAAGAGGGAGGAGACCGTGACTTCCCGGCTGACACACTGACCAGAGACGCTGAGGTTCCTGCATGCAGATGCTCCAGCTAGCAGTGGTCTAACATCCCTTGCGGGGTGTCCAACTCGAGACCAGGACGGGGTCCCACATTCTCTAAACTCTCAGGTAATGGGGTGGACTAGATCCTAGAGGGATTCTTGGCATAACACCTACACAGATGCTAGGTACATTTAGGTACATCTAGTTAGGGAGGCATCGTAGGAGTACACACTTTTTATCATGTGTTTTAGGTACATGTATATATTTATGATTTCTGCAATATGGTAGAACTATACCATCCCTTTACTTTCGCAGTACTGCTAATCATATATCTCTGCTACTGTCTAATGGTTGTTGCAGCTCATCTATTCTACACTAGAATAACAACTGTTCAATAAATTCTTATTGAAAACGACCAGCCTGTTTATTCTGTGTATCTCTCTGAGACAAACTAAGTGAGTACGAGTGACTGAGTGAAAGGTAGTATATTGTTTCCACGATCCTGGGGGATCAGGGTTGTCATGTTCTGAGGTTGCCAAGAACTATTTTCTCCCCGATAAGAGGAGACTCTAGTGGCACTGTGAGCTAGCTAATACAGACATGCAAACGTATCCGGTGGGGGTGCTCGGAATCAGTCCGCCTCCAATACCACAGTTTATGTTATCCAAACGCGCAGATCCTGTATAGGTAATATAGGAACTACACAACACTGTACCCACCCCCTCCTTAACTCCAGAGGCACTCATACCAGTGGGCTTCAAAGTACTTCCCCTGCTCTACCCCCTCTTCCTCCTCCTCCAGGTGTCTGCCTGGAACATTGGCAGTTGACTGACACACAGACACCCCTGAGCCCGCATTGCTGTCTTCCTTTCTAACAATATTTCTCAGTGGCTGTTCTCAATTAGGCCATGATGCTCATAGTAGATGGTCAAATAGCAAACTCTTTGGATGTTTTGAAGTTGACAGGAGACACTAGTTATTCTAAGGGTCACTATTTGGTCAACATAGAGAGATATGGTCCCTAACCAACATCCTTGATAACAGATATGTTGTCTTGGCCTCGTCTGTCTCTACAACATTCCCCACCTACTGCTGTCACATCTTCCACTTCATCAGTTTAATTGTCTAAACCTTTACTCCTGTGTTTTAAATTCTGTTAAATCCTGGCACTGCCAGTAGGTTTTCTGCATCATAGAGGGATATTAATGTTGAGGTGGTTAAGTGTGAACCAGAAGCTGGGCAAGAACCGTTGCCACCTCAATCAAGATCTTTGTTACGTTACCCCTATCTAATTCAGAGGGTAACTTTTATTTTAATTTAGACTGCTGACTTGCATTTATAGATTGAGTTTCTTTGAGGACTGTTAAATACTGTAACAAACACAAAAAATGAGGGCAGAAAACATGTAGTTTCCAATAATTTCCTTTATTGCAAATTCAAATGAGTTTAATCCATTCCAACATGTGTTTCACAATATCTATTGCTTCATCATAGCCGCATAAGTATAAATTCAATCAAAGTCTAAAATCCAAGACCCATAAAACAAAGTATATATACACATTCCTATATACCATCTATCACAAGTTGAAAAGAGTAACATATAATATTTTATAAGAAAATCTTCTCAAGCTTAATCAACAGAAGGTTGAAGACATGATAGCATGTTCTCATCAAGTAAAACATTTTATCACGTACTCTAACTTAGTTCACTATTCTCTTTGCTGCAAAATCAGTACCTCATATATCCTATCACATAAAGCTCCACTTTCATAATAACATTCTAGCAAAATGACATCCCCATTGTTAATAAATTCATTAGATACTTCAACATTATACCTATCTTCCACATAAGTCACTTCTATAGCCACCTTTTCCAGTTTTATGCATAATCTCCTTCTGTAGATCTCTGAATATATAATTCATTTCAAATGGTGCATTTTATGAATACTCTAAATAGTCATAATCGCTCATCATTATTAAATACTTATTAACCTGAACATCTGAGACTAAACATTGTAACCACAGTTTAGCACACCAATAAGTCCTTCATATGCAGTAGCAATATAATATGCATTAAAACTGTGTTAAATTACTCTAAAAATGGGGTGAAGTCAATGATGTGCGGTACATTATATCTACTCCCCTGACTTATTTGGTATAATGGTTGTTTATCAAAATATTGATCTAAACGTTCCTGTGTATGAACACTTCGATAAGCTATAACATGATAAAAGTTATACAGGAGAGCAGTATTCTATAGAAGAGACTTTTACATGACACATACAAACTATGTGCAAAGAAGCAAATTATTAGAATAAACTACTACCTTCGCAACAATGTTAACTCGAGGAACCGATATATATCTGCTTTTCATGAATTTCGTATTTTGAAAGAATTGCTTCCGTAATATATCAATATTGATGTAGGTTTGTTTTAATCAGAGACCTCTAACCTTCTGTAAGCAATAAGCAACATTTGAGTGGCAGTCTAAATAATGAGCAACATCAGAGCAACAACAGAGCATGAGCACTGATGTGTAGGTAAAAGGAATGTAACGTGAACCAGCACACTATTGAACACTGTATCCAAACTTAACACCTATAAATGAGCAAGAATGCCTGTATATGGGGGACAATTACAATACAGGCAAATAACCCTAAAGCGTTGCTCTCCAGCCAATCTAAACCTCTCTTTTTGTAAGTGTTGTACTGGACGAGCATTTCTTTTCCTTTGAAAGGTGAGTAAGAAGGCTTTTTTGACTGGTTGTCCACAGTGCTGCTATTTCCCTGACACTTGTTTCTTAGGTCTGAGGCATTATGGCTGGATCCTCCTTAAGGATGGGCTCATTCTAAGAGAGCTTTCTGCTGAAATCCTCACTGGAGTTAAGAGCTGGAGACTTCGAGTGGCTTCTGATGAGTAGAGCATCCGGGGAGAGGGCAAAACAGAGACAGAATATATCTACTCCAGCTTTCCAGCTCTGGGCACTGGACCAAATACTGCTTCTGTCCTACCATCCTGACAATGCTAAGGCCTTCTCTTTTGCTAGCAGATCAGGCAGTGGTATTCCTGGTCCATAAAAGACATCATGAACACCACAAAATGGCTGACCACAGTAAAGTCCCTTAACACAGTGAACTCATGGCCCAATTAGCCTGAGTCAAATAAAATATTCCATTGTGAAAACTAAAGCATTTTAAAGGTCATGAGGTGTGCATGCTAGAAGCATTATGGAAAACAACAAATATGCCAGAAGAAAATTATGAAAAATGTAAAAATATTCTGTCTATTCAATAATTAGATGTCAAAGTGAGCTAACTGGGTGCTATGGAATTAGCAGACAGTGTATACTGTTGGGATTGTGAAAGTTTCCAAAAAGAATTGAAGAATTATGGAAAAGTTCAACGTGATAGCTTAGGCATTTTGCAGAATTGCTAAGTGTTCTCGCTTACTATTAAAGAAAATTCGAAGAGTTATCTGGAAAAATTCAGAAATGTGCATCTGCTAATTGAAATATAATGAAAAGACTAAAAAAATTAACTGAGGCGATGGGAAATTCGATGCCCGCGGCATTTTTCCCATTTTGTTTTTATTTTGGACCTGGTAATTGAGATTTTCACCATGCACAGAGCTGCATACACAAGTGGCATAATGAAATGGTGCACCTTGATTGTTCCAGATCAACTCTTGCTACTATGGCTGACTGTCAGGGTCTGAGGATATCAGTGCGGAATAATAACATATAAAACAGAAGTAACATATAAAACAGAAGGACAGAATGAATTTTGTATTTTAGCCACAAGCTATTTTTGTTCCAAATAAGGAATTGAAGGTGTGGTCTTAGAGGAGTGAAAGAAACTTTGGTTTTAGATGCATGATTTTCTTGATGGCCAGCTGTTCATTTTGATGTTCACGAATATGTTTTTGCCTGTACTATTTCTGCCTAGCATAAATCTTACTTTCTTATCCTTTTGGGTATTTGTAGGTGTTACCAGTTACTCCTGAACTTTAGCTAACAATTTCTACAGATGGTATAACTTATCTTTCACCCTCAGAGAAATAACAGATGACAATGGTTACAGTGCTTACCTTTTTCAATGATACATTTTTCACTCTGTCCACATTACCAGAAGCTAAAGAAATGTTACAATGTTTTTTAATTGGTATTTTCAGTTTCATGATTTGTATCATGCTATCATTTATGATAGAGGTACCTAATATCATTCAAGTTTTGGGAGGACCTTGTCTAAGGTTTAAGAGTTAAGCTCTTTCTTACATTTTGATCCCCAGTCAAATGGGCAAACAGAGTGATCTGATCAATGTCTGAAGCAATATTTGTAGTACTACGTGTAAGGAACTCTTGGAAAATTTGGATTCATATTTTCATGTTGCAGAATTTTCTTATAATACTGTAACTCGGAATATTACCACGTTTTAGCCTTTCTTTTTATGAGAGGATTTCAACTAAGAGATGCTTCATCTTCTCCTTGTATTGACCCTGCAGTTCCAGTGGCTTCTGAATATTTGAATCAATTATAGAAACATAAACAGTTTGTTTCTGAAGGTTTAAGTCATTCCAAGATGAAAATGTAAAAGACTGCACAAAAATCAAGATCAAATTAAATAATTCTTCTCTTGGAAAAAAAGGTCTATCTGTGTTCTCATTGTCTTCCTGTCCATCTATTGCTACCTAATTTTCGACCATACACTTTTGGTTCATAGTTGATAAGTCATCATATCAATTCTGTTGATTTCCAATTAAAGGTGCTCATACCTGTAAGATTATTTCAGTCTTTCATTCATCACAACTAAAGCCATATGCTCCTTGTCCTTATCATCGGCTTCCATCTGAACCCCTGCCAGTTATGGTACAAAGCCAAGGCAAGCAGAATATGAGGACCAAGAAATTTATAAATTGCTTTTGAGGTCACCTTGAATGTCTGATTCACTAAAAAGACCATACTTTTAGTAAGCGATCTTGAAGTCCGGTCATGCTCTCTTGTTCATTTTTTTCTTAAAGGCACCCCGTAACATCTTGGGTCTTCCACTTCTGGTGTTCTAGAGAGTCCCATGCTAGGGACCCCCAAATCGAGAACCAAGTACTCCTGTTGACACTTGACTCTCAGGGTAGTGAGCCAGAGCATCCCAAGACCTACAGAGGAAGAAGGTGAGGCTAGAGACTCAGAACCCAGCAATGCGACAGCTAATACTCAATAAATCAATTTCCATGCAGTGCATTTTCTTTGAAGAGGAAACTTTACTTTAAAACACTCAAAAGTGAAAACTATGCATAACATTTCAAAAACATACAACAAAACAGCAGTAATAATGCACTGGAGACATACTCTAAAGGTCCACACAAAGTAAAGGGAGTGCACACTAAGGATAGGTCCCAGTCGTCAAATATTCACCTGATGTAATTTAGACTCCCAATGCTAGAGGCACCTTTAGCAGTTTGCAGATGAGCACACCTATCCCCTGAAAGTACAATACCCCTTATATGCTGAAAGTAAACAAGACATATGCATTTTTAAAAAAGCAGGGCCTACTGGCATTGTCACGTATGTCCATATACATTTAATAGTATGAAAGACAACATTTCAACAATAACTAAACATTGCAAGATGTTACTACAAAATATGCACATATTTTGACTTTCACTATAGAAGAGTCATCCCTCAGGGTTTAATATACTTTGCATAGCAACAATACAAAAGCAGGAAACATTACAGTGAAAATCCTTTTTCCCATAAATCCAAGTTTCCCAGCTATCATAGAAGAACCTCATACAATGATCTAATAACAATCTAGATCCTCTGCTAAGTTGAATCCCTGAAAGCCTCTGATGCTCAATACTTGCTTCTCCCAGGGTCACCAATGCAATTTCTCAGAGACTTAGAGTGACTCGTTTTTGAAAATGGGTGGAGGCAAACTTGTGTGGGCCTTTGTTGCCCCTGGCAGCTTCCACACACTGCTGAGTAACATTCGTGGTGTTCTTGGCTTTCTGGAGCTCCACCATAAATATTATGCAAAGTTCCTGGCCTTCATAAGGTCTTCTATGTGCTTGTTTACCCCAGGCTATTCCCCTTGCAAAGGACTTTGATTTAGCTACCTGTCTTTAGTGCTAAATATTTACCTTTTCCCTCGCTTTTTTCAAAGCACCTGCTCAGCTGGGATTGCCACAACACCAGGTGCTCTAACAGCAGGGAAGAGCACTGCTACCTGCCCTCCTCGGATTGTTACCTGCACACAAATGGAGAGGGTTGGGAATTCTATAGTACTCTGTGAGCCTGTGGAGCCTCCTCCTCCCAAGGCTAATCCTCAAACACCTGGGTGCAAAAAGGACAATGCCGTGGTCACCACCATCTCAAATGGGATATGTTAAAATACAGTGCAATGACATCCATGAACTTCATGGTTCCTTTGGGGACCCAATGGGCCACAGGTTGTCTAGAGTGTATTTCACAGATCCAGCTAGGGCTCAAAGGGCATGGCAGGTTCCCTGAAACCCAGGGCACTCACCACAATTATGCTCAGCACTGCACGCAAGTGACTGGTGCAAATTGGAATAGCCCAGTAGGCTAAATAATATAGGGGTTTTTGCTTTCTGCTCCTGGTTTGACACTCCAGCCATTAGGAAATGTGATTTTAGCTCTTCCAGGTCTATACATGTTTGATATTGCAGCTCCTTGAAACTGTTCCTACTTCCTCTTAGCAGCAGTTTGCTTACACAAGCTTAGCACTTACTTAGTACATACCCTTCTGTCCTAGGCCTTGCTAGTCTCCCTTCCTGATGTCTTCCTGCTGTAGCACCCCACAGTCCTCAGGTGGACCACTCTTCCTTCCTGCACACCTAGGCACCCAGGCACTGTACCACTTGCAGGGTGCCTGTGTGTGTGCCAATAGCCTGAAGTACTCTTTCGTAGTGCACCCAGAGTCAGGACCAGTCCACCGAAGTCCGGGGTGACTCGCTTCCTTCAGGATCCACAATAAGTCTCTATTGGCCTCAACTTGTGGAAGGCAAGTGCCACTAGTTCAGGTTCCAGAGCCAAACAATAGTCTAAACAAATCCTGAGTATCTCTTCCTTCAAGACAAGAGTTCATCAACAACCTGATCCGTCCTCTTCCTCCGTTCCTCTCTTTTCATAGCTGTTTTCCTTGCCTTCTAGAAATTGGGAGTTCCCATCTGTTGAAAGATGCCACAGTACCCCTCCAGCCTTAACCAACACTTCCTTTGAGCGGCTCACGAACTGACCAACCTCACTGCACAACATTGAGTAAATGTTTAAAAAGGCAGCTTGCATCAACATTGGAAACTGAGCCTTTTCTGAGCCAAACTCGGCAATGTGGTGACTGATACCTGAAATCTGCCTTCCGTACCCATGTCTACTATGGGAGCATTCTGTCAAGGCTTTTCAGAGAGATGCAACTCAACACCTCATAAGACGTCTTCGCCACCGCCTTCCTGTGCCAATAGGAGGCTAATCCTTCAAGATGGTTGTATTGTTCAGGGGGGAGAATTGATTGGCCAGCCGGTCAGCAGTGTAATTAACTTAGTTCAGCAGGGTAGCTTAAAGCATGCTTCCCATTAAGGCTGGCTCAGGGAAATATTATCAATTTTCAAAATACAAAAATTAACACATATAGGACAAAACGGACTTTGAATATGTATTAGGGACGCAGGAGTTCACCGGACGTTTTGTCACTAGGTTTCCTATGTTGTGCCTGTCAAAAGTTGCATTTTAAGTACATTTTACCAAAAGTTTAAAAAATACTTTAAGTACTACAAATTCTACACTTCAGCCAAGAAAAAAAGGGCCATTTCTTCTTGAATCCACAATGAATCATAATGGCTTAGCAGGCCATAACATTTTTCATCTGTGCCCTATCTGTAACAGTACTGCCAGCATAACGATACAAGCATGAGTAAGACAAGAAGTATTTCTCTGCGTCTCAACACATGTCCACACATTTGTGATCCCATATTGTGTGCAACCTGCTCAGAGTACTTTATCTCAGCTGTGCGGAGCATCTGACCCTATACTAAAGGGTAGGCACTTACAGTTGCAGCTCAAGTTAATTCTAAACAGAAGTTTACATTGGGTGTAGATCTATTATGGAGACTCACTCGCTGCATAGGTCCAAAAGCAGGAGATCCAACAGCAAAAAAAACAAGGAACGTGATTTTCTGGCCCTGAAGACCCCAATCATGTTTTCATTCTTTGAACTGAGGGATAACAGTATAGTGTGCAAACTTCTAAATCAGGTCAGCTTGCAAATTTGCAGTATTGAGTGCAAAGCTTGCAAAGTTTAAAGAAAGTTCCAGTTTAGCAGTCCTGAGCAGCAGTGGGAAATAGTTCCCACTGCAACTGAGGACCTCTAAGGGCCCAATGTGACTAGCATCACTTGGTGGTGTTCCCCAACTAATGCACCACCCCCTAGCAAAGTTCCAAACACCTTTCCTAGTGCAACACCAATGCAAAGTCCCTCTCCCTGGAGCTCTGTCTTATGCACAGCACCATCCCCCATCAGGAGCAGCATGGTCCTTACGCCCAGAACCATTCGCTGTCAACCACTAACCACCCGTCACCTTTGACCTGGTTGTGGGGAGAGTGCGTCACTATTTCTGCCACAGCCTCTCCCGCCCACTTGACATCCTTCCATCCTTCCAATTTCGAGGCAGACCTTATTAGCCTGCGCATTAACCAGGGGTGTCTTACATATTTGGGTAGTAACAAACTACAGGAGAAGACCCGTAGACCCAGTTGAGACCTGGGTAGGATAGTATATAACATACAACAATGTCTCAACAGGTATTATTTAGTTGACAATTCAAGAAGAAAGGATATGCACATAACATGTTACAAGGAAAAGGGGAAAAAACACAGTGGAGACAAGAATCAAGAACACAATAAATGCGATAAACACTTTTACATATATTTAGATTGAAGTTCAAACCAAAAGCACTATGTTACATTAAACGTCATGTAACCTGTGTAAAACTGTGCACAAGTGCTCGTGAAATGGTGAACGGCGCAAGTGACAAGTGAAGGGGAATAAACAGCAGGAATTGGGGCAGAAAAATATGTACAATGAACTCTTGTTGATGCCCGTACAATAATACATTAATGAACAAAACAGTTTTTTGGGTGATACCACGAGAGTAGCGCCTTGAATTGTGCTGTAAAGTCAACGGCTTTTCAGCCTGCGAAAATTTCAGTTCATCATCAGCACCAGGTTACAATATTTATACAAGTGCTATATGGAAAAAATAAATAAGCCAAATCAAGGGTGGACCCTGCCTGCTGTATTCATCCACGATTGCAAGATAGGTTAGTTCTCAAACATCCTATTATGATCCCTCTGCACTCACTAATTTTCTCTTCCATTACACTCCTTGAGCCTAGGCACTTTAGTCATTTTCTCATCGTACACTGCTCCCTAGAGTGTACCATGATTTCCCGCATTTGGCTCTACTCCTGTTCTCTAGACATCTCTGTCACTTGATGGCTCATTCCCCTACTTTAGCATTTCTTGTGCTGTCAATCCTGAGAGCCTGCTGCCTCTTGTCCTCTTAATCTACGGTCCACCCTTGATTTGGATTATTTATTTTTTCCACACAGCACTTGTATAAATTTTGTAACCTGGTCCTGATGATGGCCTGAAATCTTCACAGGCCGAAACGCAGTCGACTTTACAGCGCAATTCAAGGCGCTACTCTCATGGTATCCCCAAAAAAACTGATTTGTTTTTTAATGTATTATTGTATGGGCACCAACAAGAGT
The DNA here is from genome assembly GCA_963921515.1 of Calotriton arnoldi. Classification (NCBI taxonomy): domain Eukaryota; kingdom Metazoa; phylum Chordata; class Amphibia; order Caudata; family Salamandridae; genus Calotriton; species Calotriton arnoldi. The sequence goes on along the minus strand of CAWUFW010013957.1, from coordinate 291,716 downwards.
TCATTGTATATATTTTTCTGTGCCATTTCCTGCTGTTTATTCCCCTTCAATTGTCACTTGTGCGGTTCACCGTTTCACGAGCACTTGTGCACAGTTTTACACAGGTTACATGACATTTAATGTAACATAGTGCTTTTGGTTTGAACTTCAATCTAAATATATGTAAAAGTGTTTACTGCATTTATTGTGTTCTTGATTCTTGTCTCCACTGTGTTTTTTCCTCTTTTCCTTGCAACATGTTATGTGCATATCCTTTCTTCTTGAATTGTCAACTAAATAATACCTGTTGAGATATTGCTGTATGTTATATATTTGGGTATCATGATAAAAGGAAAATGGTCCATGGGTTGTAACTGTGTACATTTTTAGCATCATTACTATGGGATATCATGTCTTTAAGCAAAAAGTTAGTTTTCTTTAACACGTATATATGGCAAAACATAATTTCAAAATGATCCGCTATTATAAAATCACAACTTGTTTACTCTAATCTGCATCATGTTAGAACACAAATCAGTATGCAAGCACACTCTTATGTGAAGTGAAATCGACTGTTTGGCAAAGTGAACGAAATATTGAAATGTAATTATTTCCTAAAGTTGGAAAGAAATTTCAGTTATAATTAAAAAGCCAATACTCATGTGGCTGCCTGTCAGCTAGAAACAATTACAATATTTCCATGCCTGTGGAAGCAGATGCACTCCTTTAGTGCAGACAAATTAAAATAGGGCTTTATTCCTTCCTTTGACAACTGGCTGAACAAGTGATGCGCACGCAGCTCTGCACTAATTAGCAAAGCACTGAAAGGCTGTCAGTTTTAAACCACCTTACAGTGGAATGAGACTTGCTTATTTTTGAATATATATCTTTTAATTTTAGAGATCCATTTTTTCTTGTATGGTCTGCCCTGTGAAAACGAGAAGCAATATGCTGCTTTCATTATTTATGGTCATAGTTCGACTCGACTCTATTTATATATTGGGGTTCATATCCTTAAATTTGATGCAAAACGCACCAATCATCTCTTTTAGAGGACATTGGGGCATAATTACTAGAAACTGGCAGAGCGCAGTGTTATGCCAAAATTGGTAACGCCGTGCTCCGTCACTTTCAAAATGCAGGGATGCGCCATATTTACAAGAATGTGGCACACCCCTGCGTTTCCCCTAGCACTGGCGCTAAAGAAACTACCTAGCGCCTGCGCAGGCACCCGTGTGCCATGTTGCAAGTGTGCCTGGGCTGCAGGGGCGATTGTTTATGTGCAGGAAGCGACACCTTCCTGCACATAAACAATCTTTACATTCGATTTGCTGATTCTATATGTGCTGTAGAATGCAACACTTGTGTAAAGAGCAAAATATGAGGAGAAATGAAACATTTCTCCTCGTATCGCCTGCTAAAGTTCAGGCATTCCCTGTTGATATTTTTGGCCCTGTCCTATACCTTGTAACTATGGGGCAGTGTTAAAAAGCAATAGGTTTTGCGGATGAATCCCCACTGCAACACCAATGAACGCCCCTTTCAAGCTAAGTGCTTCGTGAATACGGGCATTATTTACAAGGCAGCGTTAAGCCACGTTAAGTGGCTTAACTCCGCCTTGTAAATGAGGCAAAGGACTCAACTCCACCAGAACATCAGAAAAAGTGACATTCCGGTGGCGTTAACTCCTTGTAGATACACCCCATTGTGCTTTATATTCGTGTCCTTGATATGGGGAAGAGTTAAACTGTCCCTGATGGTTTTATGTATTGCATTTCAAACACTTAGGGGCCTATTTACAAGGGTATTGCCCACTGGAACGTCACTTTTTTCAACGTTCTGGTGGTGCAATGCCCTACAATATGAAGAAGCTCCCTCGTGACCTATCTTGTTTTATCCAATCTCTTGGCTACTTTTCAACATGGGCTAACATACATGTGCTAGAATACCGGCAAAATATCAAGAAAAAACATAAATGTATTTAATTTTTTTTTTATTTCTTTAATTCTTTTCAATTTCAAAAATTTCCTTACTTTTTTTTAGATTATAATTTTTTTGAAAATATAAAAATATTATATCAAACATTTACATACAAATAAACACAATAATTTCATAAAAGGTAAAATGCAAAACATATTCAAATGAATGCCCCTGAATGTAAGATCATAAATAGAAAAAGGAAAAAGAAAATCTTTCATTCATATTATGCTGTACACATACAACCACATACATACTCATACATACTACAATTTAGAATGTATCTGGGAAGTGAGAGACAACAGATAATAATATCTCAATGACCAATAACAAAAGCTGCGAACAGCAAGGTCTAAATAGCATTGGTCGACGCGCGTTTCGGTGGCTAAAAGAATGATAACACCACCTTCATCAGGACCTTAGCCAGATAACGAGGAGACACACAAAGGGACACCCAGGGGAACTTGCAAAGTATAAGCACATTATGTTTAACGCCCAACATTAAAGACTAAATTGATCAATTGGACCTTAATAGCAACTTGTAATGCAAAATCTAATAGTGCCAAAACTATGAATAAATATCCCAGCCTGAAAAGACACCGAAACTTGTGCAGAAATGATACAATGCAAAATGACTTATTCTTATTTTTCCCCATACTCAATAACGAAGATGCAAATAATTAGATTTAGTAAAGATAACCAAACATAAATAGACAACAGCATTGATCAAAGAGAAAAGAAAAGAAAGACAGTGTGTACTGCTCACTTAAGAGCAGAAGAAACCCAATTCACAAAAGTATAGAGAAGTCCATATTGTGAAAAGACAGAATAAAAGTCCACCACGTGTTCTCTTTATTTATTAAAAATAGTTTGCCACATAACTAGGGAGATGAGCTCTTTTGATGCCACTTACTAAATCTAGTGCAAAGAAGAGGTATATGAGGTAGCCTGGAGGGCCATTAATGATCGATGTCAATTTATTTCCTTGTGGATACTGGGTATATTCATTCTGTAAGAATGTGAGGTACAAAGGGTGCAATGCCCTACACCATATTTACAGTGCCACATTAAGCCACTTTGCATGGCCTAATGCTGCTTTGTAAATATCGTACCCTTTCACACAGGTATCTGAGTCAAAAGGGCATGCAATGGGTGTTGCTGTGAGTGTTCCACCGCAACACCGAATGCTTTTTGACATTGCCCCAGATTTACAAGGATCTGGAAATCTGAGGCAGTGCCGAAAACTAATGCCATACAAAAGCAGGCATTAGATTGGCGCAAAGAGGAGAAATACTTTTATTTCTTTTCATTTTTGCTTTTTCTATGTGTGCTGCATTCAGGGTCAAGACTGATTTGCATATGCTAGGGTCTAACGGGAATGGCGTGGCATGCAAAAAGACAATGGATTTAACCCAGATATGTGAATGAGGGTGAATGTTTGATTTGGTCTGGATTCCATCCATCATCTATTCTTTTTGCATGTGTCACCCTAAGTGGGAAGGGTAGGCCCAGACATGGGTCTCATGCTTGCCACACTACCAGAATGATGCTAGCCAGGGTGATGCCCTTGAACTGGTACCAAGATGCTTGTTTCTGATACAGGGAGGACCTGGCCTAGTAGTTCGGGCTGGACTGTTCCCATTGGGAGCAGGGTCAAGACTGATTTGCATATGGTAGGGTCTAACGGGAATGGCGTGGCATGCAAAAAGACAATGGATTTAACCCAGATATGTGAATGAGGGTGAATGTTTGATTTGGTCTGCATTCCGTCCATCATCTATTCTTTTTGCATGTGTCAACCTAAGTGGGAAGGGTATGCCCAGACATGGTCCTTGTGCTTGCTAAGCCACCCTGAAACCGGTCCCAGTATGCCTGTTTCTGGTCCAGGGAGGACCTGGCCTGGCAGTTCGGGTTGGACTGTTCCCATGCGGATCAGGGTCAAAACTGAGTTGCATATGGCTGGCTCTAAACTGGAATGGCATGGCTTGCAAATAAATGATGGATTTAACCCAGGTCTGTGACTGGGGGTGAATTTCGATTCGTTCCCCAGTCCCGTGCTCGCTACGCCACCAGAAGCAACCTAGTCTGGCTGATGAGGGGTGATACCCCAAAACCTGTCCAGGGACGTGTGTTTCTGGTCCAAGGAGGACCAGGCCAGGCAGTTTGGGCTGAACTGTTCCCATGGGGAGCAGAGACAAGACTGATTTGCATACGGCTGGGTCTAAACTGGTAAATGGTGTGGCGGGCAAAGAAAGATGGATTTAGGCCAGATCTGTGACTTAGGGTGAATGTTTGATTTGTTCCGTGTTCCATCCATCATCTGTTCTTTTTTCATTTGTCGCCCTAAGTGGGAAGGGTATTCCCAGAAGTGGGTCCCGTGCTCGCTACGCCACCAGATTCAAGCTAGCCTGGCTGACAAGGGGTGATATTCCAAAATAGGTCCCAGGATGCTTGTTTCTGGTCCAGGGAGGACCTTACCTTTCAAAACCTGACCTGACCTTGACTGGTAGGTCGCTCCCCCACCACACAGCTCCGTCTGTGTGCCCTGCTGCTGCCCCTGATTGTGCTCGTTTTTTCTTTCTGTGCCCCCTTGCTGCCCCTGATTGTGCTCGTTTTTCCTTTCTGTGCCCCCTTGCTGCCCCTGATTGTGCTCGTTTTTTCCTTTTTGTGCCCCCCTTGCTGCCCCTGATTGTGCTCGTTTTTTCCTTTCTGTGCCCCCTTGCTGCCCCTGATTGTGCTCGTTTTTCCTTTCTGTGCCCCCTTGCTGCCCCTGATTGTGCTCGTTTTTTCCTTTCTGTGCCCCCCTTGCTGCCCCTGATTGTGCTCGTTTTTCCTTTCTGTGCCCCCTTGCTGCCCCTCATTGAGCTAGTTTTTTCCTTTCTGTGCCCCCTTGCTGCCCCTGATTGTTCTCGTTTTTTTCCCTTTCTGTGCCCCCTTGCTGCCCCTGATTGTGCTCGTTTTTTCCTTTCTGTGCCCCCTTGCTGCCCCTGATTGTGCTAGTTTTTCCTTTCTGTGCCCCCTTGCTGCCCCTCATTGTGCTCGTTTTTTTCCTTTCTGTGCCCCCTTGATGCCCTGATTGTGCTCGTTTTTTCCTTTCTGTGCCCCCTTGCTGCCCCTCATTGTGCTAGTTTTTTCCTTTCTGTGCCCCCTTGCTGCCCCTCATTGTGCTCGTTTTTTTCCTTTTTGTGCCCCCTTGATGCCCTGATTGTGCTCGTTTTCCCTTCTGTGCCTGTTTCCCGCCGCTGCGCCTGCGGCCCCGCCCCCTCACTGCCCATTCGCTGCCCCACTCCCTGCTCCTCCCTCCCACCTCCCCATTTATGGCGGCCGCTGCCTGGTGAAGAGAGCGACCCCTGACCTTGACTGGTAGGTCGCTCCCCCACCACACAGCTCCGTCTGTGTGCCCTGCTGCTGCCCCTGATTGTGCTCGTTTTTCCTTTCTGTGCCCCCTTGCTGCCCCTGATTGTGCTCGTTTTTCCTTTCTGTGCCCCCTTGCTGCCCCTGATTGTGCTAGTTTTTCCTTTCTGTGCCCCCTTGCTGCCCCTGATTGTGCCTCGTTTTTTTCCCTTTCTGTGCCCCCTTGCTGCCCCTGATTGTGCTCGTTTTTTCCTTTCTGTGCCCCCTTGCTGCCCCTCATTGTGCTAGTTTTTCCTTTCTGTGCCCCCTTGCTGCCTCTCATTGTGCTCGTTTTTTTTTTTTTTACTTTCTGTGCCCCCTTGATGCCCTGATTGTGCTCGTTTTTTCCTTTCTGTGCCCCCTTGCTGCCCCTCATTGTGCTAGTTTTTTCCTTTCTGTGCCCCCTTGCTGCCCCTCATTGTGCTCGTTTTTTTTTCCTTTCTGTGCCCCCTTGATGCCCTGATTGTGCTCGTTTTCCCTTCTGTGCCTGTTTCCCGCCGCTGCGCCTGCGGCCCAGCCCCTCACTGCCCATTCGCTGCCCCATTCCCTGCTCCTCCCTCCCACCTCCCCATTTATGGCAGCCGCTGTGCGTGCCACGCAGCGGACGTGCGCAGCGGGCGCGCTGCTGGCGCACCAAGGCGCGCCTAAGGCAAGCTCCGTCTGCGCCCGTCCGCGCCGTGACCGCGCCCAGAGCCAGACCCCTGGTCCGGGCATCCCCCGCGCCCGCCACATCAACAGACGCCGATACGACGCCAGCACCCTCCACGCACTCAACCCCGGAAAAGATCACGCCTGCTACCGGGCCACCCCGAAGCGCACCCAAGGGCCCTTCACCTGCCGGAACTGCAGCTTCGCCAGCACCCGCCCCGCCAAACCACCGCCCAGGAAAGAACCCGACTATCTCAGATGCATCCTCCTCAACACCCGCTCCGCCGGCAAACACGCCATCGAACTCTGGGACCTTCTCGACTCAACCTCCCCAGACGTCGCATTCCTGACGGAGACTTGGCTGAATCCCGCTTCAGCCCCCGACATCGCCATTGCCATCCCAGACGGATACAAGATCACCCGCAGGGACCGCACCAACGGAGTCGGAGGAGGCATCGCCATCGTCCACAGGAACACCCTCAGAGTCTCAACCAACACCGACGACACCCTCAGCACCGCCGAACACATGCACTTCCAGATCCACACCGATCCCAACACCACCCTCAGAGGAACCCTCATCTACAGACCCCCGGACCCCGACCACAGTTCAGCGATTCCATCGCTGACTTCGTCAGCACACACGCCATCGCCTCCACGGACTACATCCTCCTCGGGGACCTGAACTTCCACCTCGAGAACAACAAGGACACCAACTCCACCACCCTGATCGACAACCTCGCCACCCTCGGACTCAGACAGCTTGTGACTACACCCACCCACGCCGCCGGCCACACGCTCGACTCCATCTTTTCCGCAAGCCCACACGTCTCCTTCAGCCACACCTCCGAACCCCACTGGACTGACCACCACTGCATCCACTTCACCTACAGGAAGCCCACCACGCACCACCGCACCGAACAAATGCCTCGCCGCTGCTGGAGCAGAGTCACGGAAGACCAGCTAACCACAACCCTCGCCCTGAGCCCACCCGCCGAACCCTCCGACCCCGACACCGCCGCCCACAACCTCAGACAGTGGATCGACGACTGCGCCAACACCCTTGCCCCGCTCAAGAATCCGCCCAACAGCCACACCAGCAAGAAAGCCACCTGGTTCACCGAAGACCTCCAGGCCTCCAAACGAACATGCCGAAAACTGGAGAAGATCTGGCTCCACGAACGGACATCGGACAGCTACGCCGCCCACAAGAGCGCCACCCGCAGTCACCATCACCTCATCAGATCCGCCAAAAGGGCCTCACTCAAAGACCGCCTAGACAACAACGCACACAACAGCAAAGAGCTCTTCAACATCGTGAAGGAACTCTCCAACCCCAGCTCCAACACCAACGACATCCAGCCGTCGCGAGACCTGTGCGACTCACTGGCCACCTTCTTCCACCGCAAAATCGCCGATATCCACGACAGCTTCAACACCACGACCGCCCCGGCAACCACCGAGACCACTGCCCCCACAACCACCAACCGCCTGCTCTCCTGGACCAACATCAACGACGAGGACACCAGCGAGATCATGAACACCATCCACTCCGGTTCACCGCTAGACCCGTGCCCTCACCACATCTTCAACAAAGCCAGTACAGCCATCGCGCCCCATCTCCGGAAAATAATCAACATCTCCTTCGAGACAGCAACATTCCCGGAAAGCTGGAAGCACGCCGAGATCACCGCCTTACTCAAAAAACCCAAGGCAGACCCCAAGGACCTCAAGAACTTCCGACCCATCTCTCTGCTCCCGTTCCCCGCGAAGGTCACCGAGAAAATCGTCAACAAACAACTGACCCGCTACCTCGAGGAGAACAACATCCTGGACCCTTCCCAGTCCGGCTTCCGCAGCAACCACAGCACCGAATCCGCCCTCATCGCCGCCACCGATGACATCAGGACCCTCGTAGACAACGGAGAAACAGCAGCCCTCATCCTCCTGGACCTATCAGCCGCCTTCGACACGGTCTGCCACCACACACTACGAACACGCCTTCACGACGCCGGGATCCAAGAGAAGGCCCTGGACTGGACCACATCCTTCCTTTCCGGCAGAACACAAAGCGTCCGCCTCGCCCCTTCCGATCCAAGGCCACCAAGATCATCTGCGGCGTACCCCAAGGCTCCTCCCTCAGCCCAACGCTGTTCAACATCTACATGGCACCCCTCGCCCACGTCGCCCGACAGCACAACCTCAACATCATCTCCTACGCCGACGACACCCAGCTGATCCTCTCCCTCACCAAAGACCTCACACCGCCAAAGCCCACCTCCACGAAGGAATGAAGGCCGTCGCCGAATGGATGAGGACCAGCCGCCTGAAGCTGAACTCGGACAAGACGGAGGTCCTCATCCTTGGTTCCAACCCTTCAGCCTGGGACGACTCCTGGTGGCCAACATCACTGGGAACAGCCCCGCCACCCACCGACCACGTACGCAACCTAGGGGTCATCCTCGACCCCACCCTCTCCATGACTAAGCAGGTCAACGCCGTTTCCTCATCCTGCTTCAACATCCTCCGAATGCTCCGCAGGATCTTCAAGTGGATCCCCACCGAAACAAGAAAAACAGTCACCCAGGCCCTCGTCACCAGCAGGCTGGACTACGGAAACGCCCTCTACGCAGGAACGACGGCTAAGCTCCTGAGAGCGGCTGCAACGCATCCAGAACGCCTCTGCACATCTTATCCTCGACATCCCCCGACGCAGCCACATCACACCCCCACCTGGGAGACCTGCACTGGCTCCCTGTCAACAAGAGGATAACCTTCAAGCTCCTCACCCACGCACACAAAGCACTCCACAACTCCGGACCAGCCTACCTCAACAGACGACTCAGCTTCTACACCCCCACCCGCCAGCTCCGCTCGACCAGCCTCGCCCTCGCCACAGTCCCCCGCATCCGGAAAACGACCGCCGGCGGCAGATCCTTCTCCCACCTCGCCGCCAAGACCTGGAACACCCTCCCCACCAACCTCCGACAGACCCAAGACCTACTGGCCTTCAGAAGACTCCTCAAGACCTGGCTCTTCGATCAGTAGCAGCACCACCCCCCTCTTCCCCCAGCGCCTTGAGACCCTCGCGGGTATGTAGTGCGCTTTATAAGTGACATGATTGATTGATTGATTGATTGACTGTTCCCATGGGAGCAGGGTCAAGTCTAATTTGCATATTGCTGAGTTTATACTGGAAAGGCATGGCATGCAAACAAATGAGGGATGTAACCCAGATCTGTGACTGAGGGTGAATGTTTGATTTGTTCAGCATTCCGTCCATCATCTGTTCTTTTAGCATTTGTCGCCCTGAGTGAGAAGGGATGCCCATACATGGGTCCCGAGCTTGCTACGCCACCAGAGGAAAGCTAGCCTGGCTGATGAGTGGTATTACCCTGAAACCGGTCCCAGAATGCTTGTTTCTGGTCCAGGGAGGGAGGACCTGGCCTGGCAGTTCGGGCTGGATTGTTCCCATGCGGAGCAGGGTCAAGAATGATTTGCTTATGGATTGGTCTAAACTGGATGGCGTGGTGTGCAAACAAATTATGGATTCAACCCAGATGTGTGACTGGGGTGAATGTTTGATTTGTTCAGCATTCCGTCCATCATCTGTTCTTTTTGTATTTGTTGCCCTAAGTAGGAAAGTTATACCCAGACATTGGTCCCATGCTCACTATGGACCAGATTCAAGCTAGCTTGGCTGATGAGGGGTTATACCCCGAAATCGGTCTCAGAATGCTTGTTTCTGGTCAAGGGAGGACCAGGCCGGGCAGTTCTGACTGAACTGTTCCCATGGGGAGCAGGGTCAAGACTGATTAGCATATGGCTGGATCTAAACTGGAATGGTGTGGCGTGCAAACAAACAATGGATTTAAGCCAGATCTGTGAGTGAGGGTGAATGTTTGATTTGTTCGGTGTTCATCATCTGGTCTTTTTTGCCTTTGTCGTCCTAAGTTGGAAGGGATCCCAGACGTGGATCCTCTGCTTGCTACGCCACCAGATTCAAGCTAGCTGGCTGACAAGCGGTGATATTCCGAAACCAGTCCCAGGATGCTTGTTTCTGTTCTGGGGAGAACCTGGCCTGGCAGTTCAGGGTGGACTGTTCCCATGGGGAGAAGGGTCAAGTCTAATTTGCATATTGCTGAGTCTAAACTGGATATGTGACTGAGGGTGATGCCCATACGTAGGTCCTGTACTTGCTACTTCAACAGATTCAAGCTAGCCTGGCTGATTAGGGGTGATACCCCGAAGCAGGTCCCAGGATGCTTGTTTATGGTCCACAGAGTACCTTGTTTGGTAGTTCAGGCTGGACTTTTTCCATGGAGGACAGGGTCAAGACTGATTTGCATATGGCAGGGTCTTAACTGGAATGGTGTGCAAAAAAACACAGGATCTAACTCAGATCTGTGACTGGAGGGTGAATTTTTGATTTCTTCAGCATTCTGTCCATCATCTGTTTTTTTTGCATTTGTTGCCCTAAGGGGGAAGGTTATGCCCAGACGTGGGTCCCATGCTCGTTATGCCACCAGATTCAAGCTAGCCTGGCTGATGAGGGGAGATATTCAGAAACTGGTCCAGGATGTTTGTTTCTGGTCCAGGGAGGGCCTGGCAGTTCCGGCTGGAATATTCGCATGGGGAGCAGGGTCAAGACTGATTTGCATATGGCTGAGTATCAACTTGAATGGTGTTGTGTGCAAAGAAATTATGGATTTAACCCAGATGTGAGACTGAGGGTGAATGTTTGATTGTTCAGCATTCTATCCGTCATCTAGTCTTTTTGCATTTGTCGCCCTAAGTGGAAAGGGTATGGCCAGACGTGGGACCCATGCTCGTTATGCCACCAGATTCAAGCTAGCCTGGCTGATGAGGGGAGATATTCTGAAACTGGTCCAGGATGCTTGTTTCTGGTCCAGGGAGGACCTGGCCTGGCAGTTCAGGCTGCAATGTTCGCATGGGGAGCAGGGTCAAGACTGATTTGCATATGGCTGAGTATCAACTGGAATGGTGTTGTGTGCAAAGAAATGATGGATTTAACCCAGATGTGTGACTGAGGGTGAATGTTTCCGTCCATCATCTGTTCTTTTAGCATTTGTCGCCCAGAGTGAGAAGGGATGCCCATACATGGGTCTGCATGGGTCCAGAGCTTGCTACGCCACCAGAGTGAAGCTAGCCTGGCTGATGAGTGGTATTACCCCGAAACCGGTCCCAAGATGCTTGTTTCTGGTCCAGGGAGGACCTGGTCTGGCAGTTCAGGCTGGACTGTTCCCATGGGGCGCAGGGTCAAGACTGATTTGTATATGGCTGGGTCTAAACTGGAACGGCATGGCGTGCAAAAAATAATGTGTTTAACCCAGATCTGTGACGGGGTGAATGTTTGATTTGTTCAACATTCCTTCCATCATCTGTTATTTTTGCATTTGTTGCCCTAAGGGGGGAAGGGTATGCCCAGATGTAGGTCCTGTGCTCGCTACACCACCAGATTCAAGCTATCCTGCTGTCACAGGATGCGTGTTTCTGGTCCAGGGAGGATCTGGCCTGGCAGTTCGGGCTGGACTTTTGAACATGCAGTTGATGGTCTTAGATTGTTTTTTTTTTCAGAGTATAGTATTATGGTAGACTGCCATTTTATATTTCATTTTAGGCAAACTTTGGCAAGGCCAATAGGGCAGGCTTTCATATTCTGCATGTACTCAACTATAGAAAATGGCACACATTCGCGCTGACATCTGCACAAATGTGCAAAACATAAAAATATGTGAACACGCAAGTGGCTTACATATACGGAAAGGAAAATTATCTACATCCTAAAAAAGGAATCACACACAACCTGACACAAAACTTAGGAATCATACCATGAACAAAATCACACACAGAATGCAACCATACCAATGAATGAGCGGTGTCATTTGTAAAATAGGAAATAGAGGGGATCGTGGAGTGGTCCAACACCTGCTCATTTCATTTGCCCAGTGAGTGAAACACTTTGCTGACACAGACCTTGGCGCACATTGAAAGACAAAACAGGTCAGATTAACAGAGTGACGAATGATTAGGCAAATAGATGGATGTATAATTTAAGGGGAAGATCAAACGAAGACAGAAGAGTGGTTGGGATAAGGAGTTGAATGGCAAACACATGAAAGGCAGGGCAAAATGATGGGTGGGTGAATAGATTGGCAGATGGATGAATGGATTGATGAAGATAAATGACTGGTTTAATGGGTGGGTGGATTTGGATGGATGGATGGTTGGATGAATGTTTTGTTTAAATGATTGGAGCTCGGACATATTGAATGAAGATTAAACAAGTTGATGAATGGATCTATTGATAGACTGATGGGTGGACGGCTGGTAAGAAAGGTTGGAAGGGCAGCAGTATTAATCAACTAAGAAGGATGGACAGATTAAGTCATATATGAATGGGGGAATGCAGACAGAGTAAAGAAAGGTTGGTGTTTGACTCTCAGCTTCTGCTAATTTGACTTGAGGCAAAAAAATATTTATTTGATGTAGTGGAATTTAGTGTATTTGAGCAAACCGTCAAGAAACTCAAGGTGTAATTTCCACACCCTTATCCCTGCTTCCTGCATCGTGACCGTAAAAAATCCTGGGAAAAACATAACTTTTAAAAAAACTTTTAAGTTGTTAAATCATAATTAATGGAACATAATCCACCAATTTACAAACAATAAGGGGTGGCTCCATCATTGGAGCGGAGGAGCGTCGCCCCATTTAAGTGCCTCCCAAAGTTCCACAGATGAAAAATAAAATGGTCATTCACTACCATTATGTTTTTTCATCATCCTGTCCTGTACCGAGCATTAGGATGGGGCTGGGACTGCTGAGTGACAGCAAGGAGGAGTGGTGGCCAAAGTGCTGCTTTTGCACAGTTTATAGTGCGCATGTCCCTTTGGCCAGCTGTCTTGCGATGGCCAGCCAAACATGCGCATTTTAAACCTCTCAACCCAGCTCTGTTAAGACAGCTAGGTTGAGAGCAAGTGCAGGCATCCAGTTCCCACGGGAGAGCCGACAGAAACCGCTCCCACCAATAAGGGCACGGCTCACATGCTGGTTAACAGCACGTGAACAGGCCAGGATTGGTCGAGGGGGTTTGCTGGGAGCCTGCACTGCAGTCCCTGCAGAAGAGGTAGAAGTGAGAGGAGGACGCCGTTGTAACGATTGGTAAGTATTTTTCTATTTTATTTTTTTAATTTTGTTTGCCAGCCCTCCTCCCTTAGTAGATGTCAGCCGCCACTGCAAACAATAATATGAAAGTGAAGGCATTAGAAGAATCTGAAGATTGAAGACTCCTCCAAAGAAGCAGGGGAAACAAAGGCCTTGGGGATCTTTTTAATTGCAGCACGCACAGAGGGCGACCACACTGCATGGATTTTGGAACAGCTTATATCGATGCAACCATTGCTGCACCCACAGTGAAGCCATGGATTTTTTGGCAATGAGGAATAAAGTGTGATCTTTTCAGGCCCACTGCCTGCTGCTCCCTCACAGCCCCTCTTGCAGTGCAAGTAGGAAGTGTGCGGTTTTAGTTGGAGACTGCCAAGTTACCATAATTACCAAAAAGCTGATTTATTTGAAGCAGCAGAGCTAAAAAGCAGCCCTTGCTGCTTACTGAGTAAATAAGTGACTTATGAGTCATTCTTCCACTGCCTTTTGTATCACAGTTCAGCTTTCAAATTAGGATAATTTGTTTATCTGATTCGCAATTGCTGCTTTGGTGGGATGGGACCCATTGCTATCGTAAATTGTTCTCTGTGGGTGTTTTATGCTAAATAAATTACTGTTCAGGCACAAAACACATGACTGCCGCATTAACTTTCCCATACAGCACTGCAGTTTGAATCGGTCTTAGATGGAGCTAGGAAAGTGTAAAAAAAAAATTAAAAATCTGTCCTCCTTGTCTTCTTTATTTAGCGCACCCACCTCCTTTATATGGTTACAGAAGTCCCCTGTGAGATTATACTGAAGTAATGAATAATTGACCTGCGCTTGATATATGCTCTGTTTACTCTAATATTACTTCAGGAGGTCCACCGAACATGGCCCACACAATTCATGTCAAATTTACTTTTATTTTGGTTTAAATAAAACCTATTTTAGTGATAAATTAGAAGCATATGAAAAACACAAAAGAAAAAGTTTTCTCTCGTGTGGGAACTTATTATACAGAACATAAACATTTTCTATTCTGCCAATTTGAGTTGCAGATAAATTATACAATGAATAACTTCTAAATGTCTTTGGTTTAGGAGTAAATCTATATTCAATGTGCAGAAGTGAAAGGAATATCCCCAATATTGGTAGGAATATAGCTAATCCATTGTAATGCGTCTACAGTTCATATATGTTAGTGTTTTCACTCCACGTTATAAAGGAATGGGCAGAGTCCTTCTTAATCATAGTTTTGAACACACATAGTTCAGCAACAGCGAAATGCCACGCTTTTTGTTGGGTGTGCACTATTAAAATGTTTTGTAAATAAACGTCAGATACATCCATAGGGCTTGCAACTCTGCTTCTTCAGCAGCAGAAGCACATTTTTAAGCAGTACTTCTTCTCTCGACCCCATTAATGTGAACAAGAACCATGACAAAATGTAGATTAACTTCATTTTGTGAGGTGGTTTATTAGTTTAGTGTAGCATTATGAAAAAATTCTCCTTTTTGCATGGTCACCGCCATTTGTTTCCCGTATTTCATTGCTGGTTTTTAGACTGTGTACAGAGGGACACTGCTTCCCAGTGCTTGTGTTCTGGCAAATTAAACGTGTCAAAAATTGACTATATGCCTAACTGGCAGATTAAGCTTATCTATAAGTCCCAAGTACATGGAACAAAGTGTACCCACAATGCAAAACATAACTGCCACCAGTAGTCTATGCATGTATAAACTGCAAATATGACAAGTCAAAATAACCCCTTTTCACAGGCCGAAACCCTCCTTTTAAATACTAATAGTTAATCCCTAAGTAGTTCTTAATGTGCAATTGATCTGAATGCATGACATTTACAAGGAGAACATGTAATGTAAAACATGTCCATATAGTGACCAGGCCCTAAAACCTATTTCCTCTGTAGCAGTGTTAGCTGTTCCATAGGAAAGCATTGAGAGTTAATAGTAACATTAAATAATGTTATCTCCACTTAGGCACCAGTCAAAAAGTTAATTCTCAGACTTTTAAAAATATTTATCACATGTCTATTTCATTTGCAAAGTTGTTGTGATAAATATTTTACAAAAGGTATCTTTAAGAAGTCACCTTTTACCTGCCCAAATGCCTCTAGAAGCCAATTTGCATGGGCTTCCAACCATCACCCAGAAGCTGAATAGCTCCTTAATGAGGTATACACTTTCTCCCAGAGCTGAGACAAAGGTCTCAGGTGTGGGGAGGTGTTCTATTCCCCAGGCAGCCAGTGGTACATAAAATAGGTGGGGTGATGGGCGAATATTTACCCTACTGAAGGCACTAATAAAAACCAGCAGTGCACTTAGTCTCAAAGCCAAAGCTCTCAATCGTGGTCCATTTTAAACAGTGTTTATAAGGGACCATGATTGAGAGCTCTGAAGTTGAAACTGAAGGCACTGCAAATTTCTCATAGTGCCTGTCAGTGAGTTAAACTAACATAATATTAAAAATAAAAAAACTATTTACTTACCTATTGCCTTGTGCTCAGTGCTCCTCTTCATCTCAGCAGCACAGGCTCCCGGAGCTCAGCCAGCAACTCCTCTCTACTAATCCAGACACTTCTCTCATGATACTCAGTCAGCATGAGAGAAGCACCAGGATTGGCTGGAGGGCACTGGTTTGATGTTCCTTCAGGCTCTGGGGGCCAGTACCTATCCTTCACCTAGCCGTCTAAGACAGCTTGGGTGGAGTATTTAAAGTACCTAGGTCAGGCTGGCCATCGCAAGACAGCCGGCCAAAGTGGCATGCGCACTTCAAACTGAACAGCACTAAACTGAACTAAACTCTTGCTCACTGATCCTGCCCCGCCCTCAGACTTGGCTGCAGCCAGCATGAAAAAAAAATCGGTAATACATATGTTTGATTACCATTGTAGTTTTCATGTTTCCTTCCTGCTGTCACAGCGGAGGGGCAATGCTCCTCCATTCTCATGGAGGAACGCTGCTGTCTCTGAATGGTTGAACATCTGTGCAGTGCCTAGGAACATAAGTATCTTTAAAGAGGCCTACCCAGTCACAGGAAGATGTAGCTCATACCTGGACCTACCCTATGTTTTGTCCTTCTAAACAGCCAGGAATCAATCCAAGTGGAAGAGGAGCTGATCCGAGAACCAGTTTTGAGAGACCACAGAGGAACGTTTGCTCATTTCCCTGGCCATACCTCAAGGATGGTCACAGGTACTCTGCACAAGGCAGGAAAGGTTCTGCCATGTTGGATTTAGGTAGAGAGGGGCACTGTGGAATTGTTTGCAGTACGATGCACGGAGATGCTGCAAAAGTGGGTAGAGTTACCTCTGGGAACTTTTTCCCTCTTTGCCAGGAAGGGGCCAGGAGTCACCTCACCCACAGTCTAGTGCAAGGCATAAATGTGGAAATCCTGGGCACAATCTTAAGATCACTACTGGCCCTGTGGAAGACTGAACAAGGACTACACCTGCTGTTGAGACCTGCGAGGAGAATCTTAAGGGCTGGGCCTGCTCCCACTTGTACCCAGGAATAAGAAGTGGACTCCAAGCGTCAGTGGGCTGGAATGCTGTTAAGCTATACGGTCACAAACTATGCAAAATACTCAATTTTCTGAGAAAGCACAGCTGACCAGTTTTCACTGGATCTGCCCTGGACCCTGTGGGTTAGTCTTGTGGAGTGAATCCTGTCCCCCAAGTGCTGTTCCTGAGATCCTAGAATTCTAGTGTATTCCTCACACCTGACCCTAAAAGCTGGGACTTAGAAACGTGTTGCTAAATGTCTGCCTGGAGAACTGTTATGAGACCCAGACCAACCCGCTGGCCGATCATTAGATGGCGTATGGCCAGTGAGCGTAACTTCACCACAGCTTCCACTTCCACTACATACTTCTCTGCAGCATCAACTCATATTCAGGGACCCCAATACTGACTAACTATGAAGGACGTGAAGCACTCTTTTCCTACAGCCTGCAGCCTTGCGCCACTGAGAAAATCTAGCTTCCAAAAGAGAGTCTAAGTTTAATGGTTGAAATCTTCACCATAAGGAACCAACTGATGATGGACCCTCTGAAAGCAATCTATTGCCAACTGTAGAAGCGGCATCCCTATCTCCAATTGGACTCAATACTCTTGTAGATGACATAGCCGGTACATCCCTCCCAATCCTGTTTTCACAGAGATTTGTAGCACAATCCATTTCCACATGGCTGTCACTGTCACAGCCTTCTCGCAACCACCAATCATAAGCTGCAGTGGATTTGGCTTCTGCTGTTGCTTTGGAGGATTGATTGGGCAATATTCCTCTGGAAGAATGATTGGGCAATGCAACTTTGCTTTCACTCCTAATCAAAGCTGCACTTCATTTGCTCCACTATACACCATTACTAACACAAAATCATGCTTAGACACCTTAACGAATCATGTGGTTGGGTAAAAATTCTATTTATATTTCCCTGCCCTCAGAGGCCTTTTGATTCTTACTAAATCTTTAACCTGAAAACACAGATCCTTCAACTTCATGAGATCATCATACCTATTTTTGCTTTTAGTTTGCACTAATTCCACTCTGCACTGTACCTCATCCAAATTGCCAGCAGTACAATCTGCTTGTGTGCTGTCCAAAACCCACATCGGACACAGTTTATTGGAGGAATGCTTTCCCTTCAGCAGGACAAATAGAGCAACGCCCGTAGTGAAGTGGGGAGTGCTATGATAGCTCCACAACCTCTTACCCATCTCCTCATGGTCATCCAACCCTAAAGCCACCGCTAACTAGATAGTTTGTTTTACCTTGCAGTTCACCCTCTTTCCAACGCCTTTTCCTCATGGGCTGTACAAAAATATTGACAGATGTTTAATGCCATGCAAAACCAAGAATGTTTCCATGCATGCCAACTTAAATTGCAACCATTGTCAGATACAAAATACTTGGGAATCCCTTCCTTCTGAAGCAAAGATTTTAAGAAATCTTTGACGACCTTGGTATTGGGTTCTCTCAGAATTTGCACTCAGCCCACTCGGAATGATAGTCAACCATAACCAAAGCATACCTCATAATCTCCTGCAAGTTCTACAATGATCCAATTAAATCTATTTCCAATTTCTCCCAGGGCTTTAACGGAAAATCCACTTATGATAGCGGAGTATTGTATCCACTCTTTTTGTGAATGGGAAGATCAGCTACTTTCTCGTCTAGTTTAGGTGCACTGCAATAAAAACTCGTGCCATGTGTCCATCAGTGGCGTCTGGCATGTACCAAGGGTTGTGGGGCGGGTGACACAGAAAAAAAAAGAAAAATAGACTTACCTTCCTGTGCGGTGTGACGTCCTCCTCAATAGGTCTTCTCTCTTCGAAGCAGGCCCCAACGCAGGACCCAGCCAACTCCCCTAACCAATCCTGGTGCTACTCTCATGCTGGTAACCAGCATGAAAGAAGTGCCAGGTTTGAGGGAGCGGCCTCTCTCATCGCTTTTAAGAGTGCTGGAGGCCTACACTTTCTCTAACCCAGCTGTCTAAGACAGCTAGATTAGAGAAGTTTAAAATGTGCATGTCTGGCTGCCCATTGCAATACGGCCAGCGAAAAGAGACATACACATTTTAAACTTAAGCACACAACTCCCTGCTGCCACTCCGCAGCAATAGCCCCGCCCCGCCCCATCCTGACACTCAGTTTGGAGCGAGGTGGTTACTGAAAAATAAAATGGTAATAAATAAACATTATTACAATTTTATTTTTCAGCTCTGGCTTGGGGCTTTTCTTTTTGTGGCAACTCTCCTCCGCTCAAATGAAGGAGCCACCCCGGGTGTCCGTTTCATAAAAAGGCAGACCTGCCAACAATGTTCACTGTATGAGAAAGGTGGATGGGCATTGTGAAAGGTGGCACATGGATTGTGAGAACAGGGCTTTGTGTCTGCTAGTTTCTGAGCAGCCACTCCTAAGCTTTCCAATAAACAAAAAGGCATATTTCCCACCGACTGGCAATTTGAAAAACCCATTGGACCTCAACTATAAACTGCCTACACCGCGAACTGGAAACCTGGGTTTCAGCCTCACTTTGTGTTCACTGCTTGATAACGGCTCTTCATTTGATGAGCAAGTCCTGCTATTGTGTGATACTTGGCGGCACTATGTGAGATGGCAGGTCTGAGATAGGAGCAGATCTCTTCACAATGAGCTATGCAAAGAAGCTAAAGCTTGGCTTAATGCAGGTAACCCCCTATGTAAATGAAAGCAGGTAGTAAATCAAACCATGTATAAAATTACGGGAAATGTATTGGAAATGGTTGAAAGCATGTGACTATAATAGGATGTCGAGCTTGAGGTGTTTAAACATGCAAGAGCACCTGTGAAAATGACGTCCCACAAAGAGCACAAAGAAATAGGAACTTTATTCAGATATGAAATGGGAACTGGCTTCAGATATGTGGTATTCTCATTGGTCTCAGGTTGTGCATTCCCATTTGGCATGCCTGCTTTAACTTAATTTACATTTATTTCACGTAGGATGTCCAAAGACCAGGATTTAGATGATATAAAATTGTCCTTCACAGTAAGAAAAAGTAATATAAATGTGAATCCTGCTTTTTAAGCCGAGCAAATGATTGCACCTCATTCCAGATATGCATCAGGACACCTGCACTGACAGTGAAGGAAGAATTATTCATATTATCCCTTTTGCATCCAAAATGGAATACATCTCAGCCATAATAAAAGAAAGAGCCTCAATAGCACATTACAACAGATGTGCGAAAAGATTATTTCCCAAAAGTCTGATTCCTCTGGCCATTTTGTTCAATGAATGCAAATGAAATTCTTGTTTAGTAACAGAAATATCCACAGCCACAGCAGTGGACTTTAGAGGCAATATTGTTTTAGATAATCTCTAAATATGAATTTTTCTATGCTTGTGCATACTAAGGGGCATATTTACAAGAGCTTATCGCCACAGGAACGTCACTTTTTATGACGTTCCTGGGGCGATAAACCCTTCGTCTTATTTACAAGGCGGCGTTGAGCCACTTAACATGGCTTAACGCTGCCTTGTTGATAAGGCCCCCTTTCACGCAGCACTTAGTGTGAAAGGGGTGGGCAATAAGTATTGTGGTGGGCATTCCGCCGCAACACCCATTGGTTTTTAACGCTGCCCCCTATTTACAAGGGTGGCGTAAATATGGGAGAGTGCCAAAATTAAGACCAAAATAAAAGCCTGGTCTTAACATTGCGAAACGAGGAGTAATGATTTATGTCTTCTCGTTTTTGCTGTTTCTTTGTGTGCTGCCTTGTGCAGTACACAGAGAAACAGCAAATCACCATGAATGATTGTTTATGTGCAGTAAGGTGTCCCTTCCTGCACATAAACAATCATTACAAAAATGATGATTTGCAATTTCTATGTGTGCTGCACAATGCATTACATATAGGAGTTACAAATCACCATTAGTGATTGTTTATGTGAAGGAAGGGACACATTCCTACACATAAATAAACATTCGCTCAACACAGGCATCCTTGCACCATGGTGCAAGGGTGCCTGCATTGCCACTAGGCAGCTGAATTTAGCACTAGTGCTAAGGAAAACTCAGGGTTGCACCATATCATTGTATTGTAAATACAGCGCATCCCTGCGTTTTCAGAATGGCGGAGCGCGGTGTTAACAATTTTGGCTTCACGCCGCGCTCCACTGTTCTCTTGTAAATGTACCCCTATGTTGTTAAATTCTTTGCATATTGTTCATGGAACAGTGGTACTGCAGACCCCAGCAACCTCACCAGAGGAAGAGCCACCCCGCCCCTTTAGGGCCCCTGATTAGGAATACAGACTATGAATATCTGTGAGTTACAGATATCTCATGAGCACCTCACCACATTCTGCAGGTGAGTCCCATTATTTTGTCATACACCAATGGCAAATAATTAGATCTTTAACAGGAAATCATCCACTGTCTATGTTTAGCAGTTATTAAAAAAATATGCGGCGATATTTTTATCGCCCTATTAACAAGCTGTCGCTAACAGCCGTTAGTGACAGATTTCTGGCGATACCAGCCGTTTCCAGCATCGCCACCTATGTTAGCGATAACTATCGCTAATGATATGGAAGGTAGGCTTTCCCGTGCAAAAACGCACGCTAACC
Source organism: Calotriton arnoldi (assembly GCA_963921515.1). Taxonomy (NCBI): domain Eukaryota; kingdom Metazoa; phylum Chordata; class Amphibia; order Caudata; family Salamandridae; genus Calotriton; species Calotriton arnoldi. The sequence continues at coordinate 270,424 of CAWUFW010013957.1, read as the reverse complement.
CCACTTTGCGATATTAACAATGATCGCCCGGACCCGCGATACGTTAAAAAAACAGCCGCTAAAGCCCGTTAGCGGCTGGGACTTAAGACCAGAAAATAGCTGGTCTTAAAAATGGAGTTAACACTTGGGGCCTCATGTCAGCAGGTTTTGGTGCTGGACAGCGCTGCAAGCAATGTTGCTGCGCTGCACTGCGACAAAACTACAGGGCAGGAATGCGCACCATCAATAAGATAGTGCGCATTCCTGGGCCTCACTCATGAAAAGTGTTGCAGCGCTGCGACAAGACAGTGTCGCAACACTTTTCACTACGCCCTTCTTGCGACTTCATGGATGCGCTGTTTTCACTGGACAGCGCTCCATGACGCAAGTAATGACAGATACGTCTGGAATCCTGACGTATCTGTCTGCGCTAATGTCATGCATTGCTGCTGTTGTGTCACGAGCATGATGCAACTCCAGCAATGCATGGGGCCAGCCTATCCCTGTGGCACTGCATCACCCTTACGCCTGCCATCAGGCAGGCGTAAGGTACTGACGCAGTGCCATCCTACAATAGTCGCAGTGAAATCTGAGGGATTTCACTGTGCCACTCCTATGAGGCGTTGTCTCGTGTGAACGCACACCCTGCGTACATCATACCTGATGCAGGTATGATGTGGTACAGGGCTTCACAAGGTCATGCATATGCCTACATGCGTCACTTTGCAAATACGGTGCGACATGGTGCTAGTTTTGCCTGGTCCATTCTTGAGGCATGCTAGGGTGTCAGTGCAGTTGGAGATCCATCGGAGGCGGTTGCACACTGCGGTGTCATCGTCTGTAAGCGTTAGCGGAGTGGTGGTGCTGTGGGAGTTGACGTGGCGTTCTTCGGTGGCCTTGATCCAGCTGCGAGGGGGGCGATGATGGCGGTGGTCTACGGTGGGCATGGTGAAGACGTGATGTATACAATGATGGTCGGTCCAGGAGAGTTCAGTGGTGTGGCTGTAGTTGAAGTTCCAGCTGGCGGAGGAGATGTGCTTGACCGTGTGTCCTGCTATGTGGCTTGCTGCGGTGACTAGCTGCTTGAGTCTGATGTTGGTGAGCTTCCCCAGGAGGGGGTGTGTTTTGGTCACTGGGGTTGTCCAGGTGGAACTTGAGCTCACCGAGTAGGATGTCGTCGGTGGATGGGAGAGCCTGGGGTGCAAGGAGGTCTACAATGGTATTGGAGAATGGAGGGCCATGGTCTGGGGGGCCTGCAGATGAGGGTGCTGCAGAGGATGGGCTTGGGGTTGGTCTGGATCTGGGAGTTGAGGTGCCCCATGGTCACCGTTGGATCATTAGAGTGCGTGGTCAGTCGGAGTGTGCTTCTGTAGGTGATGGCAATGCCTCCTCCTGGAGGGTCGGGGTGGTCCTTGCGGGTGATTCAGTAGCCGTCAGTGATGGCTAAGGCGATGTCCGGTCCGGAGCAGAAGTTGATCTTGGCAGGCGATGTGGCGTCCAGCGTTGATGGCAAGGAGGGTGCTGGCGTCGTAGCGGTGGAGTGTCCGAGAGGAAGGGTCCTTGGTGCTGAGCGCGGTCCAGGGGCAGACGGACGCAGACGGGTGTGGCTTTGGCACGGGAGACGTCCATTACAATGCAGTCATTACATCGTAATGCCTTTACAATGCTACTCCAACCACGCAGGTGCCTTTACATCGCATTCCATTACAACTCATTGTGAGGTCAGTAATGGGGTATTTTTAAGTTTTAGGGTGGGTATGGGTTTCGTGTGTTGGAGATGAAATTTGGGGTGTGCGTTGGGGTCAATTCTTGAAAATCGGGTGTGTTTTGGGGTCAATTATGAAAATTCGGGTGTGTTTTGGGGTCAATTATGAAAATTCAGGTGTGTTTTGGGGTCAATTATGAAATTTGGGGTGTGCATTTGGGTCAAATATGAAATTTAGGGTGTGCATTGAGTCAAATATGATTTTTAGGGTTTGTTTTGGGGGCTCACAGATGAATTTTAGGGTCCACGGTTTGATTTGAGGTGCAATGGTTAGTTTTAGGGTTGCACTCACTGAAGTGGGAATAGTAATTTTTACATCTCCGCTATGCAACACCTTCCCTACTGTTGCAATATGCCTAGTATTAGTATGCATTGTAATGGAATGCGATGTAATGGTATGCGTCGTAACTTCATATATACCTTTGGCACACCAGTGGGGGGACTGGACAGCTGGGAGGTAGGAAAGGCCGGAAAGAACACTGGATGGGGCGTGGACGCGGGGGTGTATGTGTGAGCGGGTGTTGTAAATATTTAAATGAGGGAACTCTTACCTCGATGCCGGTTCCCGTGTCTTCGTTGCTCCTGCTCTCCTGAGTCTGCTTCCAGGAACAGTAAGTAGGCAGCCAGGCTCCCTCCCCTAAGCCAATCACAATGCTACAATGTGGCGTTGGGATTGGTCATTGGCGCCGGGACGAGGCGTTCAGCCAGGGGCTGGAGGTGTGGGCATGGTCTCCATGCAGGCTGTAATGCAGCCTGCATTGTGAACAGGACAGTGCGCATGACTGCTTTGTGCAGCCTGAGCGGGTTGACCAAACAGCCACTACGCACTTGAGTGGGCATGCCAATCCGCCCATGCCCTGCTCCGTGCTTGGTGCAGTCCTCCCCACCCTCTCACCCGCAAAGGAAACATAGCATGATTACATCAGTAAGTTATCATCATGTGATGGTTGTTCCTCTTCTGCACTGCTTGAAAGCAGTGGGGCGACGCTGTTCCGCCATAGCGAATGAGCCGCCACTAGGGGTGCGTCATCTACGCGTGCTAGGCATGTGCGACTCGACTCCCGGGCCTCCTGCGCTACGCATCCCACTTTCTCCTTACCTGGACATTGACACCATGGCGCAATCCGCTGCACTCTCCCCAAATCTGTGACTCAGCCAGCAGGAGCCTCAGCCAGGTGTGATTTCACAAGTCTGGGTACAGCAGTCGCCGCCAAGTCCGCTGATGAACCTCCCGATGCAGCAGGGCCCCCTTAGGCATGAAGTTGCAGCGCTCCCGCCACACAAGTTCAGCGCAGCTCAGGGGCCTCACCCTCCACAGCGTCCGGCCAGCCGACCATCATCCGGCCTGTGAGGCAGAGAGGCGGCACCCACCGTTGGTAATCCCCTCCGTGTACCCCAGTGTAGTGGTGGATCGTAGCATGTGATGCAGACCTCCCTACGGTGGTGCGCAGGAGTGCCTCTACCATTAACAGCTCCAAGGGGCGCAAGGTGGTCTTCTCACACAGGTCAGCAATGTGTCTCCATGCGACCTGCCAGACTTCACCACCAGGTATGGGCGATCGTCGTGCCTCAATGTCTACCGCCACAGCTCATCGACTCCACAGCTCCTCCGCATCCCACTCCAGGCTCCAGACGCAGGTCCAGCGAGGCATCCAGGCTCCAGACGCAGGTCCAGCGAGGCATCCAGGCTCCAAACGCAGGTCCAGCGAGGCATCCAGGCTCCAGACTCAGGTCCAGCAAGGCATCCAGGCTCCAGACGCAGGTCCAGTGAGGCATCCAGGCTCCAGACACAGGTCCAGCGAGGCATCCAGGAACAGACGCAGGTCCAGCGAGGCATCCAGGCTCCAGACGCAGGTCCAGCAAGGCATCCAGGCTCCAGACGCAGGTCCAGCGAGGCATCCAGGCTCTAGATGCAGGTCCAGCGAGGCATCCAGGCTCCAGATGCAGGTCCAGCGAGGCATCCAGGTTCCAGACGCAGGTCCAGCGAGGCATCCTGGCTTTCATCCTGGTCATCCTGGATGTTGGGTGGCTTGCAGGGGTCGTTGATGTGTGCTGCACTTGGCCCTGGCTGCTACATTCTGCATTTTTTTGGTTTTTATGCCTTTTTTCTTTTGGAGGTTGCAGATAGGCTATTTTTTGCATTAGAGGCAAAAAAAACTCACGTTGGGCTGACTAACGTGAGTTTTTTTTGCCGCTAATGGGCCTATCGGTAGTTTTCGACCGCTAACGCCGGAATTCCTATCGCCATCGCGCTAATGTTAGCGGCAGTTTTCACCGCCGATCCCTGATACTATCGCCATGTAGCGATGGCTTGTAAATTCGCCTCTAACATGGCGATAGTTTTCAGCGGTAAGTGGGTATGAAAAAACTGCTGCTAACTAGCGTTAGCGATAGTTATCGCCAGTCCTTGTACATATGCCCCTATATTTTTTAGTTTTAACGCATTGAGCAACGAAAAATGTGCAATTTACACCAAAAATGTCAGTAAAGTAAATGTACTTTTTGCAGTGACTTTTTTTCTTTTATTAACTACTCGGAGATAATTAGCTATTATGTGAAATAAATGCAAAAATAGTTATGTAAACATTCAAAAGATAAAAAAATGCATCGAGCCATTAAAAATGTCAATCAATATTTAACCCAGATTATATCATTTTACAATTTTATTTCAAAGCACCTCGTTGCATACCCTAAAAATGTAGTCCATTTAAAAAGCTTAACATTTAAAGTACCCTTAAATTATGATCAACAACATCAAATTATCTGCAGACATCTCCCACCCCCAACATTTTTTTCAGTTTTCTTAGACATAAATAATCTGACAATAACATATTTTGAGATGTGTGATGATTTTCATTTCGATCTGTCATTGGCAAAAACAGGAGCCCCTATGTTTCTCTGACCATTTTGAGGAAATAATAGGCCGTGCTGCTAATATCCCTAAAAATATTATATGAGCATTTCCAGGCTAAAACAATCTGAAATTGTTCTGGTCCAGAATGGAGTACAACGTCTTAATGGGAAAATTACATTTCTCATGTTTAGCATACTTTTAACAAACTTTGGCAAAGCCATTAGTTGTTTCCTTTTACATCGAATCAGAGCTATTGGCTTTGCTAGTTTGTTTCCCAAAGTTTATGGCCAAAATCATTTAAAATGGCAAACCTATGCACGCACAAGCTTGTGGACACCCAGACAGACACCTTGGATTGTTTTTCCAAGTAGAAGGAAAATCATTCCAAGATAGTTGCCATGCATGAACACACAAGCACACACATCCAAACACACTGGTGACAACCTTAGAATGATTTTTCTTAAATGAAGAAAAATTATTCCAAGATGGCTGCCTGTGTGTATGCTCACATCCTGCAACACCTTGCTATCATAAGTTCACAGAAAGGGGCAACGCCTGCTTTTCTAAAAACACTTTTTATCAGAGCACACTGATTGATAAGTCTAAGCTCCAGCTCTGGGTGTTAGATCAGTAATGAGCTCCTATATTTTTTGTAAGTAGCAGTTTCTCAGAGCTACTTTTTAAACTTGACGATTTCCAAATAAGAACCTCTGGGGCTGGAGTCATCCTCCTTATCCCATATGATCGATGATATAGCTACTTAAGAGAATGTCCTTCTGATATTTGCATCTTTAATATGTTCAAGGTCTGATGGTATAATAGCATCTACTGCTACCACCCTGGTTTAACCAGTTCAGAGGTGCCACAATCAAGTAACATTTTTAAAATGTTGACACCGCAAAGACTTGGATATAATTTCATCATTTTGGGTCCTTCCTGGGCTGGTCCATGGCAATTCTGTAGCAAAACGTCTCTTAAAATTTACATTTTGTTACCCCCATGCTGTCAATATATTTGTATTTATTTATTAATTTATTTATTTAAGGAACCTGGGCACTGGCAAGTCACATTGTGGGCAGTTCAGATTGGAAAAATAGACAAGATAGGATCAATGCCAGATTCCAGGTAGAAAAACAGATTAGGATGACAGCATTCAACATTGAGGTCCAGCCAGACACCAGAACAGAGGAACTGGGTCTACTTGAGAGATATTAGGTAAGTCTGGAAACATAGTGAATAAAACAGGGGAAAGCTGAAATGTCGGTAAAGCCTACGTTCATTCCAAAGCGAGATCCCAGAACTTTCATGGACCTTCTTATGTCTTTAATTAGTTTGAGCTTGCTTGATAGACACTTGATTAATTAGAACATCGTAGATTCCTCACAGAAAAATATTTGTAGCCACATTTGGCAGATAAAGTAGGCTTTTCCCATGGATATGCTTATGCATTACATATAATACTTTGAACTTAGTCATCTGCTGTTGAGGAAGCTAAAGACAATTCAGGGCACGTACGTAAGAGGGGTTCCTACTTTCAGAGGAAAAGACACATTTTGGCAGACTGATTTTGTAGTCTTTCAAATTTCTTGATATGAGGTTTTGGGAAATCAGCATAGACAATAGTAATCCAAGCTTGAGAGACTTGAGCACTTCTTAGTTCAATGGGAGGATTGGACTATAGAAGGAACACATTTTTCTTAACCAATAAAGTTGAAGGTTGCTTGGAGGACATTTGAGTGTCAACAATGATTTCCCAATTGTTTGCTTTGGTTGACATTGTTGGAGTCTGTGCCAGTGTTAAAAGCCCTGTGAAAGTTAATGATAGGTTTGTGTTACGTCAAATCTCAAGGATGAGTGCATCCGTTTTAAGCCTGCTGAGACAAAGGAGGCTTTCCTTTATCCAGGATGGCATATGCTCTAGGCATTTCGTGATGCTACTTAGGCAATTATGCTTCTATCTATCCGAAGAAGTATTGGAGAGTTGTAATCATGCATTTGTAACTGGATATGGTACTGTTTGATGGCCTGATTTAGAGGGTTCATAGAGAGGTTGAATTAGAGTGCTGATAGAGTGGTGCCTTATAGAACAGAACCCCACTAAGGAATAGTTTCCACATGGATTTAGATGACTTGCTCTGATTCTGATTCCTTGACTTCTGCTTCAGAGGAAAGATACATTCTAGTACAATGCACACTGACACCCCTGTCTGATTCTTTAACCTTGTTTTTCGAATCTGGTGATTCACCATATTGTAAGCACAGACATAGGAGGGTGAGCACAGAGCTGAGAGGATGCCTTAACAGATGCTCTTGGAATTGTTTTGTGACTTTCTTTTGGTTTTGAAAATGTACATTTGAAATGTGTGTGTTGTTTGCATTGTCTGGTATATCTGCTGAGGGATTCTTCAGTGGAGTTTATTTATTAATTCATTAATTTAACCCCTTAAGTGCAGGTGTCAGCCAACAGCCTACACCCACACTCCCTAACCAGTGTGTCTGATGACCTTGGCACTGGGGAGGGAAATAAAGACCCCTCTGGTTCTCTGCACCAGTGTGATTCCTTTATTTAATTAAATGTTTGCCTCAGGTTGCTCAAAAAAAGCTTCCAGAGCAGCCTGAATATGTTTTTCTCTTCACTGCATGATTGTGCTGACGAAATTGCAGTAAAGTGAAAGTAAAACAAGCCAATGGGCTTATTTTATGCTTTGGGGCATATCTCAGCCCCGCAAGCACTGATTCTTTTGGGAGATGTATCATTGGAAAGGGGACAATCTCCCCTTTCTAAGGATATCCCTTCCCAGTGGATCCCTGCTTGGGTATGGCCACAGGAGAGCGATCCTCAATCAGGGATCCATTCACTAGGCCCCAGGAACACAGGGGAGTGGCCCTTTAGGCAAGGGCATGTGCTGCTCCACCCCCATATCCATTTCAGTCAGTCTTTTATGTCCCCCTGGGGGGAAGATGGGGGAAATTATCCTCAATATGCCCCCCTGGGAGGCAGAAAGCCCACTAGACACAAGAGAATGTAATCAAAAAAAGGATATAAGGTTAGGGGCTGCCCACCATGGATATGGCCATGCCCCCAAAACAAAGAAATATTTTGACAGTCTTTCTGCCCCCCCGAGGGGGGGTGTATGCAGTTAATTACCCTCAATATGCCACCTGGTCGGGGGGGGTAAAAAGCCCATTAGACACAAGGAAATAAAACAAAATAGGGGTTGTGGCTGCCCAACATAGGCTTCGCCATGTCCCCACCCCAACAATGAGGCAGACAGTCTTTGTGCCCCCACCCCTCAGAGGCAGGTAGGGTTAATTAGACCCAATCTGCCCCATAGGGGGCAAAATTCCCACTAGGCACCAGGGAATATTCTAAAAAAATATAGCGGTGGGGGCTACCCACCATGGGCATGGTCATGCACCCACCTCAAAGTAATATTTTGAGTCTTTCTACCCACCTGGGGGGATGGTGTGATTACCGCCATGGGTGGGGCAGAATGCCCATCAGACATCAGGGAACTATATTAAAAAATATAGCAGTGGTGGCTACCCACCATGACATTGTGCTTGCCCCACCCCAAAAATGAGGCAGACAATCTTACTGTCCCCTTGAGGGCAAATGGGGATAATTACCCCTTATCTGTTCCCTGGGTGAGGCCCAAAGCCCCACCCAGCCCAGGTTTTTTTTTTTAAAAAGCAATATAGGAGTGGGAGCTGGCCACCGTGGGCATGGCCATGCCACCACCCCATCAATTAGACGGACAGTCTTTGTGCCCTCTGGGAGGCAGATAAGGGCAATTACCTCTAATTTGCTCCCTTGGGGGGCATAGAGCCCACTAGATAACAGGGACTGCATTTATGCAGTATTTTTTAGGAAGGAGCCCCCCCTTCCTGGGCATGGGCCCCATGCTCTCTCCCTTCCTGGGGCTCAATAGACTTTCTCCCCCGAGGGTATTTTGCCCCAGCCTACCCTCCGAGGGGGGGCAGAAAGCCCACTAAACACCAGGACTTTCTAGATGGTCCCAAAACAAAGAAAAGGAGGAGGTAGCCTACCCTGGCATCCAGTCATACCCCCCACCCCTAAAGGGGCATTAGTGTATTTCTGTCCTCCCCTGGGACAGATAGGAGGTTTGTCCCAATTGAGGATGTTGCCCTAAACTGCCCCAGGAGGATAGAAAGTCCACTAGACTCCAGGTATTTTGAATTTGGGGCCAGTATTTTGGCCTCTACGAAGGCCAGAGAGGGAGTTTGCCCCCAATATGCTCCCGGTACAGAAAGTCCACTGGATGACAGGATTATTTTTTTAATAAAATAATGGGGTGGCTCTGGCCTATACTGAGATGATTCCTGCCCTCACCCCTATAGCCTCAACAGTCTTTCTGCTCCTCTGTGGACCTTAACATTCAATCCCACAGGCAAGTGAGAGGACATTTGATTCTTTTAGGTGTTGTTTTTCCATATAGGCCATTAGAGTGGCCTAAATCAAATATCTTCCCACTTGCCATGGTGGATGGCTGCACTTTTTGGGCTTTGGTGGGTCATCACCTGGAAAAAACTACCAGACCCAGCCATTTTGGAAAACTAATCATCAAGGGGAGTTCAGGGTGGTATGCCTCAATGTTTTCTTACCCAGAATGCTCTGCATACCAAACTCAGCCTAAAATCACAAATTTTCCTTGCATTTCTGTGATGTAAGCTTCCGGAATACAGAGGGATCCACAAGATTCCTACTGCCCAGCATTACCCCACTTGTTCTGATAAAAAACTGTTATTCTTGTATGGGTGGACCTAGTGTCCACAACAGGAAAAGCCCCAAAACCTAAAGTGGAAACATCAATATTTCCTGTCAAACAACTAATCTGATTTGGCAATAGGGGTAGCTGTGTTAACTGGGATCTAGTTCAGCCACCACCTAGGAAAACCTATAAACCCACACATTTCTGAAAAGTAGACATCCACAACTGGAGAGCATGAAAACAAGGTCAATGGAAGTCCCACAGTGGAGCGCTCACTGACCGTTATTCGATCCGTTCTTTTGCAGACACTATGCCCAACTACACAAGGGTTGGCAGCATTTTTATTGGGACACGTGGGGGAACACTGAGTGGAAGGAGTTTTGTGAATTCCTCCTGATTCCGGAAGTTTCCATCACAGAAATGTAAGGAAAATGCCTGCTTTAGCCAAAGGTTAGGTTTGCAGGGCATTGCAGGCAAGAAAACCTTGTGGGATTTATGCAAGGCACACCACTGCGGAATCCCCTGGGTGTCTAGTTTTCATAAATGTATGTGGTTGGGAGGTTTCCATGGGTGGTGGCCCAGCACAGTCCCAAATATAGCAGCTAACTTTATCGCTGATCTCTCCACGTAGAGCTTTGGGGCCTTTTGTCTGGTGGTCACTTGGCCCACCCACACAATTGGGGTACTGTTGTAGACATGTGGAAACTCTGGGTGGTGAAAAATTTGTGCAAAAACATCACAGATTCTGAAACTTTCCTGCAGAGAAATGTGAGGAAAATGCATATTTTTAGGTAAAGTTTGAGATTTTCAAAGGCTTCTGGTAAGGAAATGTGGTGAGGGCCACACAAGTTACCCCACCCTGGATTCCATTAGGTGTCTAGTTTTAAAATATTTAAAGGTTTGCTAGGTTATCCTAGGTGCCGGCTGAACTGGGGCCCAAAATCCACAGCTGCTCACTTTGGAAAAAAAGGCCAGTTTTGAGTGGAAAAATGTGATGTGTCCATGTTGTGTTTTCAGCCCTTTCCTGTTGCAGTCACTAGGCCTACCCACACAATTCAAGTATCATTTTGGTACGGAGATTCGGGGGAATGCTGAGTGGAAGGAAGTTTGTGGCTCTCTGCAGATTCTACAACTTTCCAAAATGTGTTTTTTTAATTAAAGTTTGAGGGGTCCAAGGGATTCTTGGAAGGAAACTCTAGGGAGAGCCATGCAAATCACCCGACCCTGGATTCCCCCAGTATTAAATAATGTGCAGGTTTGCTAGGTTACCCTAGGTTCCGGCTTAGCTAGGTCCCAAAATCCGCAGCTAAACATTGCAAAAAAGGGTCCATTTTGAGTAGAAAATTGTGATGTGTCCATGTTGCGTTTTGAGCCCTTTCCCGTCATGGGCCTACCAGCAACAAGTAAGGTATTATTTTTATCGGACGACTTCGGGGAATGCTGGGTGGAAGGAAGTTTGGGGCTCCCCACAGATTGTAGAACTTTTCATTACTGAAATATGAGGAAAATGGTTTTTTTAATTAAAGATTGAGGCTTGAATGGGATTCTGGGTGAGAAAACCTGGGGAGAGCCACAAAGGTCTCCCGGCCATGGATTTCCCAAGGTGTCTAGTTTTCAAGAATGTACAAGTGTGCTAGGTTTCCCTAGGTGCTGCCTGACCTAGGGCCCAAAATCCACAGCCTCCCACATTGGTTAAAAAGGCTCAGTTTTCAGTGGAAAAATGGGATGCGTCCATGCTGCATTTTGGCCCGTTTCCTGGTGTGGGCACTAGGCCTACCCACACAAGTGAGGTACCATTTTTATCAGAAGACATGTGGGAACATAGAATAGTAGAATATTTGTCATTACCAATTGGATTTCACTGCCTGTGTGCCTTACAAATGTAAGCCAGTGTGTAAGAAAGAAAACATCTTGAGAAGTGCCCTCTGAACCACATGCTAGTATGGGTGCCCACACATTTAGAGATGTAGAAATAACCACTGCTGATAAACTCTATATCTTGTGCCCATTTCAGAAATACATAGGCTTACCTTTCATAGGGGACCAGATAAGAATTGCCCCACTTGTCTTATGGATCAAATGTTGGTTGAACCCAGAGGCGGATCTGGTGAGAGTGTGCATGACAAGACTGTTTATCCATTGAAATTGTAACCAGAATGCCGTGGTTGATGTGTTTAAATGCATGCTTCCAAACATTGGACCTAATAGAAATGTTTACACCCCCCCCAATATTGCTGAATCCCGTTTGGATGAGAGATTACTGAGTGTCCTAAAAATGAAACCAGTCTGAGTTGTATTTGCACATATCAATGGCTACGATGCTGAACCTTACTTGGTATGGATTGAGAATGCAAGTACTTAACGTATTTTAGATAAACTTAATTCACTTTAAAGTTGCTTTTCTAATACAAAGCGCATGGTAGCATGAATTACCCACATGTCACTTTAACAGTGTTACAAAGCAGAGCACGTCACTTTACCTTATTTTGTTCTTTATACACTGGACCAAGAGTCACCTTCTTGGCACCATTGTTGCGCAAGGCAGAGATTGCACAACTTTTGGTAGCAATGGAGTTTTTACAAAAATTATCCTTGACAGATATTTGCTTTGCAGTTTTCAATTTTATTGGGAGCGTACTCCAAATCAGAAAAGGCTAGAGGGTTGTAACCCTCCAATGGATGCTTTATAGTAAAATCTCATTTTATCATGATGAATTTTTTAATGATTTTGAAAAACAATTTTAAAATGTTACAAAAGATATGGTTTTCCTGGTTTAATAACTCTATGACCATTTTTATCAAATGTTATTATTTGTTTTGGGATGTTTTATATGATTTTTGTGGCAAAATGCTGAAATAAAGATGGTTTGACTGACTGATGCCCATTTTCACTCTACATATTTCATCATATGACTTGGTCTTTACTCAATACACAATGAAAATCATCATACGGTCCAGCTCACAAACCCTCTATATCCCCGCAACCAGAAGGGTATAGCAGACATAATGGTATATTGTTTTTGTAAATCGCCCATCATGACAAAAAGTTACAGATGAAAGAGTTGTCACAAATGCCTGTTTTATCCTACTCATTTTCAATATTTATTTCAACAGTTAGTTTCTTTGAGAAAACCTTGAGGAATCTACACACATGACCCATTGTTGAATTCAGAATTGTGTGTACATTGCCAAAATCTATATCTTTCATGGCTCATCCATGTGTTTCACACAGGTTTTCTCCACAAACTGTGAGTAGGTTGATAACACAAAAATTAGGAAAAATAGGCTACTTCTTTGAAAAATGGCAAAAATGTGGTAAAAAAGTAAGTTTTTGATTCAGCTCTGCATGTTCCTGTAAGCTGGGAAGATGGTGACTTTAGCATAGCAAACCATTCACTGATGTCATTTTCAAGGAAAAAACAGACTCTTTTTGCATTGCACTTTTTCCCTATTTTTTCCAACAAACCTCAAAATGTAGCTACATTTTAGCAATTTTCTCGGTTCCCTGCAGGGGCATATTAGCAAGAACGGCGTTAAAATTATTGCCGCTTTAGCGCAGGAAACTGCTGCTAAAGCGGCGATAATGGGCTTGATAATATGCCCTTGAGAATTCCAATAGAAGCCCAGGATCACAGCAGAACATGGGCTTCTATTGGTATTCTCAAGGGCATATTATCAAGCCCATTATCGCCGCTTTAGCGGCAGTTTCCTGCCGCTAAAGCGGCGATAATTTTAACGCCGTTCTTGCTAATATGCCCCTGAGTACCTTTAGAATCTTCTGGACATTGGAAAAAAGGGATGTAAATTTATGTGGAAAAAAGTTCTGGAACCCTAAGTGTGTAATACCCCAAATAGCAAAACACAATTCAGCACTATGGGTGAGCCCCAGCAATAAAGGAGTTAATTATGCTGTTTTCTGGCTTGGCCATGGCCAGAAGGCTTTAGTGTTTTAATGTATGAACTACTTACGGCCTGTGTTGGAAATGTGCCCTTTCCTGCAGGATCACCCCAGACTCTTGCCTTTTTTTGCTGAACCCGTTTTGCCTGGCCCTAGGGCTCTGCACCCCTTGCTAACCCATAGTAAACTTCTTGGGCTTCTTCTTCTAAACATAGATAAAGTGACATACACCTAAATGGCCCAATTAATTTACTTATAAGTGCGTAGGGCTGTAAATTAAATGCTACAAGTGGACTGCAGGACTCAATGTGCCACTCACTACAGTAGTAGTGTAAAACATGTTTCCAGACCTACCCTGCAGCCTGAAAGTGCAGTTTTAAACTGCCATTTCGACCTGGTATGATAAACCTTTTGCTAGGCCTAAACCTTTCTTTTAACATCTATAATATAGGCATGGTACAAGGTATATAAAAAGTAGGGCATGTATATTTAATGTTGTACATGTCCTGGCAGTGAAAAACCTTCAAAGTAGGTTTTCACTGTGATAAGGCTAGCACTCCCATAGGAAAACCCTGGGGTACTTTATAACAGTTAATAATGCTTAATTTCAGTTTGGGAGCAGCTAGAACCATAATTCAAGGAATCATTTTAATAGTAACTTAAAATCCAACTTAATGGATCAGTCAGATTTTTATTGCTATGTTTGAAATGACTCCTTTAGAAAGTTGTCATTTCTCTGGCTAAGCCAAATGTGCTTTCTGCTTGTGTCCAGGGTCCCCTGGTTGCTAATGGTCTAATGTGGTGCCATGTGTATTGCTCCCAGACAGTAAGCAAAAGGCTTGGGTGTGGAATGGTGTTTTTCTTCTTTGAGCAGGATGGCCTTGGTGGTTGTGTCCATCCTCTTTCTGCCCTTCAAAGGGTGCCTACCCTGTCACTGTCAGATGTAGGTTATGCGTAGGCCTGCCTCCCTTTGACTTCCTAGTCATCTTAGTTCCACACCCAGTGGAGGGGAGAGCTACCCCGGAACTTGTTTGGAGTGACCACAAGGGTGGATTTGCCCATTATCACAGCCACATCTCTGGGTGAGCACAGGGAGCTCTGACCATTGAAAGAAAGGTCCTGCATGCTGGAATTATGCAGAGAGCAGCACTGTTGGATAGTTTACAGTAAAACACAGGAGTAGGGTCATTCGAGCTCAAAGAAACTGACTACGTCCAAATGCAGAAATCTTCATTGGGCCCATGGGGGACCTTCTCTGGACACAGTATTCAAATACCTAATAACTAAGGTGTCTTATAAAGATAAAACAGAACCCAGTACACGCCACAAGATACGTTATTTCGGCCAGATTGGAGTGGGTCCAGTCTTCCTATTTTGTATCAACCAGTCAACATTGAATGGATCTAGTACAGCACAGATTCCATGAAGATGCAATGCTTTAGGATTTTTTTTGGGTGATGGTGTTAAAGGCAGCAATTATTTGATCATAAACTGCTATGTCCAAACATTACATGATAGGACATACGGACATTTTAGAGATTGAGACAAATTATTAATATCAAAACAATTTAAGGTGGGGTTTACCCTCCTTCAAAAAGGCAGGGACAATACCAGAATTAAATGACAAGTTCTTGAACTTGAGGAGATGGATGGAAGCTACTGGAAGACATTTACTCGTGTAGGCCATAGGTTTAGAGCACATTTTCAGAGAATTTATGGAGTACTTCTGGGAAGCTGTGACTGACTCAGCTTCTCCAGAATGGTCCTGGAATTCTTTGTGAATTTCAGTTTCCTCCCATGTGAAAACTTGTTTGCAAGAATAAATTAATTAAATGTCCATCTGTTTGTACATAAATGTGCTGCCAAAGCACATTTGCTAACTTTTCTTTTGTTTTTCCAGCCTGTGAAAATATTTTTCATGTAATAAACCATTCTCCTTTCTCCTGAAACAGTTTTGTGGCTACCCCTTCCCCATTCACAAACTGGAGAGGGATTTACTTCTGTCCTTGACAGAAGTACATGTCTGATCATAGATCGGTGGAAAGTTGACTGCTAACCTCAGAGTTTGGGAATGCCAGAGATTTACATATTTGCAGGCATTCCCCAGCTTTCAAGGCTAACCACACCCCAGAATGTCTCCTTCCCACCACCTGAGTGGAGGAGAAATCTGCTGTAGTAAATTATTTTACTCCTGCCACGAATCATCTTGTTTAGTCTTGCCAAGAGTAAATGGAGTTATGTTTGGCCATTAAGGTTGTTTATAGCCAGAAATAGCTTTTGTGATTAGGGACAATCATGATTTTGGTGTATACTACAAACATCATTGACAGAAATAACTTAAATATTGTGCCGTAAATATGGTTTAAAAAATATCGCCCCATCGGAGTTAATCATAAAAATCTTACAACCAATTAGACAATATTTTTGGAAACGATATTTAGGACATGATATTCGTACCAGACGTTATTTCTCTATATAATATTAGTATATACAATCGTTTTTGTTGCTTTTCACAATATTTATCATCACAGATTAAGTATCAAACTTTTTTTTTTTTTAATATGTAATAGAAAGCACGATTTTGACAGCACAGACATACAACGTATAATAAAGAACTGACTTGTTACGCATTACATATTTAGTAATATAATTTATATTATAGTCGTTGACTCCTATTGCGGCAAAAAGTCACCAATGTGCCATTGGTTCACTCCTTGACAAACTATGAGCCAGTTCCCTTGAAACACCTTTAACCCTCTCTTTAACGATTTAGCAATTATTTATGCAGTTGAAACTACATTCTGCAATGTAAATCTAACTGAAATTAAGTTTTTGCATGGAGATGTTGAGATCTATGCCACGCTTGGATTGCAATTACAACTCGCTTATCGGTGTCGCTAGTTCAGATTATTTTAGGCATGTGGCCAGTAAGATTAGCCTATTGGGTATGTAGAAAATATGGCCTGCATTTATTGACAACAAACCCTCCATTTTAATTCTGGAACCGGAAAGAGATTCAATTATGTAACTCAATTTCAATATGCCTAGCCTTTCACTCTTAGCACCTTAGTTGGCTAGGCTAATGAAAGACCATTATCAGGACAAGTGCAGCTTCCCCATTTTGGGGGATAATCAGGGGTCGTGATTACCCCCTAGTGTGCCGTTGTACGCTCAATCTGTATCAGCGCCTTTGTCTACTGTGTGGCTTTTGGCTATATGAAAGATAAGAACAAATTTCCCAATGTTTACAAAAGTATGTAAAATCTGACTGTTCTTCATGACAAATGCTTCAATGAATCCCAGTCTATTTATGTGGAAAAATAGCAGCCATTGATCTAGTGAAATCTTAATCCAGCAAATGCTCATCATTATTTGCTATCCTTCATTCTTCATTTGCAAAAGGCCCTGAATTACAGAGTATTTTTTTCTTCCAATAATAAAATGCAAATTTTATAATTGTTTACGGAAAGTGTGCACAGAAGCTGCACTGCAGTTTCTGTTTTTATTTTCCCCAAAGTTTATTTACAAATTAAACGTGAGTGTCGCAACCACCGACTGCATATTTTATTGCAGTCTGATAAATATTTAGCTGACAATTGCAAACAATTATTCTGAATGGAGCAAACAGCTTGGTAAGATTGCAGGCTTGTGCAGTAATATTTGAAATATTTAAATGTGCAGACGAAGAGCCATATGGACCCTCTTTAGGGGTATATTGTAATCTCTCTCAGTTTGCGTCTGTTACTTCAGCTATGCTTTGTGGCTGAGTTTATATACACCACACATTCAACAAGATGCCCATTAAGATCCTAAACAAATAAAGCACTGGTCAGCTTCTGCCAAAGAGGGGTGGACTCATAAAAACACTATTAAATCCAATTGGGTTTTCAGAATCACTAACTACTATACAAATAATCTCCACTAGAAATTATTAAGTATACATTCGCCTCATACATATCAATTGTGGATATCCTGAAAATCTGATTGGATACTGTTCGATTGGTCAGCAAGCTCTAATGCCAAGATGGTAGTGGAACTTTTTTTGCAACAGGTATGTACCATGGTAATCTGTCAGATGAAACATGCACTTGTGGTACTTGCACGTGATTGAAGGTGGTGCTGGCACGTGGTAGAAGTACATTACTGGAAAATGAGTTTAAATGGGCTTCCTATATTAAAGCTGTTTCCGCTGATATTTACCATTAATTCTATCATTCTGATTAGAAAGGTATTCCAAGCAATAGAATGTGCTTCTGTCCAACCTCTGTAATATGCTAAGTGCCCCAGTGATCTACAAAGCCTACTTATGCAATTCAATTAGAAGCATAATTGTCAATAAGCAGACATCACAATGTAATTGCTTCCTGCTAAATGTACTAGCCGATGCAGTGTTTTCTCTAATGAGTCATTCGATGAATGTTGCTTATGAAAAATAACATTACAGGCCAGCCAACAGTCACTCATATGTTGGAAAAGGTATTAAATCAGAGTAGTGTTAACAACACCTTTATATTGTGATCCAGCGTGTTACTAGCAACAAGCATTCATACACAGAATACTCACCTGGGCCCATACATTCATACTACGCTAGCAATTTCCGCTGGTGGGTCAGTTGTACTCTTTATCAAAATCCCTGCTACCAATTACTTTTCTGATTGAAGAGTAATGACTTACCAATGGACCCTTTGATAATTGGGAAGTTTAAAATGAGTGACATTCATTACAATTCATAAATGCTAAATAATCACTGAGTCAAGAAGTTTTAAAATGTTTATCTAAAGTTTTAGCAGAGCAAAGTACAGAACCACATGATATTTAATCGTATATCAAGGATGAAGCATATTAATAATCAATTATCGATCAATGACGGTCCCTCAGAAAGGAGAAGATAGAGACAGCAGCACAACTAAAGGTTGCGTTTATATTTACCTAAAGGTGCGAGAACCAAACTCCTTGGCCAAGGAGTTGGAAAGATAGGTTCCAGGAAGGATGAAGAGCAAAAGACCTCCGGACCAGGTTCAGGACAGGACAGGTGACCTCTCTATCAACGACGCCTGCGTCGTTCCCCTCTCTGATACTTCGCTTCTCCTCGATTTCTCCCGTGTCCTCCTTCTGATGGAATCCACCGCCCCCACCTCAGGACCTCTCTGGACAGCGGTTCAGTCTGCAATCGATCAGCTCATCGAGCACCAAAGCCTGATCTCGAACTCCGCTTGTGCTTCTCTGCATCACCTAATGCTGGAGCTAACTAATTAACTAATTCTATATCTATTATACCCTTCTACGCCCATGTACCTCCCCTTAATGTTGCTATATTATGAGCCCACTACTTCTCATTGGACGGGGACAGGGGGTTGATCCTCACACCATGTCAATTTAGTTCAATTTCTTTAAGCCTATTGTTTTAAAATACCGCCCCTCACAATTAATACATTTGCTTTATTTCCCACCCGTCTCACGACAAAGTTTATTACAATGTTTATATAAATTGTTTCTTTCGGTAGGGACATCGTGGGTACAATAGTGTTGTCCTCCAGGTCATGGCCTTGGACGACGTCCAAGTTGACTTCATCATTTCCTCTGGGCAGCCTTGCAGGGCGCATGCGCAGAACCAATGTCTCTCGAGCTGCAGTCAACCAACCCAGGCCCATTTATGAACTAACAAAAGTCAAAGAAGAAAATATTAAAATCACAAATAAATGGTTTCACTGTATACCCACTCTTTCTACTCTATTCCCATTTAGTTATAAATCTTTCCCGCATTAATAGCATTAGAATACCACAGTTTAATTGCAACATATAAGCAAGCTGTTAGCACGTGAAAACATTAGGCAGCCATTTTAATACACACTGCGCAGAAGCAAGGATTTTCCTCCAAGCAAAGAAAGACGTCACACCATGTGATATGGCTGACACATGCGCAATAAGGTTTCCGCGCTTTAGCGGCCATTTTGGATTTAGACAAGCGTTATTTGTTAGTTTAAACACATAGGCAAGCTTTCTTCTACTCGTATTCGTGTGTGCATTTGTTAGTACCCACATTACAAAGTTTAATAAATTAATACTGTGAGAAGATTGCTTTCGAGCAAGTCTCATTGTGAGTTCTTGCTCCATCAATCCCCTCTCTGATGGCATTTCTGAGCCATCAAATACTACCCACAACCAGATGCCAACTTTTAGCATAAAATTGTCTCAGTTTCATTTTTACACTTTCTATTTTTCACATCTCCTTTCAGTTTCTTGTATAATTCACTTTTCAGATCTTCTAGTTCAATTTCATCAAACTTTCGTTTCTTTCCTTTTCCTGTCACACTATATGGTTCATTCTTTCTACAACATTTGCACCATATTATTATTGACAATACTATTATTGCTATCCCTGCTAAGGGTACTAATATTTGACCTATAAGTCCTTTCCCTACATTAGCAAACCAAGTACCAATTGACGTAATACTATTTGTCAACCTTTCCCATACACTATCAACTTCCAGTGGTTTTAGTTCATTCTCAAGTTTTGTTATATTCTGTATATATGTTCCGATTTCTGCACTTTTGTCAGGTATGTAAGTGCAATAGTGTTTCGTCTGTAATAATTTATAGACTCCGCCCTCTTTTGCCAAGATAATGTCAAGAGCAAGTCGATTTTGCATAACCATAGATCTTATCGCAACCATCTCCGCATTAATCATTAGAAATCCTCCAGCTGTGTCCGTTGATAAACGATCAACCACTGTAGATAATTTACATATTTTTCTTGAGTTCAGAATTATTCCCACTGAAGGTATCAATGCACCAAATATATCACCTACAATTTCAGAAAAACTAGCTCTTTTACTACGTGTTAATTCACTATTATTTTCATTGCTCCCAGTGTTTCTTTTTACGTGGTATATTTTTGGAAATACTATCCCAAAGTAACAACTTCCATACCACTGTGCAGGAAGCCTAAAATAAGCCTTATTCCCACACACATAGTAGATTCCAGGAAAAACTGAATCTGTTCCCCCTTTTAGTCCCCAACCTCCAAGAATTAAGAAATTATGTTCACACTCACTGGTACCGATGAAAACATTGTTATAATCAGTCTTTAATCTATGTAGACAAATTGTCCCTGTCTTAACAAAATCCAGAGCCATAGCAGCTTGAGCCTTGCCAGGTGTATAACTACCCTCTTTCTCAGCCCAAGGTGTCAGATGAGCCTTATGCTCAGATGCTTTCCTTTGGAAATCTTGTCTTCTATTTTCTACTAAATTCAAAAATATCTTTTCTTCTTCATGTAACGAACATGTTAGATTGCTTCTATGTGCATGTGTTATATCTACTGACTTCATTGTTAAGACAAATTCTCCCATAAACTGTGCATCTTGACTACTAAGCACGGGGTTCATATTCTTTCGAATCGGAACCTCAGAAAATATCACATCTATATTTGAATAATAATACTGAAGTCTCCCTGTTCTATAAAATAAACTAGTCAATACACTACATGATATGCCATAAGTTAATGGCAAATGATGATATGTTAACCCTTCTGCTACTGATTCGGGTAACTTCATACAGACATAACAATTACTAACTTCCATGGTATCTACATATTGAAACAATAATTTTGTGAAAACATTCAAACTAGTGTCGTTATCTGTTACATCATGATGAAATTCTGATTCATCTTCTGCTTCTAATTTTACTCTATCATTTTTCAAGTTATCTATCCTTCCCTTCGTTTCATTGTTAATCTTTTTATCCATTATCAGAAGGTAAGGAATTGCTACTATCACAACTAACCATACTACAAGTACCACTACCAGACTACATATGCATATAGCACAGCATCTTTTACAACATTTCTGTTTCGGTCTCCCAGAAACTCTATCATCAGGCATTTTTGACAAGGAAGATTTCTCTTCTTATCTTTATTTCAAGTCTTTTTATGTTATCAAGGTGGTTTTCTTTCTTTCTCGTAAGTCAGTTCTGCACTTGTTCCTTCGTCACCACTCTCACTTGATTCTGAACTTTCGTAATCTTCAAGGATTATATAAGTCCATTCAGGACCTTTGAATTTGTTGTTCAGAAGTTTCAGTCTTTTGCTTTTTCGTTTTTCAATTCCACTTGTTTGTCCAGTTAGGCTTGACACTTCATTTACTTGCTCTGGATCTCTGTTTCTGGTTTCTATATGGTATTTCACTCTTTTAAGGACACTAAGCCAATGATCACCTTTTCTGGTTTTCTTTGTTTGCACTGTTTCCTCACTTCTTATCTCTTCTTCAGAAGTTCTTTTATTTTCAGGTTGTGGCACAATTTGTTTTTCTTCGTTCTCACTTTCTTTTTCTATTTGTTCTTTTTCAGGTCTTATTGGTTTTTCTTCAGTTGCTCCAATGTGAGTTTCTAGTAGCAGATCTTGTTCAGTATTTACGTCTTCATGCTTGAGATTTTCGTGATTTTCTTCTTGACTGTATTTTCCTAAATCTAACTGGTCCTGATCAGGGCTTATTGCACTTTGTACTTCTGCAGCCTGACCGCGTTCTTCTAAACCTGTCTGTCCCTGCTCAAATGTTCTTGCTTCGTTGTTGATTTGAGCCCAGTTTCCTTTCCCTATCTGGTCCTGCTCAGGTCCTTTTATTGTTTCATTTTCCTCTTCCTGAGCTGCTTCTTCTTCGCCTATCTGGTCTTCTTTAATTTCTTCTAATTTTGTTTTGTTTCTTGTTCTGTTGTAAACTTCTGGTATTTCAACCACTGGTATCCAGTCCTGACTTGTGCTTGGTTGTTCTTCAACTTCTCTCGAATCTCTCACCTGGGATTCTTCAGCTGGGCAACCTTCAGCTTCCTCAGTTATTGATTCTGTCTGAGGATTTTCTTCTTCAGGGTCTGGTACTCTTTTGGTGTGGCTTACATGAATCCAATTAGGCAATCCTGCACATTTCACTGCTGTGTTCGTAACTAGTATGACCTGACAAGGTTCGCCCCACCTGGGTGATAGACACGTTTCTCTCGTGTGATGCTTCATAACCACCCAGTCTCCGGGATTCAGATCATGCTCTTGCTCAGGCTGCCTGGAAACTGCGTCTTCCCCAACCTGGTGAGAGACAGAACGCACTAGGTCAGCCAATCCTTTGCAATAATCCAGAACCATATCATCAGTTATATTCAGCAGTTTACTTGTAGGTACATGTGCTTGTCTCATTGCTCTTCCCATGATTATTTTGTGCGGACTCAATCCGGTATTTCTATCAGGAATGCTTCTGAGTCCCATTAAAACAAGTGGTAATGCATCTGGCCAATCTAACGATGTTGATGCACACATTCTTGCCAGTCTTGATTTTATTGTGCCATTCATTTGTTCAACCACTCCAGAAGCCTCTGGGCGATATGCACAGTGCAATTTTTGCTCAATTTGGAATGCTTCACAGATTATTCTGATTACATCGTTGTTGAAGTGACTTCCTCTATCTGATTCCAAAGTTACTGGGAAACCGAACCTAGGAATGAGCTCTCGTAGCAACAGTTTTGCGACTGTAATACTGTCATTCCTTCTGGTAGGGTAAGCCTCCACCCACTTTGAAAACAGACATACTATGACAAGTACATATTTCAGTCCTCTACATGGTGGTAACTGAATAAAGTCAAGCTGTAATCTCACAAATGAACCCTCTGCCTTTCCAATTTTCCCAAAACCAATTATTGTTTTTCTTTCTGGATTATGCATTTGGCAAGTTAGACATCTCTGGCAAAGACTCTCTGCTACCGCCCTAAACCTTGGATTATACCAATTTTGTCTGAAAAGTCTAATCATAGCATCTCTCCCTACATGTGTGTCTCCATGATACATTCTGGCCATTTGTGAAATCAGACAGTCGGGCATGACTGGTCTGCCATCGGCATAAATCCACACATCGTCGTCTGCTCTTCGAGAACATCCCATTTTAATCCATGCATCTCTTTCACTCTCGTCAGCATCATCTTGCAGTCTTTTCACATCGTTCCATGTTTCAGGTGGCGCATATAGCATAAGTTGGCAGCTGATTCCCATTCTTTCAACCCTTTTATTTACTGATAATCTATTTTTGGCACAATGTTGAGCCACCAGATCTCCGTATCTGTTGCCGACTACCACCCAGTCATCTCCTGACTGGTGTGGGCCACACTTCACCACAGCCAATTCTTTTGGTTATTGTATTGCTTCCAGCAGTTCTTTTACAAACTGTCCATTTTTAATGGGGGATCCTGAAGAAGTCATGAAATCCCTCTGCATCCATAGTTGGCCAAAATCATGCACAACCCCGTAACCATATTGACTATCTGTAAATATAGTTACTTTCTGATTCCTCCCAATTTTGCAGGCTTTAATTAAAGCAATTAATTCAGCTACTTGTGCAGATTTGACTCCTGGTACATAGGATGCTTCGACTATTCCAGTTAATTCACATACCGCATATGCTGCACTTAGTTTACCATCTTCGTGCCTTTGGCATGAGTCATCCACAAACAGCTCCCTGTCTGGGTCTCTGAGAGGCAGTTCCTGTATATCAGGACGTGGTTTTGTGCACAATTCTGTGACTTGTAAACAATCATGTTCCTCTTCACATTCTTTGACCTCCTCATGATATGGATCTGGTAGTAAAGTAGCAGGGTTTACTATTGTGCACCTGACAATAGTCACATTTTCAGCACTTAAGATTATTCTCTCATATTTAGTCAGCCGACTAGGAGTAAGATGCTGAGTTCTGGTTCTTGTCAACAGAATCACAACTGAGTGTGGGACAAACACTTTTACAGGATGTCCCATTACAATTGATTCACTTTGTTCAATGCTCAAACATGTAGTAGCTACTGCTTTTAAGCAGCCTGGCAACGCTGCTGCCACTGGGTCCAATGTAGCAGAAAAATATGCTATAGGACGTCTGTCTAAACCATGTCTCTGAGTTAGGACTGAAAGTGCACAATTTTCTCTTTCATGACAGAATAATGCGAATCCTCTTGTATAGTCAGGCATACCTAGGGCAGGTGCTTCACATAAAGCACTTCTCAATTTTACAAAAGCTCCTACACTTTCATCATCCCATTCAACTGGGTCCTTTGCCTTCTTTTTCGTCATTTGAATCAATGGTTTTGCTAGCAGAGAAAACCCTACTATCCATTGTCGACAATATCCCACTATTCCAAGGAACATTCTCACTTCTCTTTGTGTTACAGGCATTTGCATTCTTTTGATTAATTTTACTCTTTCAGAGGTTATCCTTCTTTTTCCCCTCTCAATTTGGTGTCCTAAATATTTAACTGCTGTTGTACAAAACTGTAGTTTTTCAGGTGAGACTTTATGCCCTTCTTCAGCCAAGTGATTTAATAGTGCAATGGAGTCGACAACACAGTGCTCTCTAGTGTTAGATGCCACTAGCAGATCATCTATATACTGCACTAAGACTGAACTTACTGGCATTACTAGCTTCTCTAAGCACTTTTTCAATATCTGATTAAAGATGGAAGGACTTTCCGTGTACCCCTGAGGAACGCGATTCCATACATAGACTTTGTTTTCAAATTTGAATGAAAATAGATACTGGCTATCTGGATGCAATGGTATGGAGAAGAATGCTTGGCATAAATCAATTACAGTAAACCATCCTGCACTCCAAGGAATCTGGTATAGGATTACTGCAGGATTTGGCACTATAGGACAACAAGGTTCCACAATCTTATTTATTTTACGTAAATCTTGTACAATCCTATACTTTCCACTAGGTTTCTTCAAACCCATTATTGGTGAATTACAAGGGCTACTCATTACTTCTTTTAGTATGCCTTGTTGTACCATTCTGTTAATTTCCTCAATAACTCCTGCTTTTACTTCTGCACTCATTTTGTACTGTCTGGTATTTGGGAAAATTGCACCTTCTTTTACAATGATTTTTACTGGGTCTATTTTGGCCATAAGTCCTACTTCCTTTCCCGTGAAATCCCATACTATGGAATTTACTGTAGTTCTTAACTCTTCAGGTAATTCATCTTTTGTTAGCAAAGAGAACATCTCATCTACTTCTGTACCTTGTTTTGCAATCATAAATTTATATACATGGTCTTCATCCGGGGTCTGAACTGCCACACCATCCGGTGTGCAGAAAATTGTGCAATTCATTTTACACAACAAATCTCGGCCCAATAAGTTTACTGGACTGGAATCACATACTACAAACTGATGCATTTCTCTGAAATTTCCAATTTTTACTTCCATTGGTTCGGTAAGAGGTGTTCTAATCTTTCGATTAGCTACACCCACAACTTGGATAGCTTCTCCAGAGAGAGGAAGGTCTGGGATGTCTGCTGTTCTCACAGTAGACCTGGTAGCACCAGTGTCCAAAAGGAAAGTAATATCATTACCTCTCACCTTTCCTTCAACATATGGACCTGACTGGTCTACCGGTAAGGATGCGCCAAGTACGCACTCCTTCTCCCCCTCTCCTAGGCAGCGTCATTGATTAATTTGACAAAAGTCATCCTGTAAAAGAAATTGTGAGGTTACATAATCATTCTTACCACTTCCTCCTTGATATCCGACGTCTGTACCGTGCTTTGCTCTGCTTACATTACCCTGTATAGGTGCAGGTGGCAACTGACTCTGAGGATTTACACCCTGCTGTGAGTCATTCTGCGTCTGTGGATTTAAATTATGATTTGGGCCATTATTATTTTGAATCTTTTTACATTCGTTCTTCCAATGCCCCAACTTTCCGCATCCATGACAAGGAAATTTCTTTTTAGCCTCTTCTCTGCTCATTCGTCCTCTCACTTTACCACGATTTCCTGTATCACCATTCGTTCCAGAATCTTTTCCCTGATTATCAGTTGGATTATCCAAATTAATTCCCTGTCGCTCAGCTATTTTCACCTGAGCCCACATCACTTTCTCTTGCAGTTTCTTGTGCCTATCCTCAATATCGTCTCCACAATATTTTGCATATTTCAAAATTTCGTCAATGGGTTTTCCTTGCCAACACAACATGTGCTGCTTAATCATCTGACAAATCTCTGGCTTTAAACCATAAACAAATCGGTAGACAAACTGACTCATGTTTTCATCTCCAATATCCATAAATCCACTATACTGTTTGAATACCTGTAATAGACGTTCATAGTAGGCATGTACCGATTCATTGGCTTCTTGAGTAGTTCTGTCTATTTTCACCCAATCTGTTTCTTTTGGTGGTATTTTCCCTTTCAGGTAGGTTATTACCTGCTGATACTTTTTCATTACATCATTTGATGGAGCACCTGTCTTTGGATCTCTAGGATACTCTTCACTCGGCCAATCAAATGTAATTTTACAATCTGTCCACAAATCGGCAGGTACCACTATGTCGAACAAACCATCCAAGTCCTTCAACAATACCTTTGACACTTTTACAAACCTCTCAACCTGCTTGTACCATTCAATTGGCTTTTCTCTCAACTTTGGAAAATCATTTGTAAATGACAAAATATCCTGTCTACTCCATGGGACATGAACATAACCTCCTCCAGGCACTTCTCGCATCGGGTACATCTGATCTGTTTTCCCTGTTTCCTTTAATACATATTCAAAAGTTGTCCTACTGTATCGTGCCTCTTCCTTTTTCTTTGTCCATCTAGCTTTCCATTTATCTACATCTCCCCATTTCTGCAAAACTGACATTAATTCTTTCACCTGTAGTTTTCTTCCAGAGGCATTCATGTTTTCTAAGTCTTTGTCAGAAAAATCTGCTCTATAGGATTTTTGTAATACCTTTGAAATTCCTATTTCAATTCCCATCTGAAAAGCCAAATCTGATAATTTCTCATGGAATATCTTTACATTTCTTGTGATACTTCTGCATACGAACAATAGTTCTTCTTCATCATAAGTATTTAAACGATCTACCCCTACATTTCCTGCTATCATTTCTTCTAATTCGACTTTTAATTTGTAGATGTCCATGATCTTTGGGGGTGAACTCTGTTTGTCTGATCCTTGTGCCCACCTTTCTAAATCTTCTGGCGTTACTACTGTGGCACTTTTGGTTCCCGATGAGGTTACTATATTTACATCTTTGGAGCAACCAGGTGTTATTCTTCTAGGAGTACTATTTATAGATCCTCGAATAGGTAAATCCATTAAGAATATCATAGATTCACAATCACTGAATTGATCATCAATTATTACAGGTTCTGGTTTTGGGATTTCTACAGGTGTGGGCATCGCTAATGGTTTTGGATAACTTACTTTGTCACCATATAAGGGAACCACTGGACCAATTGTTACAGGTCTGGTCAGTGAATCAGGATGAACACTTAATTGTGTTACTTTCTGTATTAATTCTGCTCTGTTTTTATCTATTGCTTCCTTTTCCTTATCCTGAAGTACCCTATTAACTGGGGGATTATGCAATACTTGCGGTACCAATGGTGTTCTTAACAGTGGTGCACTTGGGGTGCATCCACTTGCCCCTTCCTGATATGGTGGCGGATTCTTTAATATTTCTTCCAAAAACTCATCTTCAGAATCTCCAAATCCAGTCAAATGTTTTGTCTTTTCGGTGCATTTGCTCCCTAACGATTCTTCTGCCATTAATATTGGATACAAACCCTCTGTAAGCATTGCTCTTCTCCACTGTTTCATCTGACCGTCCCTTGACTCATTTTGATATCTAGGGAAAAATCCCTGATAATCCCTATTACTTCTGGATCGGTCACGTTCAAATGCCTCGGTTTCCCACTCCTCTAAGGCTTCGTATTGGGTTAATCTTGGTCTGGGCTCTAAGTCATTCATCCTTAATCTCAAATTCTGAAGAATTCTCCCATTGAAAGTGCCATTCTCTGGGAATGCTAATATTCCATCATTTTTGGTATATTCTATCCAATTCTCTAACCAAACACAAGTATGATAACCTCTCTCCATCATCATGAATGAAGCGGGCGTTTTAGCTGGTGGAATGATAATTCCTTCTCTAGTTTTGATGGGTTTATCCTTCTTAAAATAATTCTTAACTTTTTGTAGAAATGACATTTTTCTCTTCTCTCCGTACATTTTGGGTAAATCTCTGTGTATAAAATTATATTCTGCAAAACCCAGGAATCTCCTATCCGGACGAGTTCCTGTTAAAGTCGGATCACGTTTCCACATATAATCTCCACTATCCACTAGGATTTTGACTTTTATGCTGACAACCATTTAAATTCCAGCTAACATATGTCTCTGAACCAATCCTATTGCGGCCTTTCAGTGACGTATATTCTGACGACCCCTCCTTTACAATCTGCGTTTTTCTGTCCCTCGCAGTTTTAACCAATCCCAGCGCGACACCTGTGACGTCAGTGTTACTCCTGACTATTTACCCCTCCTTTACAAGAGTCGTTCCACGCCCGCTGTTTCAACCAATCCCAGCGCGGCGTTTGTGACGTCAGCTTCCTCTCCGGCAGCTGACCCTCCCTTTACAAAAGCGTACGCAAAACTTTATTTTCTCTACGCTTCTTATTAAAATTCAGTAACAACATAAAACATTCGCTATCGTGCCAGTTTCTCTATTTTGGAAAAGATAGTTTTCTCTCACACTTAGTAAAACCTTTCCGTTTACTAAACATACACTACGAGTAAAACCCTTCCGTTTATTCTTCACGTAAACTTCCGAAATACCTGCTACTTTTTCAATGTTACCCTTTCTAGGTGATATAACATCAAAAAAAAATTTACCAGCGTATTTCTTTGCTATCACTCACACACATAGAGTCCCTAACAAGTACTGATAGCCCTACCTAACTTTTCAGTACTATTTCTGCCTGACAGATAACCTCACTGCAGTATGGCTTCCTTACCATCCGCTATTCAATTTTCCCGGGGAATTCTGGACAACATAAAACAAACTTTGAACAAACGGATGTTAGTTTATAAAAATAATATTCTCATTACCCAATTAACAAAGTACAACCATCCTCTGATAACCAGAAAACTGATCCAGCTTGTTACTAGCAACAAGCATTCATACACAGAATACTCACCTGGGCCCATACATTCATACTACGCTAGCAATTTCCGCTGGTGGGTCAGTTGTACTCTTTATCAAAATCCCTGCTACCAATTACTTTTCTGATTGAAGAGTAATGACTTACCAATGGACCCTTTGATAATTGGGAAGTTTAAAATGAGTGACATTCATTACAATTCATAAATGCTAAATAATCACTGAGTCAAGAAGTTTTAAAATGTTTATCTAAAGTTTTAGCAGAGCAAAGTACAGAACCACATGATATTTAATCGTATATCAAGGATGAAGCATATTAATAATCAATTATCGATCAATGACGGTCCCTCAGAAAGGAGAAGATAGAGACAGCAGCACAACTAAAGGTTGCGTTTATATTTACCTAAAGGTGCGAGAACCAAACTCCTTGGCCAAGGAGTTGGAAAGATAGGTTCCAGGAAGGATGAAGAGCAAAAGACCTCCGGACCAGGTTCAGGACAGGACAGGTGACCTCTCTATCAACGACGCACCAAAGCCTGATCTTGAACTCCGCTTGTGCTTCTCTGCATCACCTAATGCTGGAGCTAACTAATTAACTAATTCTATATCTATTATACCCTTCTACGCATATGTACCTCCCCTTAATGTTGCTATATTATAAGCCACTACTTCTGATTGGACGGGGACAGGGGGTTGATCCTCACACCATGTCAATTTAGTTCAATTTCTTTAAGCCTATTGTTTTAAAATACCGCCCCTCACAATTAATACATTTGCTTTATTTCCCACCCGTCTCACGACAAAGTTTATTACAATGTTTATATAAATTGTTTCTTTCGGTAGGGACATCGTGGGTACAATAGTGTTGTCCTCCAGGTCATGGCCTTGGACGATGTCCAAGTTGACTTCATCATTTCCTCTGGACAGTCTTGCAGGGCGCATGCGCAGAACCAATGTCTCTCGAGCTGCAGTTCAACCAACCCAGGCCCTTTTATGAACTAACAAAAGTCAAAGAAGAAAATATTAAAATCACAAATAAATTGTTTCACTGTATACCCACTCTTTCTACTCTATTCCCATTTAGTTATAAATCTTTCCCGCATTAATAGCATTAGAATACCACAGTTTAATTGCAACATATAAGCAAGCTGTTAGCACGTGAAAAGATTAAGCAGCCATTTTAATACACACTGCGCAGAAGCAAGGATTTTCCTCCAAGCAAAGAAAGACGTCACACCATGTGATATGGTTGACACATGCGCAATAAGGTTTCCGCGCTTTAGCGGCCATTTTGGATTTAGACAAGCGGTATTTGTTAGTTTAAACACATAGGCAAGCTTCCTTCTACTCGTATTCGTGTGTGCATTTGTTAGTACCGACATTACAAAGTTTAATAAAATAATACTGTGAGAAGATTGCTTTCGAGCAAGTCTCATTGTGAGTTCTTGCTCCTTCAATTGCTGGTATGGTGCTGCCCTCTAGATTATTTTAAAACAAGACATTCTTTAGTATTTTGAGTCTTTCATTTAATCATAAAAGGCTTCTGTTGAATGGAAGGTTTTGAGGGCAGTGCTCAAAGAAAGTAGTAAATGTGCACTTTTAAAAATACTCCTGGGAATAGGTGTAACTGTATTACTTTTTGGAATTCTCAAATATTCCACTGGTACACCTTAAAAGTCACAGGTTTCCAGACGTACGACTGGGAATGACCTGCGATCTATTCCCCGGGCTTCTAATTCCCTAATGCGCAGATCTACATAGCAGAGGCTTAAGCACTTGAAAAATGGAGCCTGATATGTGAAAGCATATTTTTTTATTTTTAAATTTCTCCACAGAGAAAACATTTTTCGCCAGTAACGGCTGCTACTGGATCAGGGTGTTGTGGAGGGGGGCGGGGAGATGGGACAAGAAAAGAAAACATAAACAAAAAAAACATTTACCTGAAACGGCCACCGCCTCTCCTTTGTCCTCTGTCCCTCCGACATCTTCCTGCCCTCCCGGCCAGCAGCAGGAAGCACCCGACCTCCCAGCCTCCCCATAGCCAATCAGAACACTGCAATGCAGCATTTTTATTGGTCTGAGCACCATGGATCGGGACTCAGACGGGGACTGGGAGGGTTTGCATGTTCCTCACCAGGCTGTGTAATGCAGCCTGGTGGGGAAGATGCAAAGTGTGCATGACTACTTGGCTGGCCCAAGAGGGCTGGCCAAGCAGTCCAGTGCACTTCAGGAGTGAAAACAACTCCTCTCCCTACTCCACCAGCCTGTCCCACCCGAGAGCCATTAAAGTACATAAGAAAAATAAAATGATAATAGAAATAGTTATTATTTTATTTTTCCTTTTGTTCAGTGAGCCGACGCTCCTCTGCCTTAGCGGAGTAGCCACCACTGTTTTTCTTCATGGAGAAACCCCTTCATGTGCATTTCCTCCTAGTTTGGAGGCAATCTGTTCTCCTTCTTGTCCTGCAGTGGAAGTTACTCAAACCCTTTGGTTGAGTAAATCTTTAACCATTTCCAGGGTGGGAAAGGGTCAGATCGCAGCTATCCACAAACACGTTTGTGGGTCTTCAGGCACTTACAAAGATAATTGGGAGTATTAATTGAGGGGGGTCAGTACACACCACAAATAACCCCAATCCTTGTCATGGTGAACCACTAAAGTCACTAAATTAACCTGAGCTCAAACGCCCAGTAGCTCTGTCACAGAACAAACTGGCTAAACTTAGAGGCAATGTGTAAAGTATTAATGTTGCAAAACTCAACACAAGAAAAATTGCAAACGAAGTTAGAAAACTCAAGTACATTTTATTAAATAAAATGACTTAAAAATGACAAAAATCGAATAAGGAGAACCTGAGTTATGAATTTTTAAAGGTTAATGTTTAAAATAGCGCCAAAAAGCCTTAACAGCCAACCGAGGTCACGACGATGGAGCAAAGGTCAGATAGAGGGACCAGGTTCATCCTGGTGAAAAGCTATACCTCATGACTTGAGGCCTGATTATGATTGTGGTGGACAGGGTTACTCCGTCACAAACATGAAAAAATTACAATTCTATTATATCCTGTGGAGCATGTATTAGGGAGGACAGGATATCTCTCATGTTTGTGATGGGAGTATCCCATCAGCCAAGATCGCAATCAGGCCCTTAGTCTCTAGGATAGATGTCAGAAATCCTCAGCAGGCCAAGGCAGCAGCCTGTGGCTAAAGTTGGATCCGTGTCGTCCAATAGCCACTGGGTGAGGTCTTGCATAAGCCATTGTCTTTTGGTAGGAAAGCTCAGAGCAGGAGAAATTTTAATTTCATGCCTAGATAACATCCCTCACCGGCCGGATACTTTTCATGATATCACTCAGTGAAGATATCTACCTTTGGTCACTTTGTTGGAAGTTGAATTCTTCCGGCAGGTCAAACTGCATATTGTAGCCAAAGAGAGCTCCACGAGGCCGGAAACCTTTTCATCGAGGTTCAGCTGAACTGGATTTGCTACTGTAAAGTAGAACATAGCAGGAGAAACCTGGATCTTTGGCACAGCAGCAATGCACCTTCATCGAGTTGGCTTGGCAGGTTGGTCCCAGTTCCCCGTCTGTTCTCAGAGCAAAAAGTTGGCCAAAAGTTACTAAGTCCCAGGTTTTATGAAGCATCAGGAGGAGTGCACTTTGATACCAGCCAAGAATCCAGAACCCTGGAAACAGCACTTGTCTGTGAAATCTCACTCCCGCAGAGGCTAGCAGCAAGGTCTGGGCCGGTCCAGTTGGAACTGGCCAGCTAGGAATACAGGAAAATGCCTCTTGGAGCTTTTTGTGTCTCAGTAGCCTAAACAGGAGGTTATGACCCTTCGACCCACTTCTTTGTCCTGGGCAAAAAAAGGGAGAGCAGGACCAGCCTTCAAGGCGCTTTTCAGGTCTTCTGTTCTTCTTGAGGTCCAGAAGTGATCTGAGGAGGATACTGCGGATGCCACATATATGCCCAGTACCAGCCTGTGGAGGGGGAACTCCTGGCCACTCTTTCACTGATAGGTAAAAGTTCCTAGGGATGAGCCTACTGACTTTTGCAGTATTTCCTGTGTTTTACTGTAATATATCCCACAGTGCCCCTCTTTACACAAAACCAACATAGCAAAACTTTCTTACCCTATGCAGAAATTCTGCGCCCACCCCAGAGGTATGGCCAGCAAAATGAACAACCTCTCCCATATAGGCACTTTAAAACAGTTCTGGGGCAGCTCTTCTCCCACTGGGCCAGGAGCCTGACTGGCTAGGCAGACAAAGGAAGGGGGCAGGTCCAGGTGTTAACTATTTCTGCTTATGACAGGTAAGGCCCCATTGAAGTTAATTAAGTTCCTGGGCACAGCCCAGATTTTCAGCCTGCCAGGGAAAGAGAAAACCTCCCCACATCCAAGGCCATTGTCTCAGTTCTGGGAGAAAATTCACACCTAATTAAGGAAGCTAGTCAGCTCTTGGGTGACAGTTGTAATCTCATGCAACTAGGCTTCTAGAGGCTTGAGGCAGGTAACAGGTTACTTTTTAAAATTACCTATTCTAAAATATGTATTATAAATCTGACTCTACCAAAGAATTGGGTTTGTAGTCAATATTTTAAAATGCCCAAGATGAAACTCTGTAGTGGTTTCTTAAGTGGAGAAAGGAATATTCAATGTAATATGTTATACCAATGCTTCCTATGGAACAGCTAACTCTGCTACAGTTAAATAAGCCTTTTTGGCTTTTTCATTGAAATGGCATGTTTAATACTGAAATTCTACTTGTCCTACTCTTAAATGCCTGACACCCTGCCTTAATGGGCTGTAAGGCCTACTTAAGGGTGCCTTATTGGTATTTAAAAGGAGGGATTAGGCCTGTCAAAGAGGTTATTTTGACAGGTTGAATTTGCAGTTAAAATCTGCACCACTGTGTTACACATGGCAGACCTGCAGACATGTATGTCCCGTCACTGCACTGGGTGGCATAATGTGTGCTGCAGCCCAGTTGTGACATTTTCCTTACAGGCTGGGGGTACACTTTAGGTAAAATATACAAGGGACATATAGGTAAATTAAAGATGCCAATTGCATCATGTTGAATGGGGCAGCACAAGTACTTTACCACTGGCTAGCAGGGATAAAGTGCTTAGGGTTCTATCAACCAGCAAAAACAGTCAAGGCAAAAATCTGGGGGCACACTAAGCAAGCTGGTCATTTCCAACAATGGCCTATTCTGCTCACTTCTAACCTCTTATGTGGGAGATACTACTGTATTTTTCTCCACAGTTGCTGCAAAGAAATCTCCGTAATAAACCATATTATGCCAGCCAGGATTCTCTTTGTGAATTCCAAAATGGCAAAAATGCAGATATTTTTGGCCCTAATTGTACATTTAAAGCTGAAATGCCTTTTTACATTGCCCCTACAACCAGGAATGGGTTATTTAGTTGTTCAAAGAATAGGAAAGCATTATAGATAATATGGAGAAAGAAATGTACAAAGAAATAATGTATCAGTTCAGAAAGATGCAATTTAATGAAGCTATTTTGAATAAATCTTCTGAACTGAGGATTGACAAATGTGATAAGTAGCCAAAGTGCAATGCTGAATGTGGTTGCCACTTTCTAAAAATATTCAGTTTACAAATGTGCCCATTGGAAGAGTAGCAGAATTGTAATCCCTTGGATGATGGCAGAGTCAGCCTCAGCTCTGCAGTCGGGATTACGATGTCGGTTTCCAACAGCCTTTTCATGTCAGCCTTTCCGACATGGAAAGGCTGTCGGAAAGTGACTTTGGGGGCCCTCAGCTGGGCCACCATCCCCCCTGTGTCCTCAGCTATGGGGCCTTGGGGGCACCTATGGTGTCCCTCTAAACATTCCTGCACCATGTGGCAGGCACCGCATGGTGCCTGCCACACGGTGCAGGAATATTCACAAACATCCATTTTTCAATGGAAGCTTGTGCTGCAGGCCTTTTCCGCCCACCGCACAAGCTGCCATTAAAAAATGGATGTTTGCAACCTCCCTGAGCGGTCGCATCCTACTCCTGCAGTCGGAACCGCCGACCTAAGGCTGGGGGGTTTGAAACTGCAACGGTGTCGGGCGTACGTAAGTCCGCACAACATTGTAATAAGTCCCTTAGTGTTAATTATTGATGACGATATTATGGTGACACATTTAGAACACCTTTGGGTACAGCATAAATTGGTGAAGAATGTTTCAAAGTTATGGCTGATTCTGGATCACCCATAACTATTCTGTTTAACATCACCTATTACAATAATAAGTTTGGGAGAAGATTAAATGAGATGGATGTTCATCGGTGGACAAGACATCGATATGATGGTTTTTTTTCAAGACACTTTGATCCTTCTGGGCAGAACTTTTGTGACAAAGGTCTATGTTGCCATTAAAGGGGTGGCATTGTGTGGTGTTGTGACTTAGGCAAGTTAAGCATTTTGCTTCAGCCTGGTAGTGCCAACCCTATGGTTTAAGGCGAAATGCCAGTTGCTATTGAAGTAATAGATGACAAATGTGTTGGAGATGTTAATAATGTCTTGAACAAAATTCCTGCGATTTTTGACACAAAAGTGGGGTGTATTAACGGTGGGGTACATGACATAAAATTGAAATCTGGCACCGTGTCTGTCAAACATAAGGTCAGAGCAGTTCCACTTAATGTAAAGGATGAGTTAAAACAATTATTGGTTGACTTGAGCAAGGATGGCATCATACAACCAACTGATTCATCCAAATGGGCTTCAGTGATAGATTTGGCAAAGAAAAAATCTGGCACTCTACGTTTGTGTGTTGATTTACGCTCACAGAATAAAAACATTGATGTTGACTGCCATTCTTTGCCAACAATACAGGAAATCTTAATGGTTTTGGAAGATTCTACTCATTTTTTCATTATAGACCTCAAGTCAGCATACCATCAAATCTCCTTGTTGAAATGATCACAAGTTCTAACCACATTTGTAACTACTTTTGGTGACTTCAACTATTTTAGGCTACATTTCAGACTAGGATCCGCGCGAAGCATGTTCCAGAATCTGATGGACACATTATTTAAAGATGTCAAAGGAGTTCAAGCATTCCAGGATGATATTTAGATTTTTGGGAATTGTGCAATAGAGCATAATATGACTTTGGAGTGTGTTCTTGATCCAGCGGTAATTTCGCGGTAATTTCTCAATGCAAAACATAATTTACCTCTAGTTTACCGCTTTAAAGATGAATGGACCTTTGCCACCGTGTATTACCTTCAGGAAACTTTACATAAACATGAAAAATTAAAAATTAAATTAAATTTAAGCCAATAAAGAGAGTTGTGAGTATTTTTAAAGGGTTTTATTTTCTAGTCAAAATTTAAGTTTCTCTGACCCTTTATTCATTAGTCAAATATCAATCAGGTTACAGAATTGAAAAACAGGAAAAATAGAATTAATACAAAACATATTACAGATTGAATACAAGGCACTCCATAAAGGAAGAAAAACCCTAATTCTATGTCAGTCAGAACTCTTTAAAGAGTTTCAGGAAAATATAATTCAAGAGTGAGTTTTGCAAGGCTAATCAATAATTAATAATTGGCAAAAATCTCCCATAAAGAGAAATAAATGCATAAGACAAATAAATCTTTTCAGAACTAGTTAGTTAGTCACAGCATAAACTTAGAGTTTTAGCATCTAAATCTAAACCTGTTCCATCAGCTGCATTCTCTGCCCTGGTCTGTTCAATCTGTCTCTCTGTGTCTCACACAGAGAGGCTGCCCGCCCTTCACAAGACCACAGAGGAATGTGATCTGCCTTGCCAAAAATATGACGTGCAAGGACTCTCTGAAAAAAATATGAGCAAGAACCCCTCCTCCCTCTGTCTCTCCTCGGACGTAATCTCCTCCCAGGCTGCACCAGCGACGTTCACGTACCTAACCCATATGATGTCTGTGTCAGATCTGCTTCTTCTCCTCTCCTCCCTCTAAGACTTCTAAGGCGTCTAAGGCTGCTAAAGCTGACACTCCCCCTAAGGGGTCATTATTTATACTCTAATTCTTGGCTGACTATACTAATAATGTTGCAGTTTCAGTAGAAACTCGCACTGTGATTGGTTAGCACAGGTGACAAAGGGGTCTCATCATCCTGTTCTCATTGCAAATCCAACCCATACCAGTTCTGACAATAAGGGCTTAAAGCTAAGAACAATATACATAACATGTATCAATAAAAACATTTGTTGCAACAAAATGTATCACTCAATTTCCTGTCTCTCTTTCACATAGCACACAAAAATGACACTCTCCCACAAATACTGATACATTGGCACGATGACAGGAATGTACAGTTCATTGTGGCCTTGACCCATGTGTCTTCACTTGAGGCACTTGGCAGTTCATGCAGCTGGCTCTGCGCATGCGTCTCTCATTCAGCACACTGCTAAAAATTCTCAGCCATGCTGGATTCCTAGGCAGCCATTTTATAGTGGGCCCAAATGTATACTAGAGTAAAAACAAACACAAAAGAATATTAATTTATGAAGTAAAGCCCATTATGTTTACCTCCCCCATACTAGTACCCTGTATTAATTATTACCTAGCAAAAGCTATTAATTTAAAGCAGCTTTTCTATTATTTGTGCACCACATGCAAAATGTGCAATGTACAACATAGCATAAACATGCTCTGGTGCAAATTTTCAAAGCGCAAACAGTTAATACATACTCATAGCAACATGCTCTAATGTTTTAGATAGCTTTTCATGCAAAATGCGTTAGCCCCATGTGTAGTGTTGGTGCATGGTTGATTAATTAATACACATTGTAAGAAGATGTGTTATGAACTGAATATGCATTGTCTAAATATGCAACAAAGCCAAAGTCTCTTGAGACAGGAACAGGGAGTGTAGATTACAAGGAAAAGGAGCTGGGCAAAGCTAAAGAGGCCACAGTGAGCCTTCTAAAGGAAACTGAAATCACGAGTTTTATACACTGCAAAAACACATGTTAATTCAGCACAAGCATTTCAGACTGAAAGCATTTTGACCAGACCTCATTTCATGTCTTTCACTTTGCATACACCAAAAGTGCCACTTTTAAAAAGCATTTGACTAGGCCTTATTTCATGTTTTTCACTTTGCATGCACCAAAAGTGCCATTTTAAAATGCAGTCTGTCTGAAACACAAAAATAAAGCAATGCCTGAAACAGATGAAATCTGAGCTACATCAACCCTCCCTTTGATGATAACAAATCATGATACCTCAAATGATTTGTAAATCATCACACTTATTTAATCTCACAGGTGACTTTTTTTTTTTTTATTGCAAAAGCTGAGCATATAACAA
The DNA here is from genome assembly GCA_963921515.1 of Calotriton arnoldi. Lineage (NCBI taxonomy): Eukaryota > Metazoa > Chordata > Amphibia > Caudata > Salamandridae > Calotriton > Calotriton arnoldi. The sequence continues at coordinate 231,908 of CAWUFW010013957.1, read as the reverse complement.
TTTTACCTCTATTTCTAAGGCAACACAAATTTTGTCTGTAATCAGATCATATATAGCCAAGCTCAAATGTTTAGTGCAGAGTTCTGTAAGTAGCTTCTTGGAACTGTTAGTCTTCTCTAAAATAAGTAACTAAAATAATAAAAGGAAAATTCAATAGGACAGTTCTTTCATTTTTTTTTTTTACTTCTTCATCTTTTCTTCTTTTTTTCTTTCATCATTCAAAGATTCTTTTCTCTTCAGCTCTTGACAATTCTCAGTTATTGTTTCAGCCTTTCTTTTTCTCTTTGTCACCAGCTTGCCATCAGGGTGGCTCATACAGTTAATTCAAAGTGGCATTCTGTACTTTTTCCATGCATTTTGACCACTCAGGTGCTGAGAAACTCTGACAGAGCACCATCAATTCTTTGCACTCAATCCAAGCCTTTCACTTTGATCAGATTCAGATGTTTCAGCTATGGGTGCAAATGATTTTTCAAGGGACCACTGTAGACTTTTTGGATACCCTTTCAGCCAGCTTTTTCCTACCTCCACTCGTAGGCCCACAGCACTAATTTCTTCTTCAGAGGCTGCATCTGACTCTTTCACCCTTTTGACACTGCTTTCATCTGAGTCAGTTTCCACTTTTTGCTTTTCCAGTTTTCTCTAATGCTGCTTCAGACTCTGTGTGTTCCTTTACAGCTTGACTGACCCTCTTCTGTGGACTTTTGACCACTGCTGGCATCTCTTCTTGAAGAGGAGCTGTTTTATCAGGGGGACACATGACCATACGTGTGTGAGAGGCATGCACCCAATTTGGAAGGCCACCACATTTCACAACAGTCTTTGCCAGAATCATTTGGAACAGGCCTTTCCATTTCACAGCATTTCTCAGATCAAAGTTTTGGCACCATCCATTATGTAGATCTTGTGTAGCAGCTGCAATCTGGTGAGAAACTGCACGCTCCACATCAGTCAGACCTTCACAGCAATGGCTAGTCTTTTCATCTGTGTTTTTCACAAGTGCATTTGCATTTAGATATTCAAGCCACTTCAGTGATGCTGAAACACAGTCTTTTGCACAGTGTAACTCTGTGCTGTCTTTGTGTTGCTTTATTATGCTTGAAACTTCAGGCAGATAGTTAAAATCCAATCTTTGTCTATTCTGTTGTTCTGCACACATCATCTTTGAGACCTCATTATGATTAAGCCTGGGCAAAGCACTACGCTACGCTCGCGTAGTTTGCGAAGTTTGCGCTACTTCACACTACGCGAATTGCATGTAGCACAGTGCAAACACGCGTAGCGGTCATTTTTTGCTTGCTCGCGGTACTCAACGTCAAGTTGGCGACCGCGAGCAAGAAAAATGACATCCCGGCGAGACTTTTTCCTCGTTCGCGATCAGCAACATCAAGTTGCCGATCGCGAGCGTGAAAAAACCTCCCGGCGAGATTCTCAACGCGGGAGGTCAGGTTTCTCATTGCGAGTGGTTGCGCATGCTCGCGACCGCTCGCGATGAGAAACTACCAGTCCGCGTTGAGAAAGCTGCCGCTCGAGTAAAAATCTACTCGAGTGGCAGTAAAGACAGCTCGCACTGTGCAAGATGCCGTTTGCAATGATTGCACAGTGCGGACAAGCATCCGGCACTGTGCAATCAGTGTGAACAGCATTTTGCACAGTGCACTACGCAGTTCGCGTAGCTACGCGTAGCTCGCGTAGTGCGAGGTGCACTTCACGTAGCTTCACGTAGCGCTACTTCGCGAACTACGCCCAGGGTTAATTATGATCTAATTTCAAAGAAACTGGCAATCTATACCTGGGCATCAGTTTTTGCAATAACACATTTGCTACTATGCAGTTGTCATTTTTCTCAAAATATGTTCTGATACAACCCTGTTGTTCTGCTTCTGAAACAATTTCTTGAGCCTCTATTAATTCACCTGTGAAAGTTCCATTGAATGTATATGCTAACAGAACACAATATTGTGCAACTGAATTAGCATTTCTCTCTCCCATGGCACTAGTGACTCCCATTTGAGCAGCTATACTGCATGTTATGGTAAGGGCAATCAATTTCGAATTTTGGGCTGAGGTAACTACTGAAAGCCATGAAGCTTTGACAACATAATGTATTAGAAGCACAGCATGTGCTGCTCTAAATTTGTCATTGTTACCTTTCAAATATGGGCCATCTACAAAATGGACATTGTTGGGCTGAATCAGACGTTCATCCTTAAAGTCTGATCTTGGCTTTATGCATATTTTCATGACACCTAGACACTCATATTCAGTTTCATCACAAACCAATTAATTTGCTGGCATTTCTGTGACGTTAGGGTCAAAGGTCATTGGGAAATACATCACAGACCTTTGAACACATTCATGTTTTTGAACAGGAACTGATTGAGCGCAGCCCTCCTTCTCACTGCAAATTGGTGTATTTTCTTTTAAATAAACTTCATTCCTAGTGCCGGGGCGCAACACTTTTTCTCTTTCAACTCTAGGAATGCTTTTGTGCAATTGTTGTCCAATGGAAGCGGATCAGACACATCCTTGTGTGTCAGCCTCAGTAAAGGCTTAGCCACTAGGGAAAGGTTTGGTAACCACTCACTATAGCAACCGACCATTCCCAAAAACATCCTGATTTCTTTCTGAATTTGAGGTGGATTCATCTGGTGAATTATTTCCACTCTCTCTGGTGACACCTTTCTAACTCCCTTTCCAATTATGTGTCCCAGACATTCATCTTCTTTTGACAGTACTCCTGACTATTCTCATGCAATGGCACTGTGACATGAACTTGACAAAAATCAATAACAGTAAGCCATTCTTCAGCACATGGAATGTGAAAAAATATGTTGGCTGGATTCGGTACCACAGGACAACATAGAAAAGTTATGCTATTAATCTCCTGTACTAATCTGTTCTTTTCATTTAGTTTCTGTGAACCTGTGATCAGAAAGTTACATAAACTTCTAATCAATTCCATCAAAAATCTTTTACTTAGTTTATCTCCAATTATGGGTAACATTTCTGCAACTGATGGTATTCTTGAATACATGTCATCTGGTTCTAATTTGAATGACATGTTCTGCACATTTTAATAATCTGACATCCTTCTCTGTGAACTCTCTTATTTCTGTGTTTATTATTTCTTTCAAATCAGAAGGTAATTTTTCAACTGTCCTTTCTGAAAACAATGCTACAGCTGTCTCTTGTTGGGCCATTTTAAAATGTACATCCTCATCAGGAATCTGAAAATTAACATCATCTGGTGTACAGTAATCTGTGCTGTTTAATTTGCAAAACAATTGTTTTCCTGCCAGGCCTGAGTCACAAACAACAACTTGGCAATTTTTATCAAATGGGCCTATTTTTGCTCCAACCTTTTCTAAAACTGGGTTTGTAATTTCTTTGTTTAAAACTCCTACAACTAAGGGGCCGATTCCGATCTCGGCCGGTAGGGCACCGAATCGGATTCGGCTTAACCGGATCCGATTCGGAGCCCTCTTTCCCGACCGATTCGTACGTGCGTCCGGCCGAGCGATATACGATGAGAGCGCACGCGAAATCGCCGACCGACTCGTTCCCGGGTCCGAACCGCTCCGACCGACTCGCACGGACACGACTCGCACCGCGCAATGGAGACGTTCCCCGGCCGGGCAAGTACGATGCGCGCCGCGAGCAGTCCGACCGACTCGCGGCGTCTGGCTCGAAAGAGCAGTCGGAGCCGGACTTTGGGGGTCCGTGTTGGACACCCCTGTACGCGTAGCCGCGCGAGTCGCACACAGGGGGACCCATGGGTCCCCCCTACCTGTGCATGTACGCCGCGAGTCGCATCGAGGCGTACCCGCTGTAGGGGGCGCCCTTGTTCGCCTCGCACCCATTGAGTCAATGGGTGCCCGCGTACGCGTTGTACGTCCGGCTCCCATTGACTTCAATGGGAGTCCGACCGACTCGAGTCCGATTGCATGCGTGCGCATCGTTCGGTCGGACTGCCAGAGTCCGATTCGGTCGGAAACCTCTCCGGGTCCGGCTCGGTCGGAGTGATTTCCGGCCTGAATCGGAATCGGCTCCTAAGTCTGGACCTTCCAGTGTTTTCACAATGGACTTGGTAAATTCAGAATTGTTAGGGTTAAAACTCTCATTTTCAAATACAGCAACCTGTTGAAATGGGTTCTGATTTTGTTTCTGGAAAGAATTCACATTTGCTCTGGACAACCTATTTAAATTGATTTTAGCATTTTCCATATTTTGTGGGAGCATATGAGCTTGAAAAACTCCTGCCATTGGTACCTGTTTCTGAACTGACATATGCATTTGCTTGGCTGGCACATTTTGCACCTGCATTTCTCTCTGTGTTTGTGCATCATGTTTAAATTTATATTTCTTCTTCCAATGCTCAAATCTGATATAAAGATGGCAAAAGAATACTTTTTCCAGCAGTGCAACATCCATACCTGAATTTGCACAAACCAAAACACCTTTACTTCCATCCTGTGTTCTTTTAATCTGTACCCAATTAACATCCTTTGCTGGCACTCTGCCTTTCAGGAAAGTAATCACTGCAACGTTTTTCTCCATAACAACAGAAAATGATGGTGCATTCATGCAAATCTTTTTCATTGTCTCCTCACCTGGCCTTTGCACAACAACTTTAGATTCAAACCACAATTCAGTTTGCATGGCAGTGTCAAAAATCATTTTCAAATGAATACACAACTCTTTTAAAATTTCAACAAATCCATCAACTTGTGGGTACCACAGCATAAGTTTGTCTCTCAATTTTGGGAATGTGTTCAGAAATGCTGCAAGTTCACTTTTGTTCCGTGGCACATGAACATACACTTCTCCCACCTTTTCTCTCAATGAGTAAGCAAAAGCTTCTCGCTCATCCTGTTTATTATTTTCCTCAACAAGGTCTGGTGGTTTCTTTTTCTTATCCAGTTTCCTTGCTAGGTCTGGTGGTTTCTTTTTCTTCTCATGTTTTCTTGCCCACTTGTCTCCTAATTTCTCAAACTCATTGCATTTGAAAATATATATTATTATTTCTGCAATGTGCAATTGCATTCCTGAAGAATGCATGGTCTCATTTGCCTCTTCATTCATATGTACCCTGAAACTTTTCTGAAATGGAAAGCTTCCTGAAACATCAATTTCATATTTTTGAGCCACATCAGTCAGTCTATCAAGTGTAGTTACTGCACATGTAGCTGTTTCCTTACTCAGGGAAATTAATTCTTTTTCCTGACACTGGTTCACATTTTCATGATTTAAACAGCAGGGACTGTTAATTTCTTCATGTTCAAATGTTGAATTTAAAACACTAAACTGCTTCTCTTTTTCAGGGTCTGGGTTAATTTGTTCCCCCATGCTCTCTATCTTTTTAATCACTGCTGCTTCCTCAAAGCAGGTTTGAAAAATCCCATCTTCAAATATATTCATTTTATCCTGGCCTGCAGATGTTGTAAAGACCATTTTTCCCCCACCTTTCAGTGCTTGAACTGTCTGAGGTAGTTTCTGTTCAATAATCAGTGAATTCTGAGATTCTGAAATAAACCCTGAGTTAATTACTTCTTCTGCAGCTCTTTGAACTTTTTGAGTAAGGGCCATATTAATTGGGACAGTCACAATTTGTCTAGGCACTGCCTGTGCATCTGCAGTTTGTAATATTTGGACTGAATCAGTCACATTTGAAGCAGTAACACCTGGAAATATCACTGTCAGTGCTGAATCAACAGATAGTGGGTCAATCTGAAATGTCTGCACAGTTCTCTCAATCTGTGTTTCTCTCTGCTTAACAGAAGCAGTAGCCACCGTAGTACTTACTGGTACACTATTTTCAGTATTTTTAATGGGAACCACATAAGGTGGCGGACACTCAGTTAACAATGCATCCATTATTTCATTCCCTGAATCATTATTTATTTGAAGCTTTTTGTCATCTTTAATTTCCTTCTCTTGTATCTGGTGCTTTACCTTTTTATCCTCACTTGCTTTGTCTCTTGCTGCCTTTTCCCACATGCTTAAAGCCTCAATTTGTGCAGCTCTAGATGGTGTCTTTATTTCACATAACACTTCCCTTAATTTGTCAATACTTTTCAATTCAAAAGTACCATCTTTTGGAAATCTCAAAGGACCTTCTTTTTCAGTAATCTTGCACCATTGGAGAACCCACATACATGAATTTTGTCCCAAATTGGTAGACATAAAATGCACAGGTGTTCCTTCAGGAGCATCACCAATTAAAAACGAATTTTTCACTTTACCTCCCAACAGTTTCTTTAAACCTTCAAACAATTTCATTTCAGCCATAGTTCAATGCCATTTCTTTTCTCCAATGCTGTCAGTTTCAATTTCAGTCAGTTTAACTCCTACTACTGACCCTCCACAAAATCTTACTGCAATATTTTTCTGAGTTTTCTTAATCAAAATTCTGTTAGTAACAACATGAAAACATTCGCTACTCTGTCTGTTCCACTAAATAAAGGATAGATTTCTTTTCACTGCGAGTAACACATTGCGCTTACTCTTCACAAAGTAAGAACTTCCGTTTACTCTTCAAACACTGCGAGTAAATCCCTTCCGCTTACCCTTCACTCAAGCTTGGAATAACCTGCTACTCCTTCGGTGTTACCCTTTCTAGGTTATGTAAGACCAAAGTTTCACCAGCGAACTCTTTTGCTGTCACTCAAGCTCGGAAGAACCTGCTACTCCTTCAGTGTTACCCTTTCTAGGTGATATAACACCAAAGTTTCACCAGCGAACTCTTTGCTATCAATCACTCTCACTTTTACACAGAAAATAGTCCCTACTTTAACACTGCCAGCCCTGCATAGCTTCTCAGTGCTATTCCAACAGACGAGTAATCTCACTGCAGTGTGGTCTCTATCGCCACCCGCTATTCATTCCCCGGGAATTTTCCAGACAACATAAAACAAGACACTAACTTTTCATGTTAAGAACATATAATCAATAATCAATAATAAATAATTCTGTCCTATGAAATTACCAATATAATCAATAAAACCATCAAGTCAAAATGAGCAAAATTTCACCAACAGTCAAAACCCTTACTATTTTTCAACACTTCAAAAAAAAAAACATACCTTCTAGCACATTAACAACATTTCACAACCCTATTGATACTCACACCACTCCAGCAATCACCTTCTTGCATCACCTTCCAGTATTGCTTTGCCAGTCTTCAAGTTTTGAGCATTGGAATCAGGACTTTTGAGAATCTCCACATCTATCTAACTTGGGCAAATATTTTTCTAGCGCTTTTTAGGCTTTAAACTAAACTATGCTCCTTTTGGTGATGGTGTTTAACCATCCTCTGCTACCAGAAACTGATCCAGTGGAAATTTCACGGTAATTTCTCAATGCAAAACATAATTTACCTCTAGTTTACCGCTTTAAAGGTGAATGGACCTTTGCCACCGTATATCACCTTCAGGAGACTTTACATAAAAATGAAAAATCAAAAATACAATTAAATTTAAGCCAATAAAGAGAGTTGTGAGTATTTTTAAAGGGTTTTATTTTCTAGTCAAAAGATATGTTTCTCTGACCCTTTATTCATTAGTCAAATATCAATCAGGTTACAGAATTGAAAAACAGGAAAAATAGAATTAATACAAAACATATTACAGATTGAATACAAGGCACTCCATAAAGGAAGAAAACCCCCTAATTCTATGTCAGTCAGAACTCTTTAAAGAGTTTCAGGAAAATATAATTCAAGAGTGAGTTTTGCAAGGCTAATCAATAATTAATAATTGGCAAAAATCTCCCATAAAGAGAAATAAATGCATAAGACAAATAAATCTTTTCAGAACTAGTTAGTTAGTCACAGCATAAACTTAGAGTTTTAGCATCTAAATCTAAACCTGTTCCATCAGCTGCGTTCTCTGCCCTGGTCTGTTCTGTCTCTCTGTGACTCACACAGAGAGGCTGCCCACCCTTCACAAGACCACAGAGGAATGTGATCTGCCTTGCCAAAAATATGACGTGCAAGGACTCTCTGAAAAAAATATGAGCAAGAACCCCTCCTCCCTCTGTCTCTCCTCGGACGCAATCTCCTCCCAGGCTGCACCCGTGACGTTCACGTACCTAACCCATATGATGTCTGTGTCAGATCTGCTTCTTCTCCCCTCCTCCCTCTAAGACTTCTAAGGCATCTAAGGCTGCTAAAGCTGACACGCCCCCTAAGGGGTCATTATTTATACTCTAATTCTTGGCTGACTATACTAATAATGTTGCAGTTTCAGTAGAAACTCGCACTGTGATTGGTTAGCACAGGTGACTTAGGGGTCTCATCATCCTGTTCTCATTGCAAATCCAACCCATACCAGTTCTGACAATAAGGGCTTAATGCTAAGAACAATATACATAACATGTATCAATAAAAACATTTCTTGCAACAAAATGTATCACTCAATTTCCTGTCTCTCTTTCACATAGCACACAAAAATGACACTTTCCCACAAATACTGATACATTGGCATGATGACAGGAATGTACAGTTCATTGTGGCCTTGACCCATGTGTCTTCACTTGAGGCACTTGGCAGTTCATGCAGCTGGCTCTGCGCATGCGTCTCTCATTCAGCACACTGCCAAAAATTCTCAGCCATGCTGGATTCCTAGGCAGCCATTTTATAGTGGGCCCAAATGTATACTAAAGTAAAAACAAACACAAAAGAATATTAATTTATGAAGTAAAGCCCATTATGTTTACCTCCCCCCATACTAGTACCCTGTATTAATTATTACCTAGCAAAAGCTATTAATTTAAAGCAGCTTTTCTATTATTTGTGCACCACATGTAAAATGTGCAATGTACAACATAGCATAAACATGCTCTAGTGCAAATTTTCAAAGCGCAAACAGTTAATACATACTCATAGCAACATGCTCTAATGTTTTAGATAGCTTTTCATGCAAAATGCGTTTGCCCCATGTGTAGTGTTGGTGCATTGTTGATTAATTAATTCACATTATAAGAAGATGTGTTATGAACTGAATATGCATTGTCTAAATATGCAACAAAGCCAAAGTCTCTTGAGACAGGAACAGGGAGTGTAGATTACAAGGAAAAGGAGCTGGGCAAAGCTAAAGAGGCCACAGTGAGCCTTCTAAAGGAAACTGAAATCACGAGTTTTCTACACTGCAAAAACACATGTTAATTCAGCACAAGCATTTCAGACTGAAAGCATTTTGACCAGGCCTCATTTCATGTCTTTCACTTTGCATGCACCAAAAGTGCCACTTTTAAAAAGCATTTTGACTAGGCCTTATTTCATGTTTTTCACTTTGCATGCACCAAAAGTGCCATTTTAAAATGCAGTCTGTCTGAAACACAAAAATAAAGCAATGCCTGAATCCAGATGAAATCTGAGCTACATCATTCTTAAGAGGCTGCGTGAAAGTATGGCCGTATCTAAAGAGAAATGTTGTTTCTTGGAAAAAGAACTTGAGTATTTGTGCCACACCATCACTAATTATGGCATTAAACCAAAAATAAAATCTCAATGATACCATTGTTAAGGCTCTGTTGTAGTGTGGATTGTGGCCTCATTGTCGACATTGCTAAGTTAGCTTAGGCCTAGCTGCCATGATGCCTCTTTTGCACACGTTACTTCGTGACTTTGTTTTTCCAGACTCTGCTTGTGCCTATGTTCATGAGAACTGTCTACATTTCTGCTTTTCACATTTTCTGCTGTTCTCTGTGGTTTTCGTCTGCACACGATGTACAAGGTAGAAAAACAACGTCCCTTGTTATTCTGTTCTGGTCAGCCCCACGCACTTAGACATAACACGAAGCACAGCTGTACTGCTGATATTTGAGTGCTTTTAATATTGCATTATACCTGTTAGAGGCACTTGGAGAAAAACCTTTCCAGGGAGAAGAGCTGTGCTTGTCCGATGATGTAAACCTTGCATCTAGTTCTTGAGGTATGGGGGTCCCCCTGACAAAGCCCCAGAGGTCTTCTATTTTTATAATAAACTAGTTACTAGCACGGGGAGGGTGGCAAGGCATTATAGTCCTTTATCCACTGTCTTTATAAAATACTGTCCCCGTTTGTATTCTATGGAATTGTAACAATGCTTACTGTTTTGTCTTTATGCATTATGCTGCTAGTACTGGCACGTGTACTGTGTCTTAGAGCACGTTAGTTGAAATAAACATTTTAAACTATACTGTGTCTCTTAATACGCACGTTGTGGACAAGTATGAGTGAGTAATGAAAGAGTGTTCTTGCTCCCGCGATTCCTGAAAGAGTCCGTGTTCTGGGATGTCTAATCATTGGTAGCTTCGCTGTAGTACGGAGAACGAATGAGACACTATAGCTAGTCGGATTGGCATTTTGGGCACTAAGGTGGATGGTTGGTACACCACTATACACCGAGGTCCTGTTTTCCTGCGCATAGTTCTGTATATGTGCAGAATCCCCGCAACATGGCGCCACCTACGTTTGGTCTGCTTCTTATCTGTGAGACGCTTGAGTAGTGCTTGTGCTTGTCCACAATTCCCCTCACTTCTGTTTCCGGAGACGGATGTGAGGGTGTAACCTCCTATATTGATGTTTTTATAGGTTCTTTCAAGCTTGAAGTTATTAAAAGGTTCTCTTTAATGTTAACCCTATATTGCGCTGCCACGCACTAGGTTGTTCTTCATTCTTAGTCTTAATGGCTGTGAATATAAATATCCCGGCACATAGCCGCGCTGCGAGCTCATTTGACAGCGTATGGAGTGCCTGACGCGGGTGTCGCTCTCATCTTTGTGGTACAAGCTGATCCGGCTTACCACTTTGAGGTGTTTTATTCATGGGTCACTTTTCCGGCGGTGGATGGAGCTGATAATTTGTTCCATGTGTACACTGCCACGGCCCTTCCTAATGCTTATCGGCCTTATCAGGCTCTTGAAGTTCCGCTCACGGTATGGCAACACCGAATTTGGTTTAATGGCGCCCTCCCACACCCGGTCACCCCTATTTGTTTAGGCCCTTTATCGATAGATGGGGCCGCTTGGCCTGTTTTGGCCGGGTATACCCCGCATCCACGTTATTTAGTGGTTCCGGTAGATGAACTGCGCGTGCTTCATACGTCTTTGGTCCGTGTGCACAGAGCTTTAGTACAATATGTCACAGGCAACGTCCAGATGGCTCCTCCTGGAGTTGCAGCGCACCCAGCTGGGCCTGGCGGTGTAACTATAAGTCCCGTCATGGTTAATTTGGTGATGGGCAAGCGCCCACAGAATAAGGATGATTTGCCTTATTGGCTTGCTGAAAAATTTGACCAGCTGGAGGCGGTGCTTCCGAATACCTCTCCTGTGGAAAAACACAGGGTTTTGACTATAAGTTTGCCAAAAGACTTAATTCCTGAGTTGACAGAATGCAACAACTGGGGTAAGGTATTTGCGGCAGTGTATGCGAAGTGTTTCGGCACTCCCTCAATGACGGTCCTCCCCGCCATGATTAAGCGTGTTCAAGACGAACATGGCCCTGAGCGGCTGTAGAATTAGGGATGAGACTAGTGGGAGTGTTCGATGTAGTGGCTGATCTAATCCTTGCAAATGTCAAGGGTGATGCAGTTAACTTTCAAGTAGCTAACGCTTTGGCTTTAGTCCCAGAACTGGACAAGCCTCGCGAATTACCGAAAATTATTGCACAGGCTTATAAAACCATTGGCCGCAATAGTTTGGGAGTTAAGCCTTTTGCTAAAACGCAAACTCAAACACAATCACAACAAAAATCTCAGTCTGATAAAGACGAGAAACCGTTCTTTTCTAAAAAGAACTGGAAACTTAAGAGGCAGGGGAAGCAACAACAGAAACTGGGGTCGCGTGCAGCGTCACCGGCTTCCGAGGCTTCTGAACGCACTTATGATTTGCGCGATCGAGCGAGAATTAAGTCTCCTGATAGGTTTCAGGTCCCTGAACAGCGTTCTCCTCGTTCTTCACAGGCACCATCGAGCTCACAGGCTGGTGGAGGAGATCGCCAGGATCGAGGCAAGGGTCGCGACGCCCCACAAGGACGGGACCAACCTCGTCAGCCTGGAGGCAAGGGGAAGCAAGAAGAACTTCCACGTTCTCGCCCTCAGTTTCAGAAGAAAAAAGTTGCGGCTTTAACAGCGAGATATGCCACAGACGGTGAGAACGAGACTCCTGAATTGGACGTGGGCAGTGACGCTGCTAGACAGCGCCGCGGAGGTTACCATAGTGTGGTAGGCACTACGTCCTCATGTGGAGGCGACAGCAACTGACACTTTCATTACTGTCAAGACAGCTGACACCCGAGTGGCACCCCCTGACAGACTATTTAATATAGTCCTTCAAATTCAAGGTGACATTGAGCGTGTTATTAAAGGGATCTTTTGGGAAAATCTGACCTCTTCTTACGACATATTATTGGCGGAGGCGGATTGGCCACCACCATTTGTTCTCGTTGCTCCGAGAGGGGAGGAAGTAATCCTTCCGAGTTTTTCTCGTCATGTCCCCAAGAAGCATGCGGAGGCTTTCGCAGCTGAATGGGCTGTGGCTCAGGCCCTGGCATTGTACCGTAATCACGTGGGCTGGGATGAGGATTCTCCCCCCCATGATATACCGTTGCGGTCTATGCCACAGGCTCAACCCCAATATCCCCTCCGGCGGGAAGCTAAAGGTCCCATTTCAGACATTCTGACACAGTTAGAATATCAAGGAGTGATTGAGACATGCGTGTCACCAATGAATAACCCCCTTTTTGCGGTTTCTAAACCCGATGGGTCGTACCGCTTAGTTTTAGAGTACCAGCATTTGAACTCTCATTGTCGAACCTTTGCGGTACAGAATACCCATAGTTCTACGCTAGTAGACAGTCATGTTTGTAAAAAATGTAAAACAACACTTGACCTTTCCAATGGATTTTACTCACACAATTTGTCCCCTGAATGCAGTCAATGGACCGCGTTCACTTCGGGTGGAAAACAAATAAAATTCCGGCGTTTGCCAATGGGCTACAGGAACAGCCCGGGGTCTTCGCCGCCCGTGTTGTCTCTTTGTTGGACAACATAGACCCAGATGCGTATTCGTACGTGGATGATATATATCTGACAGACGACGAACTATGGCCGCATCTTCCCGAGTAGACCGCATTATTCTTGAATTTGCGGACTTCGGTTACAAATTTAATTTTGCCAAATCACACATCGCAGAGTACGCTGTGTTGTTTTTGGGCTACGAGCTCAACAATGAAGGTAGGGGCTTAGCTCCCACTTCCTGGAGAAGTGCGCACTTCTGCGCCCTCCAACGACCCTGAAAAACTTCAGTCTTTGCTGGGATTTTTGAACTTCGGGTGTTCTTACATTCCCGAGTATGCCCAGCGTATCAAGCCTCTTTATGCCTTGATACAACCAACCTTTTCGAAGTCATGCTGGCTTCCGGAACACTCAGCTATTCTACAATCTTTGCAGTCTGATCTACTTGAATCTAAGTTCTTGTTGACTCATGATAACCACATGAACCTGGTGATCAGAATCGTGCCAGGCGCAGTGGGTTTCACTTACTTGACGTTTAATGAAGGTGACACAGTACCTATTGCCTACAAGTAGCATCTTTACACCTCTGCCGAGTTGTGCTTTTCAACTGTGGAGAAAGTTTTGACTGCAGTGCAAATGGCGATTCTTAAAGAACGCGCACTGGCACAGGGAAAACACATTTTGGTGGTAACACCATATCCTGCCCTTGAGGCAGTGACAAAGGCAAGTGTACCAAACTCTAAGGCTTTGCACCCCCATTGGATACAATGGGCTACTTCATTGACGTCTCCTGATGTCACCTTTATCTTTAATTCCTCTCTTCAGACACAGGAGTTCTTGCAGTATGTATTTGTTCATCCTCCTCCTCTGTCTTTACTGCCGCTTGAGGAGTACAAATGTATCATTTACACCGATGGTTCGGCGCAACTGGCCACGGGTTCTAAGCATGCTTATTCAGCAGCATGTGCTATTGTGGCAGGTACTATGGTGAACGGTGAGTTCAAATCGAGTGTTGTGCACACGCAGGCACTGGGAGACAGTACCGCCCAATTGGCCGAGCTGCGTGCTTTGGTGCTCGCACTTGAGTTTGCAGACCCGGATGTGACTACACTTATTGTATGCGATTCTTACTACTGTTTTCAGTCTTTTAATGACAACTTATTCTTTTGGTCTCAGATCGACTATAGAGATTCTAAAGGCAGCGCAATTAAGCATAAAATGCTTTGGGTTCGAGTAGCAGATCTTAAACAACATCTGCCTCTCACACAGGTGATTCACACTCTTGGCCACCAGCGTGTGGGCGCACACGCGGTCGGTAACAGTTTGGCGGACGAAGCTGCCAAATCAGCAGTAGCCACGTGCTCAATAGCAGCAGTTACAAGATCCATGACAAAAATAGATAATGAGATTTTGGCAGCTATTGCTGCTACAACGGAAGGTTCTAATTACCCACAGGGTTTCCCTTCCAAGTACTCTTATCACATAAGTTCCGACCATGTTCCTTATGAAAGAATTCCAGACATTGGTGATCGGCTGATTCCCAACGCAGACCGCAGAAATTCTTTGATAACAGCCGGAGCGGGAAAGGCTTGGCTTCGGCCCATGCTGGCGTGTCTGCAACTGTTTCACTCTTGCAGCAGCATTATTGGTGGCATGGTTTATACAAACAGACCCGTAATTATGTCCTTTCTCGTGACATCTGTCAGCAAATTAAGCCCTCTACGGTTACACGTCTGCCACAAACACAGCTCTGCATTTCTAATAAACCTTTTGGCTGTGTATATCTTGATCACTGCGGTCCATTTTCTTCTGATACTGCATATAAATACATCTTAGTTGCAGTTGATTCGTGCACACGTTTCATCTGGGTTTGGCCACAACGCAGTGCTGATGCTCGAAATGTCATCAGGGATTTGTGTGTCTTTGTGGGAATTTTTGCCTGTGGCACCTTCCATTCCGACCAAGGTCCAGCGTTCGCCTCTAAGGCATACAAGGATGCAATGAGGTCTTTGGGGGTGCTAGTGCAATTTTTGTCTCCATACAGGCCTGAGGGCAACTCAATTGTGGAGCGAATGAACCGTGACTTAAAGCAATCCTTGACAGCTAGAGTCTTAGGTACTGGCAGGAACTGGCTGGCCCACTTGTATGGCGTCCAACGTGCACTTAATAACCTCCCTAGAAGATCTCTGGGTGGGCGGACCCCATATGAAATGCTCTTTGGCATACAGATGTTTGTGCCAGACTTTGATGGTCTAGACATGGCGGCAGCTGCCGCGACCTTTGAGGTAGATAATTATTCCACTATGTTACAGGACTTACAAGAGACCCATGACAGACTTGCAAGTGAACACTTACCCTCAGCCACTGACGCTGCACTGCAGATTCCGGTTGCGGCTGGCTTCCGAAGGTTGGAGAACTGGTCCGAGAGAAGGTGGAGAACAAAAAAGAATTTGGCCCCTCTTATCGTGCACCGGTTCCAGTCCTTGGCTTGAAGGGCACTCGTACAGTCATCTTACCACCGCTTCCTTGTCGCAAAGACAACAGATACATCTCAGTGGACAATGTCAAGCTACAACATCTGGCCGATTCTGAATAGTGTAACACCTGCTGTATCATGTCCAGCAAGTTCAAGGAATCCTGCTGGTGGCCCTCCGGTCGTCACGTGTAACAATGTTGCCATTGGGATGGTCTCTCTACCAGATCACCTGCTCGACCCACCAGCTTCCTCCTGCAACAAGGAAACTGAGTATGCTTATCCCGCAAGCGAGTCATTGGCTGGTTTGCCTACAACACCACTGAACCAGTCCCGCTTTTCTTTTGACTCGACTTCCACTTCATCATTTGTCCCAACCAAATTCAGTGTTTTTGTATCCTGGTTTAGCGAGAATTTTTTGGTCCCTCCATGGACATACATCTGGTTGGTGCTATTTCTGATTTTCCTGTTCATGTCCATTGGCTTTGTGACAGTTTGTTTCTTGCTCATCAATGGTCACTACTTGCCAGAGCGCTCTGCGGTGAACTCTGTTGCTGGAACTTTAGCTCCGCACTCTTCTTCACACATCATGAAGCGAGACCAGACATTTGTGAACATTTCCGCCTTTCCAGTCGCAGATGGCATCGTATGGGATGCAGTGAATTTCCAAATTCATGGACCAACAGAAATTATCAATGTTCCAAATGTACTTCGTGTTTCCATGGGTGATGTGGTAAAAAGAAACATACGTTCAGATGATTGGAATGTCCATGCAATTAAATCCTTGTTTTCCGATTTGAAATATTATGCTGCTTTTAATGCTGAGGAGTTGTATTTAAATTCTGCTAATTATGCCGATTTGTATTGTTACCAACATTATGGTAACCATTTCCTGCATAAATCTAGTACACTTCGAGGTAGTTTTAATTATACCCAGTGGGAATATTGCCCCACCCCTCTGCAAAGGAGCTCCCAAACTCTGATAAATAAATTTACTTATTTTACAGACTTTGATAGGTCAAACCCAGGGTCCTATTATTTTAAATTAAACATTTCTTCGAATCCGAAGGTGATGTTAACCCACACCAAATTGTTGTATTCCAGTTCCTTTATGGACGCATTAGCTGTTGGTTGGCTATGAGCACTGGAAAGCCACCATTGATTTACAATCTATTTGGGGCACAAAATCCTCGCAGGTACGCGGTACGGAGGCCTTACATCGCACTTGCCTCATCTCGACCCAAATATTATTTTTAAATAGTACTATATACCAAACAACTTGTTTTGGTTTGGCAACTTCCAAACAATTGAATGCACCTACCATTCCTGCGCTGTCTTCATGGCCTAACTGGAGCTTGCATTTAAATTATTCCCTTGATGAGTTGTAAGCTTTGTTTCAAAATAATTCATTTAATGTCTCTGCATTAGATCACTCAGATTGGTTAGTGTGGCCGATAGCTTCTAATGCCTGCCAACTGCGTTTTCATAACTCTGCTCCTGGTTACAAACAGGATAAACCTGATCCACGTTTTTCTCACTCACGTTCGGTTACAACATATTCAGTTGGTAAATTATGTAAGCAGTGGTTGCAGCACTCTACACTAGAGTCTGTGAAACAACATTTATCCCTGTTATCCAGTATCATCGATCTGGCCGACTTTGTTCTGGGACCTAGAGGTCCGAGACCAAAAAGATTTATTTATGCGACTTACAATGAAATCTGGAAGCTTTCACAAATAGAAGCTGCTTCCCGTTTACGGGAAATAGACCAAGCAAATCTAGAAAAAGTACTTGCTGTTGTTGACAATAGTATTAACACGCTATCTTCCCGCATTTACACATTAGATAATATTGTTTCTTCTGTTGTTGATATTGTACAAGATGAAGTGTCTGTGTTATATCATGGTCAGAATAGGTTGCGTTCAGTGATGCAGTTTGCATGGACTTTGCAAACTCTGAAAATGGGGAAGGTACCATGGGATTACTTAAACGCTACTGCATTGTTCTTGCCATTTAATTTGACTGAGAAACAGCAGTTCATGTCCATAAAAGATGCAACATACACTCTTCTACATATCGAAAAAATAGATCCTTTACCTTTCTCTGTGGCGGAAACTGACTCTGCAGTTTGGCTCATACACGAGGTTATCTCTTTGCCTTTCTCTTTGTTTGAATTCAGTTCCAGCATGAAACATTACCCAATAGGCCGTTTTGAGCCTTTGGGCAGTACCTTTCTGCATGAAGTGTGGTCCTTGCCTTTCACATACAGATGCCTTGGGAACTAAAAAGAGGTGTACCTCAAAGGGGAGTCTTGCGATTCTACAGTGGGTCGTTCCCTTGTTTGTAAAAACATTACATTGCACGGGGCTTGTAATTTTTCCGCCCCGAATCTTGCATGTATTTTAAAGGGTATTCCTGTTCCAGCTATATCACCTACTTTCACTATGCTTGCTAACGGTAGCTATCTGCTTTTAGATAATCAAAATTGCTGTGGGTTGCAAGCTGGTATACCCTACATTATAACAGTTTCGCAACGCGTAGTATGCTGCAAAAATGTGCTTTTTCCACCCCCACATGGGAAGTTAGATAGTTCCATTTGGCCTTACATACTGACTTTGAAGGCAGATTTCAATAAATTGAGCAGAATAAAGGTGCTATTATTAAACCAGGAGGTTATGCTAACTTTCGCACAGGAGACCTTCGTCCTCCAGGTGGCCAGCGCCCACAGTGAAATATAGGCCCTTTTAAATACTAACCTCCCCAACATTTCGGTGAACTGATTCACCGTATATTTAATGCATCTAATACCAACGGCCTTGTACACTTTTTTAAAGTTGTGGGTTCTGGCCTTCTAACGTCCTTTGAGACAATATTTGGTGTAATACCGGCTTTTATTCATTCCATTTTTTCCAGCGTCTTTGGTGGCTTCCCATTGATCCTAGCCTTAGCTGCTGGAATATTGCTTTTGCTTTGCCTGTTGCGCAATGGCTGCACCTCATGTGGGCCTACACAGCCCAGGGCGACTGCGGATGCTCCGTGACCGCATGATTGACAGCTTCGGTACACTGCCACTGGCAACACTCAGTGTGGCTTATGGATTATCTTTTCGCTTTGCGTATTTCACTTGCGTGCAACCTGTGCTGTCCTGTTTACGATGTCCGTTCTCATGGTCCTTGGATGTATACCTCTCCAATACGTCTTGTTCGGACCCGGATTTCGACCAGTTAATGGGCCCCTTAATGGCCCAAGAACGGGAATGTTCCGGTGAAGGATTAATGACGCTTGCGGCTGCACCTGGAGTCTTGGCACAATGGAATATTTGTGCGGGTACTCGGAATCTCCTACAACAAAGTTATTATGAATATCACGCAAGTTGTCCCGCAATGCTGATCGCTGCTCCCTATTGTGAGGAACATGAATGCAGTTTTGATTTGTTGAACTGGATGGCATCTCTTTTTTCAAACGATGACAATGATGTCTTTTGGAAGGTGTTGCTGTCTTCTGCGCATACACTCTGATGGATTAGTTGTGTTGGCTCTCAATAAACTGCAAATCCGGATTTTTTTATCCTCTTTGAGTGACCATTTTTCTTTTTGGCCCTATTTTGACCTTTTTTCCCATTTTTTCAAAAACTTTTCCCACCTATAGACGTTTGCATTCTGCTCCATCTATTTGAACTCTGTTTTCGTCCTATGTCTTGACCTATGGACTGACATGGGGAGGGTGTAGTGTGGATTGTGGCCTCATTGTCGACATTGCTAAGTTAGCTTAGGCCTAGCTGCCATGATGCCTCTTTTGCACACGTTACTTCGTGACTTTGTTTTTCCAGACTCTGCTTGTGCCTATGTTCATGAGAACTGTCTACATTTCTGCCTTTCACATTTTCTGCTGTTCTCTGTGGTTTTCATCTGCACACGATGTACAAGGTAGAAAAACAACGTCCCTTGTTATTCTGTTCTGGTCAGCCCCACGCACTTAGACATAACACGAAGCACAGCTGTACTGCTGATATTCGAGTGCTTTTAATATTGCAATATACCTGTTAGAGGCACTTGGAGAAAAACCTTTCCAGGGAGAAGAGCTGTGCTTGTCCGATGATGTAAACCTTGCATCTAGTTCTTGAGGTATGGGGTGCCCCTGACAAAGCCCAGAGGTCTTCTATTTTTATAATTAACTAGTTGCTAGCACGGGGAGGGTGGCAAGGCATTATAGTCCTTTATCCACTGTCTTTATAAAATGCTGTCCCCGTTTGTATTCTATGGAATTGTAACAATGCTTACTGTTTTGTCTTTATGCATTATGCTGCTAGTACTGGCACGTGTACTGTGTCTTAGAGCACGTTAGTTGAAATAAACATTTTAAACTATACTGTGTCTCTTAATATGCACTTTGTGGACAAGTATGAGTGAGTCCGTGTTCTGGGATGTCTAATCATTGGTAGCTTCGCTGTAGTATGGAGAACGAATGAGACACTATAGCTAGTCGGATTGGGATTTTGGGCACTAAGGTGGATGGTTGGTACACCACTATACACCGAGGTCCTGTTTTCCTGCGCATAGTTCTGTACATGTGCAGAATCCCCGCAACACTGTCACCTACAGGTAAAGATTTGTTGATGTCATTTTTAGGCTTGAATGAATATTATGCGAGATTTGTCGAGGGTTATGCCATTTATGTTGAACATTTAAGATGCTTAACACACAATAAAGAAATTTACATGTTAGTGTTTCTGCAATAAGTTGTATTCCTTTAACTTGTCAAAGTGTTCACATTCTGTTGCCCTGGTTTCTACTGTTGTCTAGTGAGACATTCCTTGTGGGATTCCGGACTGGGCAGCGGTGTCTCCGATTGCTCCTATCGGCTCTTTGTGGGCTTGCTGTATTTCTACGACTGGACAATAAATCTCTTCATCAAGTTCTCCTCTACTGTTCGTGAGTGCTTCTTTGATCAAGTCTTTCACAGCAGCTAGCTAAGACGGCTGAGACAGTGTAAGCTACAAAATCCCCCTCAACATCAGTGGATACTTAAAGTATTAATTCAGCTACGTGCAACTTGGGTAAATCCTCAATGACTATTGCAATTAGTTTCTGTTTCTTGATAATTCTTCAAAAACAGCAACCAGTGTTAGGCATTCAGCTTTTAGTGAAGCTGCATTATCCAGCTCTCTCCAGTTGGATGGCAGTTTGTAGACCAGGTGAGAATAATGCTTAATCCTCTGAAACAAAACACAGGTGCAGTTCTTCAGTTTGGTAGTCCAGTGAAAGGTCCTTTCTTGTTACCCAGTTCTCAGGCTCATAATGAACTAATATCTACTGGTCAAATTGATCATCAATCTATCATCTCTGTTTTTAATTTGATCATACATACTATTGTATCTACAATTTGTGATATGAAAGCATTGCAAGCCCATGGTATTTCTGCACTCCATAACCCTATATATCAAAACTTTTACAATTCTCAACTTTTCTTAATTAGGCAGAGCAGAGGATCTTGGACATTGAGGATACATTTCACTGAGACCATAGAGAATCAAAAGTGGCTCAGCAGGAAATGTCTTCTTTAAAATTTAAATTGGAAGACCTAGAGAATCATTCCAGCAGATCAAATCTTTGGTTTTGGGTGTGCCCTAAGAGAATGAAAATAAGGGGTGGGGTGCAGCTTGTTTCACATTGATTTAAAACTCTCATTCTTCGAGACTCATCAGATCTTTCTATAATGTGGACACACAGGGTCTGAAATCAACAAACATTGTATTCTAAATATCCATGTACCATACTTGTCAATTCTGGCTATCATTAGGTTAAAGATTCTTTCCAAAGCTATTCGTACGAACTCATTTGGTTCTCACGAGGATTTCAAGTTTCAAGTTTATTCTGATATGACTGTATCATCAGTGCATAGAAGGAAAAAATGAATGGCAATGCTGGATCAATTTAAGGCGGAAGCATAAGCTTTGCTTTTTTAATAATCCAAAATGAAAGTGTTATGCAAGGGCCACTTTCAGGCTTTTCTTCTTGTTCAGGAGACCTTAGACGTTTTGAAAGAACTTCAACATAATCAACATAATGTAGCATGGATTGTGGGTCCATTGTTGACATCTGCTAAGTTAGCATGAGCTTCGCTGCCATGAGGCTGCTTTTGCGCACGACACTGCATGCATAGATTTCGCAAGACTCTGTTTGTGCCCTTTCACATGAGAACTGTCTGCATTTTGCATTCTCTGCTGTGCTCTGAGGTTTAGCCTGCACACGATGTACAAGGTCGATCAACAATGTCCCTTGTTATTCTGTTCTGGTCAGTCCCTCGCACCTAGACATAACATGACACACAGCTGCACTACTGAAAATCGTATGCTTTAATATTGCAAGCTAAACATGTGGTGCAGGCACTTGGAGAGATTCCTTTCCGGAGAGAAGAGCTGTGCTTGTCCTGAGATGTAAACCTTTCATCTAGGCCTTGAGGTATGGGGTCTGCTGACAAAGCCCAGAGGTCTTCTTTTTTATCATAAACTATTTCTTACCACGGGGAGGGTGGTTAGGTATTGTAGCCCTTTTCCACTGTCTTTACAAAATGATATCCCCGTTTATATTCTATGGAATTGTGACAATGCTGACTATATTGTGTTTATGCATTTTGCTGCTATTAATGGCACGTGTACTGTACCATAGAGCGCGTTAGTTGAAATAAACATTTTAAACTATACCGTGACTCTGATTACTTGCATTGTGGACAAGTATGAGTGAGTGAGCGAAAGAGTTGTCTGGCTCCCCCGATTCCTGAGAGAGTCGGGAGTGTCGTGTTCTGGGTTGTCTAATCATTGGTAGCTTCGCTGTTAGTCGGAGAACAAATGAGACACTATAGTTAGTCGATTTGGGATTTTGGGTACTAATGTGGTAGGTTGGTACACCCCTATTCACTGAGGTCCCGTTTTCCTGCGCAAAGTTCTGTATATGTGCAGAATCCCTGCAACATGGCGCCGCCAATGTTTGGTCTGGTTCTTATCTGCGAGACGCTTGAGTAGTGCTTGTGCTTGTCCACAATACCCTCGCCTCTGTTTCCGGAGACAGTTGTGATGGTGTTACCTCCTATATTGATGTTTTTATAGGTTCTTTCAAGCTTGAAGTTTTAAAAGGTTTCTCTTTATTCTAAACCCATTATTGCGCTGCCGCGCTCTAGGTTGTTATTCTTTATTATCAGTTATGGCAATCCCGATTCCGGCCGCTAATAGGGCAGCAGTCACAGCTTATTTGACTCAGAATTGATCCCTAATGCTGGTGTTGCGCTGATTTTTGTAGTAGAAGCAGATGCGGCTTATCGCTTCGAGGTGTTTTAATCTTGGATCACCTTTTCGGCGGTGGAAGGAACAGATAACTTGTTTCTAGGCCTGGGCGTAGTTCGCAGAGTTTTGCCATGTGGAACTCAGCGAAGTTACAAAAAAACTCTGCGAAGTTCCACGAGTGGCGGAGTGCAGTGCGAACTGCAGTTTTTGCTGGTATTCCTGCCACTCGGGTAGAAATTCTACCCGAGCAGCAGCTCGCGCTCGCAAACTTACCGTTCGTGATCGCAAACTTACCATTCGCGATTGCGAGCAGGGAAAAAACTCTGCTGCACATCGCGAAGCGGAGTTTTCTGCACTCCGCGTGCAGAAAACTCAGCGAACGGAGTGAAGTTCACCACCCAGGCCTACTTGTTTCACGAATATACGCCTACGGCCCTTCCTAATGCTTATCAGCCCTATCGAGCTCTTGAGGTTCCGCTTACAGCTTGGCAACACCAAATTTGGTTTAATGGCGCCCTTCCTCACCCAATAACGCCGGTACGTTTAGGTCCTTTATCGATAGATGGGGCCACGTAGCCCGTTTTGGCTGGGTATACCACTCACCTGCGTCGTTTGACAACGGTGACGCTCGCAGAACTCCGCGTTTACATACGTCTTTAATACGCGTGCATAGAGCTGTTATACAGTTCATGTCGCGCAACTTTCAGGTGGGACCACCTGGAGTTGCTGCGCAACCTGCGGGACCTGGTGGTGTGGCCATCAGTCCCCTTATGGTTAATTCAGTAATGGGCAAGCGTCCACAGAATAAGGATGAATTACCTTATTGGCTTGCTGAGAAATTTGGACAACTAGAGGCTGTTTTTCCAAATACCTCTCCTGTGGATAAACACAGGATATTGACTATTAGTTTGCCTAAAGACTTGCTTCCCGAGTTGGCTGATTGTAACACCTGGGGTAAGGTGTTTGCAGCGGTATATTCGAAGAGTTTCGGCACTCCTTCCATGACCGTACTCCCTTCCGTGATTAAGCGTGTTCAAGATGAACACGGAGCTGAGGCGGCTGTAGAGTTGGGAATGAGACTGGTGAGGGTGTTCGACGTGGTTGCAGATATGATTCTTGCAAATGTCAAGGGCGATGCGGTAAGCTTTCAAGTGGCAAATCGCTTGGAGGCTGTGCCTGATGCAGACAAACCACGCGAATTACCAAAAATTATTGCAAAGGCTTATAAGACCATAGGCCGCAATAGTTTGGGGGTTAAGCCTTTTACTCAAACGCAAACTCAATCTCAAACTCCACAAAAAGTCCAGACAGATAAAGATGGACGTCCGTTCTTTCCTAAAAAGAACTGGAAAACTAAAAAACAGGGGCAGCAACAACAGAAGCAGGGTTCGCGTGCTGGTTCACCGACACCTGCTACGCAAACAAATGATGGACGGAATGCTGAATAAATCATACATTCACCCCCAGTCAAGAGATCTGGGTTAAACCCATCATTCTTTTGCTCACCATGCCACCCCAGTTTAGACCCAGCCATATGCAAATCAGTCTTGACCCTGTGCCTCATGGGAACTGTCCAGACCGAACTGCCAAGCCAGGTCCTCCCTGGACCGGAAACAAGCATCCTGGGACCGGTTTCTGGGTATTACCCTTCATCAGCCAGGCTAGCTTGAATCCAGTGGCACAGTGAGCAAGGGACCCACGTCTGGGCATACCCATTCCACTTAGGGTGAAAAGTGCTACGCAAACAAATGATGGACGGAATGCTGAATAAATCATACATTCACCCCCAATCAAGAGATCTGGGTTAAATCAATCGTTCTTTTGCTCACCATGCCACCCCAGTTTAGACCCAGCCATATGCAAATCAGTCTTGACCCTGTGCCTCATGGGAACAGTCCAGACCGAACTGCCAAGCCAGGTCCTGCCTGGACCAGAAACAAGCATCCTGGGACCGGTTTCTGGGTATTACCCTTCATCAGCCAGGCTAGCTTGAATCCAGTGGCACAGTGAGCAAGGGAACCACGTCTGGGCATACCCATTCCACTTAGGGTGAAAAGTGCTACGCAAACAAATGATGGACGGAAAGCTGAATAAATCATACATTCACCCCCAGTCAAGAGATCTGGGTTAAATCCATTGTTCTTTTGCTCACCATGCCACCCCAGTTTAGACCCAGCCATATGCAAATCAGTCTTGACCCTGTGCCTCATGGGAACAGTCCAGACCGAACTGCCAAGCCAGGTCCTCCCTGGACCGGAAACAAGCATCCTGGGACCGGTTTCTGGGTATTACCCTTCATCAGCCAGGCTAGCTTGAATCCAGTGGCACAGTGAGCAAGGGAACCACGTCTGGGCATACCCATTCCACTTAGGGTGAAAAGTGCTACGCAAACAAATGATGGACGGAATGCTGAATACATCATATATTCACCCCAAGTCAAGAGATCTGGGTTAAATCCATCGTTCTTTTGCTCACCATGCCACCCCAGTTTAGACCCAGCCATATGCAAATCAGTCTTGACCCTGTGCCTCATGGGAACAGTCCAGACCGAACTGCCAAGCCAGGTCCTGCCTACCAGAAACAAGCATCCTGGGACCGGTTTCTGGGTATTACCCTTCATCAGCCAGGCTAGCTTGAATCCAGTGGCACAGTGAGCAAGGGACCCACGTCTGGACATACCCATTCCACTTAGGGTGAAAAGTGCTACGCAAACAAATGATGGACGGAATGCTAAATAAATCATACATTCACCCCCAGTCAAGAGATCTGGGTTAAATCCATCGTTCTTTTGCTCACCATGCCACCCCAGTTTAGACCCAGCCATATGCAAATCAGTCTTGACCAATGTTCCCTCTAATTTTTCTTTCTTATGTGCGGCAATAGAATGTTGGTGTGCACTATTTTATTGCCTGTGTGCGCAACTGAGTGATAAGATGTGCAACAAGGCAAGTCGATCCGCTACCACTTATAGGTAAATAACAAGCATTGGCACTGTCAATAAGCCTTGCTTTTAATTTAAAGTGACTTCTTGGTCTCTGATTGGTTTAAGCACTGAATAAGTCATCACACATGCACCCTGTCAATCATCCTTGCACTTGTGCATCCATAAATCACTTATTCATTCTTGCATTCACCAACTTACACAACCACAATACAGCACATACACAAGTTGAGCCACATTTGCAAGATAAATTGAAAGAATAAAAGTAGAAAAAATACAACATGCTATCGGCTAAAAATGGCAGACATATGTGTGCAATAATAAAGTTAAACAAAGCAGCTCATTTCTTGCCCTCTGTTTGTGCCTTCTCCGCACATTTCTTGCCCTCTGTTTGTGCCTTCTCTGCTCGTTTCTTGCCCTCTTTTTGCCTTTTCTGCCCATTTCTTGCCCTCTGTTTCTGACTTCACTGCTAGTATCTTGCCCTCTTTTTGCCTTTTCTGCTCTTTTCTTGCCCTCGGTTTGTGCCTTCTCTGCTCATTTCTTGCCCTCTTTTTGCCTTTTCTGCTCAATTCTTGACCTCTGTTTGTGCCTTCTCTGCTTTTTTCTTGCCCTCTTTTTGTCTTTTATGCTCGTTTCTTGCCCTCTTTTTGCCTTTTCTGTTCACTTCTTGCCCTCTGCTTCTGCCTTCTCTGCTCATTTCTCACCCTCTGTTTGCCTTTTCTGCTTACTTCTTGCTCTCTGTTTTGCTTTTTTCTGCTCGTCTCTTGCCCTCTTCCTGCCGTTTTCCTCCTCCCTCTGCCCAGCGCCCCTCCTTCCCCCCAGGACACCTTTCCTGGCGGAGTTCAGAAACAAACTCTAAACTTGGCTTTTTGACGGGGGCCTTGCATACCAGCACCCAGATATCCTTAGGGGGGACAGCGCTGCACACTAAAAATGCTGAGTGATTGATTGATTCAAATTAAGATACTTTACAAAAGGTTATGATTGTTTGAAAAATGTTGATTTGCAACGTTTCTAATGGAGGTGAGTGGGAGAACTTGGTGAACTGGTTTGTGGGCAAAGGCCTATTGTTTGGGAAGTCCACTGCCAGCCCTTGCTTTCTGGCTCACGTTCCGAAGTACTTGACGTTTGTTTTTATAATCGAATAAGTAATATTACGAAATCATTCCCCAAATGCCCCTAAATGCCTGATGACCTTTTAAGTACTTAGTGCCTGGGCAAGTATTTTCAGTGGCCACTTAGAGTGTACTCTCTGCTAAGCCTAAAATGTTTGCCCTATTTGTTCATCTTTTGCTTTGTCATGTGTATACAGTTGGCAATAACCTGTTTCACTAATAAAAGATATGAAAAGGGCACTCACTTGTTCCTAATCTGTCTGGGGCCCCAAAAACCCTAGAACTAGCCCTGCTGCTGTGTGTGTAATTGCTACCTAAGTGTCAAACGCACATACTGCAGAGCTCCTGGCAGTTTCGAGAAGTGGAATGAAAAACTAACATATTGAGCAGTTTGAGGCGGGAGACACGAATGTGAATGGCAGCATGCAGTAGGGAGCATTTTAGGAGTCACTGCATATGTAACTGACTAACAATAACAGCTGAAGGTGCTGTACTGGATGGAAGCATCTTACAAACAGTAAAAGCACATGTGAAGCCAGTGATGCCACACAGTGCAAAAAAAAGAGAAGTACTAGAGAAATCAGGAGGTGGCCTGGTCGGAGGCAGTGATGTAAGGTGCAGCATGCTGGTGAAGAGCGTTTAACAAGTCACTGCAGAGGTGAATGGCCAGCAAAAATAGCAGAGGCTGCTGAACTGAGACCAACCAGCAAACAGACTGATAAGGCCTCAGACAAGCCTGTGTGACGCCACAGCCAGACACAGAAGGAGAAAACAAAAGGTGGAGGCAGCTCTGCCAAGTACCACGCATCAGGCGTTAGACTAACGCATTTCAGTGTGGTGATCCGCATCAGCGCACTGAAATGCAAAGTCATGCATTATAGCGCCTCAGCTGTAAAGCTGAGAGCGCTGCTATAATTATAAAGCACCATACAAGCTGCAGTGGCAGCGCGCGGTGTGCGCTGCTGCCGGCAAACTAAGGGTGCTCTTTGGCTGAGCTATAGCTTAGTTCAGCTGTACAGAGTGGTGTGATACAATGTTACAAAGTTACAAATACACCAACGTGCCGCGATATCCCTGATGTCAGAGGAGGACGGGTCAGAGCCCAATTGCTACCTAGTGTCTTGACTGACAAGTGACTTTAGGCGGGCCTGTGTCCAGCTTCCTGAGGCGGGAGCGGGTGGGCCGCCACGCAGATCAAAGTTGGCTGATGGAGCAATCGTGATACCGTCCCCATGGCTGACTGCCGCAAACAATAATGGCTTACTTTTAGTAGCTTGCACACCTGTGGTATCCAGCAGCTGCTACCGGACCCGGCCCCACCGGCGCCATCATGGATACATGTGTGTAATCAGGGCTGAGCAGAAGAATCATTGCCACAGGACTGAGCCAGTCAGTCCACAGTACTCAGCATAATCATTGCTTACGGCCAGCGGGGCCGCCAATTGCCGTTGTCCGTGTTCCCAGTCAGGTCAGTGTTTATTTTATATTGATATATCCTCATGGCCTGTGTTCCACTGCGCCTTGGGTGTCTCTCTGTGGAGCCTTGGGAGAGCGGGTATCTGAAGCGGTTTGTGGCCTGTTTTATTTCTTGGTCAAGGGCCCCCTCCCTGTTTCTTGACAGCGCCAGGTCTCTCTTCCTCACATGCAGAGGGAAAAAAGTCAGAAACCGCACATGAAGGTGGATTCTTCACTTAGTTAATCCAGAAACCCTCAGTCTGCCCGGTCGGCCAGATCAGCTATCACAGCACAGCAAACCATCTCCCATAGGGAACGAATATTTATTAGAGTGTCTTGTAAAATAGCGTAGGCTGTGTCCGGTTTATTCTTGGTGCCCAATTAAATGGCACAGTTTACTTTCGATTTATTAGGGCATCTTCTTAAAATAGAAAGTATTTCGAGCAATTATTCTAATGGAAACGGACAGTGCAAACATAGGTGAACTGCTCACCCAGTTGTACGTGTAAAGTGTGGATCATGTCAATCACAGTGCCTTCCCATAAAGTACAGCTGCCTGCTTAGTTGTGACCTAAATGCATGTCTCCCACTCTCAGCTTTCGAATGCAGCTGTGCTTACTGCTCATGTCGCTGTGTGTGAGTCTGCGAGTCACGCAGCTTTCAGTGTGCCTTATCTTTTGTCTGCAATTTTGGCTAGAGTCTGATAAAGCGAAGTCGTTTATATTTCTTACGTTTTGCAGCAGTTACCTTAGTTTCTTGTTGCTCAAATGGGTGATCTTTCTGATATTTATGCGTTCCCCTTGTCTTCATTGCTTGATTTTGCTCGCGATAAACTGAATGCCATTAGTTTAGGAAACAATAACACCTGTTATATAGAGAAGTGAGAAGCGCCAAAAGTGCAGTGAAAAATGCTATATAAAAATCAACGTATTATTATGGGTTCTCTAGTAAAGCACATTTTACTAGTTTCCTTTTCAGTGTTGTAGGATGCTATATTTTTTATTGGACCTAAAAAATAAGTATGGTGTTGCATCTTAAATACATGGGCTTTCACACCGCTCTACTTCCTATGCCAGACCAGTAAAATGAATCACATACAAAAACGAACATGCAGGCATTATTTTCAGATCAGTCGGGCGACAAAAAAAACTTATCTGACACAGCATGTAATGCTATCACTATCTGTTACATGAGAGAGATTTAGCAATACAAATTTTTTGGATCGATATATTTATTGGTATAGTGGATAAATATCTTTTGTTTTAGTTTCTGAATGTAATCGATTTCGGTTAAGGGCACCGCTGTCCTGATTAACGGCAGTCTAATTATATTTTACACCTCCTTTTACTTCACTTTAAAAGCTTGAAAGATTTCTCATATACTTTCAGCAAAAAATATTCTCAATTTTCTTTATAATGAAATTCTCAGTGTCACTCATAGTCATTGAAATGCACTCATAATTACTCTAAAATTACGAAGATGTCACACATGGCAATCTGAAACCTTGGCAGCTATGTGTAGGAGCCAGAGGTCCGTGGACTTTATAAACGGGACTCGGGCTGCAGAGAAAGCTCTGGGAATACTCTCCTGCTGTTTAATGACAGCGTTGCAGGCATTTAAACGTCCCCCATTAGCATTTCTAAAGACGAAAAACACGTCTTTAGAAATGCATTTGGAAGCGCAGCAGCATCACCATGAGCCGCACTTCAGAGGCTCCAGTGAAGTATTTACTGAATGCGTGGAATCCTTTGTAGTGCGCGCTGATTGTAGGTGTCTGCGCGGAGGGAAACCTAGGTGTGCGCACCCGCTCAGGCACGCAGTTTAGAGGGAACCATGGTCTTGACCCTGTGCCTCATGGGAACTGCCAGACCGAACTGCCAAGCCAGGTCCTCCTGGACCGGAAACAAGCATCCTGGGACTGGTTTCTGGGTATTACCCTTCATCAGCCAGGCTAGCTTGAATCCAGTGGCACAGTGAGCAAGGGACCCACGTCTGGGCATACCCATTCCACTTAGGGTGAAAAGTGCTACGCAAACAAATGATGGACGGAATACTGAATAAATCATACATTCACCCCCAGTCAAGAGATCTGGGTTAAATCCATTGTTCTTTTGCTCACCATGCCACCCCAGTTTAGACCCAGCCATATGCAAATCAGTCTTGACCCTGTGCCTCATGGGAACAGTCCAGACCGAACTGCCAAGCCAGGTCCTCCCTGAACCGGAAACAAGCATCCTGGGACCGGTTTCTGGGTATTACCCTTCATCAGTCAGGCTAGCTTGAATCCAGTGGCACAGTGAGCAAGGGACCCACATCTGGGCATACCCATTCCACTTAGGGTGAAAAGTGCTACGCAAACAAATGATGGACGGAATGCTGAATAAATCATACATTTACCCCCAGTCAAGAGATCTGGGTTAAATCCATCGTTCTTTTGCTCACCATGCCACCCCAATTTAGACCCAGCAATATGCAACCTGACACTTCTGAGCGTACTTATGACTTGCACGACCGCGCGAAAATTAAGACTCCTGATAGATTTCAAGTCCATGATCAGCGTTCTCCTCGTTCTTTACAGGACACATCTGGCTCTCAGGTCGGTGGTGGAGATCGCCATGATCGTGGCAGGAGTCATCCTGCGCCACAGGGACGTGATCAGCTTCGTCAATTTGATGTCAAAGAGAAACAAGAGGAGCAACCACGCTTCCTTCCCCCGTTTCCAAAGAAAAAGGTTGTCGCTTTGACAGAGAGATATGCCTCAGATGGTGAGAACCCGACTGCTGGATTAGACTTGGGCGGTGACTCTGCTCGACAGTGCAGTGGAAGTTACCATAGTGCGGGAGGCACTGCGTCCTTGTCTGGAGGCGACAGCAACTGAAACTTTCATTATAGTAGAAACAGCTGACACCCGGGTTGCCACCCCCGGATAGGCTGTATAATATAGTTTTTCAAATTGAAGGTGACATTGAAAGTGTGGTCACAGGGATTTTTTGGGAGAATCTGACAGCTTCCTATGACATTTTGTTAGCAGAGGCAGATTGGCCCCCACCTTTTGTACTGACCGCATCAAGGGGGGAGGACGTGATTCTTCCGAGTTTTTCGCATTGCGTCCCCAAGGAGCATGCAGAGGCTTTTACAGCTGAGTGGGCTTTGGCCCTGACGCTGGCAGTGTACCGTAATCTAGTGGGCTGGGATAAAGATTCCCCACCGCATGAAATTCCATTGCGGTCTATGCCACAACCTCAACCCCAATATCCCATCCGGCGGGAAGCCAAAGGTCCCGTTTCTGATGTTCTAACTGAGTTGGAGTATCAAGGAGTGATTGAGACATGTGTATCACCAATGAATAATCCTCTTTTTACTGTCTCCAAACCCGATGGGTCTTATCGCATAGTTTTAGATTACCAGCATTTGAACTCTCATTGTCGTACTTGTGCGGTACAGAATACCCATAGCTCTGCTCTTGTGGACACTATTGTTCGTAAAAAATATAAAATGACACTTGACATTTCCAATGGCTTTTACAGTCAAAGCCTGGCCCCTGAATGTAGTCAATGGACCGCATTCACGGCCGGTGGAAAACAGAAAAAATGTCGGTGTTTACCTATGGGGTATAAGAATAGCCCCGGGGTGTTCGCCGCGTGTGTTGTCTCTTTGTTAGACAGCATAGACCCAGATGCATACTTGTATGTTGATGATATTTATCTCACAGTCGACGAATTATGGCCGCATCTATGCCCTGCTGACCGCATCATCCTTGAATTTGCGGATTACAGATACAAATTTAATTTTGCTAAATCACACATCGCTTGCTATGTGGTGCTGTTTTTGGGCTATGAGCTCAATAATGAAGGTCGGGGTTTGGCACCCCACTTTCTGGAGGAATGCGCATGCTTACTATCTCCAACTACCCTGAAAAAACAGTCTGGGATTTTTGAATTTCGGGAGGTCTTACATTCCTGAGTATGCCCAGCGTATCAAGCCTCTTTATGCTTTGATACAACCTCCCTTTTCAAAAGCCAGCTGGCTCCCGGAACATTCTGCTATTTTGCATTCTTTGCAATCTGACTTGCTTGAATCTAAGTACTTGTTGACACGTGATAACCACACAAACCTGGTGATCCGAATCGTGCCAGGCGCAGTGGGTTTCACTTACTTGACGTACAATGAAGGCGACACAGTACCTATTGCGTACAAATCACATTTGTACACTTCAGCCGAAATGCGGTTTTCCTCTGTCGAAAAGGTTTTGACAGCTATGCAGATGGCGGTCCTGAAGGAACGCGCAATGGCACAGGGGAAACGCATTTTAGTGGTTACACCTTTCCCTGCTTTAGAAGCAGTAACTAAGGCGAGTGTACCAAACTCTAAAGCATTACATCCCCGTTGGATACAATGGCCTACTTCTTTGACGTCTCCAGATGTCACGTTTATCTTTGACCCCTCTCTTCAGACACAGTAGTTCTTGCAGTATGAACACGTTCATCCACCTCCTCTGTCTTTGCTTCCCTTAGAAGAGTACACATGTATCATCTACACCGATGCAACCGGCCACTGGTTCTAAACATGCTTATTCAGCGGCTTGCGCTATTGTGGCTGGTACGATGGTGAATGGAGATTTCAAGTCTAGTATAGTGCATACACAGGTGCTAGGGGACTGTACCGCCCAATTGGCCGAGTTGCGCGCTTTGGTTCTTGTTCTCGAGTTTGCAGATCCGAGTGTTTCTACACTCATTGTGTGCGATTCTTACTACTGTGTTCAGTCTTTCAATGACAACTTGTTCTTTTGGTCTCAAAATGATTATCGAGATTCTAAAGGCAGCACAATTAAGCATAAAACGCTTTGGGTTTGAGTGGCGGGTCTTAAACAACGTCTGCCTCTCACACATGTTATACATACTCTTGGCCATCAGCGTGTGGGAGCCCACGCTCTTGGGAATTGTTTGGCTGATGAAGCAGCCAAATCTGCAGTAGCCACGTGTTCCGTAGCAGCCTTTACAAGGTCCATGACTAAAATTGATAATGACATTTTGGCAGCAATTGCTGCAACTGCAGAGGGCTCTAATTATCCACAGGGTTTCCCTTCAAAGTATTCTTATCAGTTAAATCCTGAAAATATTCCTTTTGCTAGAATACCTGACGTTGGAGATCGGTTGATTCCCAACGCGGACCGCAGACACACTTTGATCAAAACCGCACACGAAGGTATGGCTTCGGCCCATGCTGGAGTGTCCGCGACTGTTTCTATCTTGCAGCAACGTTATTGGTGGCGTGGTTTATATAAACAGACCCGTACTTATGTGCTTTCGTGTGACATCTGTCAACAAATCAAGCCTTCTACGGTAACACGTCCACCACAAGCACAGCTTTGCATTGCGAATCGCCCCTTTGCCTGTGTATATCTTGATCACTGCGGTCCATTTACTTCTGATACTGCATATAAGTACATTTTGGTTGCAGTTGATTCGTGCACTAGATTCCTTTGGGTTTGGCCACAACGCAGTGCTGAAGCTCGAAATGTCATCAGGGATTTGCATGTCTTTGTATGGATTTTTGCCTGTGGCACCTTTCATTCAGACCAAGGTCCTACATTCGCCTCTAAGGCATACAGGGATGCGATGAAGTCTTTGGGGGTGCTGGTGCAGTTTTTGTCTCCATACAGGCCTGAGGGCAATTCAATTGTGGAGTGATTGAACCGTGACTTAAAGCAATCCTTGACAGCTAGAGTCTTGGGTACTGGCAGGAACTGGCTGGCCCACTTCTATGGGGTTCAACGTGCACTTAATAATCTCCCTAGAAGACCTCTGGGTGGGCGGACCCCATACGAGATGCTCTTTGGCATCAAAATGTTTGTGCAAGACCTTGATGGTCTAGACGTTGCGGCAGCAGCCGCGACCTTTGACGTAGATAATCATTCTACTATGTTACAGCACCTACAAGAGACCCGTGCCCGTCTTGCTACTGAACATTTGCCTTTGGCAACAGATGCTGCACTGCTGATTCCGGTGGCCGGCTGGCTTCCAAAAGTTGGTGATCTGGTCCGAGAGAAGTTGGAGAACAAAAAAGAATTTGGACCCTCTTATCGTGCACTGGTTCCAGTGCTTGGCTTGAAGGGCACTCGTACAGTCATTTTACCACCGCTTCCTAGTCGCAAGGACAACAGATACATCTCTATTGACAATGTCAAGCTACAACATCTGGCCGATTCTGAATAGTGTGCGCCTGCTGTTTCGTGCCCCACAATTTCGAGAAATCCTGGGGTTAGCGCATCTTTCAGCTCACCTAATGACACTGTCATTGAGATGGACCCTGTTGTTGACCATTTATCTGTCCCTCCTGCTCCCTCCTGCAACGAGGATGTTGAGTATACTTAACCCACAAGTGAGTCTTTGCATGGCTTGCCTGAAGGCTCTTTACACCATGACAACTTTTCTTTTGACTCGTCTTCCACCACTTCAATTGGCCCTACCAAATTGTCTATTTTTGTTTCCTGGTTTAAACAGACTTATTTGGTCCCTCCTTGGACATACATCTGGTTAATACTGAGCACGATTTTTCTCTTTATGTCAATTGGATTTGTGACAGTGTTTTTCCTACTTATCAATGGTCACTATTTACCTGAACGCTCTGCTATGAACTTGGTTGATGGTATTCTGGCCCCTCACTCATCTTCCCACATCATGAAGCGTGACCAATCTCTTGTTAACATTTCAGCATTTCCAGTTGCGGATGGCATCATCTGGGATAAAGTGGATTTTCAGGTCCATGGGCCGATGGAAATTATTAACGTTCCATACGTCTTTCGCGTTTCCATGGGTGATGTGGTTACACAGGACATACGCTCAGACGACTGGGATGTGCATGCAATACAATCATTGTTTTCCGATTTGAAATATTATGCTGCTTTTAATGCTGAAGCTTTCTATTTAAATTCTGCCTGTTATGCCGATTCATTCTGTTATCAACATTATGGACATCATTTCCTACATAAGACTAACATGTTAGGTCCTGTTGTCAATTACACACAGTGGGAACACTGCCCTGCACCATTAAAAGGTAGTTTGAAAACTCTGAGAGATAAATTCACATATTTTACATACTTTGATAGGTCAACACCCGAGTCGTATTATTTTAAATTAAATGTTCCATCAACTCCCAAAGTAATGTTGACCCATACAAAATTAATTTATTCAAATTCTTTCAGACATGATCTGTCTGTCAAGGGTTATGATCACTAGAGGGCCACCGTTGATTTGAAATCGATCTGGGGTTCTAGGTCATGGCAGGTGCGAGGCACTGAAGCCTTACATCGTGCCTGCCTCATCCCAACACAAATTTTGTTTTTAAATTAAACAGTTTACCAGACAGCTTGCTTTGATTTGGCAACTGCAAAAAAGTTAAACGCCCCTGCCATTCCCTCTTTAGCTGAGTATAATAATTGGCACATACACACAAATTATACCATTGAAGCCCTACAATCTTTATTTCAAAATAAAACTTTTGATGTATCTGAATTAGATTCTTTAGGTTGGCTAGTTTGGCAGACGAGTTCGAATGCCTGCCAACTTCATTTTCATAACACCAATTCGGGTTATATGCAGGACAGACCCGACCCAAGATTTCCAGATACACATTCGGTAACAACCTATTCGGTTGGAAAATTATGTCAACAGTGGTTGCAGCACTCTACACTATCGTCCATTAAACAACATTTATCGTTGTTGTCCAACAACATTAATTTAACCGACTTTGTCTTGGGACCCAGGGTTCCTAGAACAAAGAGATTCTATTATGCAGCTTACAATGAAATATGGAAACTTTCACAGATTGAAGCGGCGTCACGTCTGCGGGAAATTGACCAAGCGAACTTAGAGAAGGTTCTAGCTGTTGTCGATAATAGTATTAACACACTATCTTCCCGCATTTACACATTAGATAACATTGTTTCTTCTGTTATTGATATTGTATAAGAAGATGTGTCTCTGGTATATCATGGTCAGACTCAATTGCGTTCTGTCATGCAATTCGCATGGACTTTGCAAACTCTAAAAATGGGAAAAGTACCATGGGATTATTTAAATGCGACTACTTTGTTTTTACCATTTAATTTAACTGACAAACAGCAGTTCATGTCTATGAAAGATGCAACTTACACTCTTCTACATATAGAGCAAATAGACCCTTTGCTCTGTTCTGTAGCAGAAAGTGACACTGCTGTTTGGCTAATTCATGGGGTCATATCTTTGCCTTTCTCGCTGTTCCAATTCAGCTCCTGTATGAAACATTACCCGTTAGGCCGCTTTGAACCCCTGAGTAGCGCTTTTCTGCATGAACTGTGGTCTTTGCCTTTTACCTACCGATTTTTGCGGGAAGAAACTGAAGTATACCTT
This sequence comes from Calotriton arnoldi, assembly GCA_963921515.1. Classification (NCBI taxonomy): domain Eukaryota; kingdom Metazoa; phylum Chordata; class Amphibia; order Caudata; family Salamandridae; genus Calotriton; species Calotriton arnoldi. The sequence goes on along the minus strand of CAWUFW010013957.1, from coordinate 195,257 downwards.
ACAGGGGAGGACTGTGATTCTACAGTGGGTCATTCCCTTGTTTGCAAAACTATCAAGTTGCACGGAGCATGTAATATGTCAGCTCCGAACCTTGCATGTGTTTTAAAAGGTAATCCGGTTCTCGCAATAATTCCCACGTTCACTCTGCTTACTAACGGTAGTTATCTTATTCTAAATAACCAAGAATGCTGCGGCTTGCTGGCTGGCATACCATACATAGTAATGGTTTCACAGCGCGTAATTTGTTGTAAAAATGTGCTTTTTCCTCCCCGCGTGGGCAGCTCGATAGCTCAATTTGGCCTTCCATACCCACTTTGAAAGCAGATTTCAACAAGTTGAGCAGATTAAAGGCGCTTTTAACCCAATAAGAAGTTGCCCTTACCTCCGCACGAGAAACCTTCAACCTGCAGGTGGCTAGCGCTGCTAGTGAAATTCAAACACTTTTAACAACTAATCTCCTACTGCATTTTGGGGAGCTAATACACCGCATATTTAATGCGTCTGACACAAGTGGACTTGCTCCTTTTTTTTAAAGCTGTTGGCTCTGGCCTCGTGACTTCTTTTCAGACAATATTTGGTGTTATACCTGCATTCATTCATTCTATCTTTTCCAGCGTCTTTGGTGGCTTCCCTTTAATGCTGGCGTTAGCTGCTGGGATACTGCTTCTACTGTGTCTGCTGCGCAATGGCTGCTCCTCTTTTGGTACTGTACAGACAAGATCGGCTGCGATTGCTCCGTGACTGTATGCATGAATGCTTCGGTTTACTACCACTGGCAGCTCTCAGTGTGTTTTATGGGTTGTCCTTCCGCTTTCCATATTTCACTTGCGTGCAACCTGTCTTTTCATGTCTACAATGTCCGTTTATATGGGCATTGGATTTGTGCCTCTCCAATTCGTCATGTCCGGACCCAGATTTTGACCAGCTGGTGAGTCCCTTAGTGGCCCATGAGCGGGACTGTTTTGGGGTTGGCTTTATGGCGCATGCGGCTGCACTTGGAATCTTGGCTCAATGGGATGTCTGTGAGGCTGCGCAGAATCTCCTACTTCAAAGTTACATCGAATGTCACGCAAGTTGTCTGGAAATGCTAATGGACACACCCGCATATGAGGAGCACACCTGTTCATTCGATTTGATGAACTGGATGGCATCCCTTTTTTCTACCAATAACAATGATTTCCTTCTGGAGGGTATTGCATTTTATTGCTCCTACACTCTGATGGATTAAATTCACCAGTCCTTGGATTACTGAAGCCTTTGAAACGAACTTACTTTTTTCCTAACAGGTTTTTCTCTTTCACTCACACTTTTGAACTCTGCTCGCACTTTTTGAACTCTGTTTTTGTACTATGTCTACATGCGATGACCTTACCAGGGGGAGGGTGTAGCATGGATTGTGGGTCCATTGTTGACATCTGCTAAGTTAGCATGAGCTTCGCTGCCATGAGGCTGCTTTTGCGCACGACACTGCATGCATAGATTTCGCAAGACTCTGTTTGTGCCCTTTCACATGAGAACTGTCTGCTTTTCACGTTCTCTGCTGTGCTCTGAGGTTTAGTCTGCACACGATGAACAAGGTCGATCAACAATGTCCCTTGTTATTCTGTTCTGGTCAGTCCCTCGCACGTAGACATAACATGACACACAGCTGCACTACTGAAAATCGTATGCTTTAATATTGCAAGCTAAACATGTGGTGCAGGCACTTGGAGAGATTCCTCTCCGGAGAGAATAGCTGTGCTTGTCCTGAGATGTTAACCTTTCATCTAGGCCTTGAGGCATGGGGTCTGCTGACAAAGCCCAGATGTCTTCTTTTTTGTAATAAACCATGTCTTACCACGGGGAGGGTGGTTAGGTATTGTAGCCCTTTTCCACTGTCTTTACAAAATGATATCCCCGTTTATATTCTATGGAATTGTGACAATGCTGACTATATTGTGTTAATGCATTTTGCTGCTAGTAATGGCACGTGTACTGTACCATAGAGCGCGTTAGTTGAAATAAACATTTTAAACTATACCGTGACTCTGATTACTCGCATTGTGGACAAGTATGAGTGAGTGAGCGAAAGAGTTGTCTGGCTCCTGCGATTCCTGAGAGAGTCGGGAGTGTCGTGTTCTGGGTTGTCTAATCATTGGTAGCTTCGCTGTTAGTCAGAGAACAAATGAGACACTATAGCTAGTCGGTTTGGGATTTTGGGTACTAATGTGGTAGGTTGGTACACCCCTATTCACTGAGGTCCCGTTTTCCTGCGCATAGTTCTGTATATGTGCAGAATCCCTGCAACAATAAGTAACTAGGATCAGGAGCCCTAAACTATCTAAATTGTAGGAGATCATAACTATATGTGAAAGGTTTTGCATTAAATTGTCTTAACTCAGTCGTTAGTTAGAATTAATTGGCAATAGTGAAGTTGACTATTTTTTATTTGATAATATAGGAGCAATTTGGGAGAAGGGCTTCCCAGGCTGGGGGTAGAATTCTGGGTCTTGTTAACAGGGCATCTGCTCATTAGGGGGTTGACGAAGGAATCCCAGGGCAATGACAATATTTCATCCTAGAGGAAGGGGTGGAATGGTTCAAGGAGAGGGGATAGCAAAGGGGTGTGGTGATGGTGTTTCAGATCTGGGTCATTTGCATGTATAGTTTAGATGTGAGGCAACCGGAGATGGAATATCAGGACAAGGGTAATAGGGGTTCTAGGACTAGGACACCTGGGTGCATAGTTTGGGATGGGAGGACACAGGAGGTGGAACATTAGAAGCATTTGTCTATGGTGATACATTTGGACTGGCAATCTAGTTAAAATAAAAATTATGTGTTTTGATTCTGATATCTTAATTAATTAAGATCATAATGTACAGCTTGAAAGCCTTTTCAACTAAGCATAAATTGGCTCCATTTTGAAGTAGTTGAGATTCTAGTGTGATTTATTTTCAGGAAACTCATTTAAAATACAATAACCCAAAGTTGGTAATTTCTAGGTATTTATCACCCACTTTTTTTGCTTCTTCTAGTGCCGCAACCTGTGGTGTGTAGCCATCTCTTTTTCATCTAGCTTAAATTGTCTAATACGGGAGAACTAATGTGATGAGACAGGTAGATGGATTTGGGTCTCACTTTTATTGGAGGAGTATCATTATAATTTTGTCAACTCATATGGCCCTATTGAGGATCAGCCAGGGGCTCTCCATCAGCTTTGAAACATCGCCATGAATACTACTGGTCCTATAATTCTGGGCGGGAAGTTCAATTTTATACAAAATCTGACATTTGATGCCTCATGCAAAGGGAAAAGGCAATTAAAACCTGATTTGGCTGCACTTAATTTGAGAGTTAAACAATATTACTATTTGATAGACTCTTGGCATTTGGATTATCCTTTTTTTGAAGAATGCACTAGTTTTTCAAAGCAATTTAATTCTATTCTGCATCTCAGCTTGATGTTTTTGAATTTTGCATTGATTTAGGAGAGAAGTACTTCTATATGGGTGATTGGATTTCCTGACCATTCTATTGTTATGTTAGAGATATTGGTGGATATTCAGTCTCGGGATCCCGTAATTGAAATTTTGATAAAGCTCTTCTTGTTCAGGAATGGAAACAAGAAATTAGATATTTCATAATAGATTTTTTTCAGGTTAATTTAAATTCAGCCCAGATGTTTTCGGTGTGGGAAGTATTCAAATCTGGTTGGTTTCAGAGATAGGGTGATCAGGAAATAGCCCTTACCACGTGGTTGTTACCACGCATTATCTTAACAAAGCACAGCTTACAAAGTGTCTACCGTTACCACGCAGGGCCTTTACCGCGCATGGTTTAACAAGTATGCCTTACCGCGCATACCTTTACAACGAAAATGGTTGTAAAGGCAGTAAAGGCATATGCGTGGTAAAGGTAGTCAGTGTTCTAGACTCTGAGTGAATGGGCAGGGTTGGGAGGTGTTGGAGACGCTTGGAGTGAACTCCTGCTTCCTGCTTCTTGCCTGTGCGGTGCCTGAAAGGAGGCTTTGAAGCTTTTTTACATGCTGCCTTCCTGTGCTTGGTGGGGAGGCTGGTTTTAGGAATCAGGGTTCAGGGCTGGGGTTGGGATAGTTCTCAGGGCTGGGGGCCTGCTTTTAGGGCTCAGGGTGGGGGCTGGGGTATTTTTAGGATTGGGATGATGGTTTTAGGTTTTGGACTGGGAGAGCTGGTTGGTTTTCAGGGCTAGTTGAAAGGGGAGGATTGTTGCATAGGGCTCGAGGGGTAGGGAGGGGCTGTGGTGGGTGCCAGCGGTTACAAAGCGGGTCCTGTGACCACACGTAACCTTTACCACACATATGCCTTTACCAATCATGCCTTTGCAATGAAATTCATTATAAAAGCATGTGTGGTAAAGGCATATCTGTGGTAAAGACATGCGTGGAAAGGTAACATATGGTAACAGCGTTTTAACAACCGTGTAGTAAAGGCATTCGTGGTAATCGCATGCATGATTCCATCATACAACCAGGGTGGTCGCATACAAGTCTAAGCATCATAAAGACAGTATAACTAAGATTAGAGCATTGCAAGAGGCAGTAGATCTTGCAACAGCAGAATATGCTGAGCTGAATATAGCCCACAATGACAGAGTTCTTTACGAGCTAGACAGAATCTTAGGGATTTCTTTACTTGCTCAAGAAATTAGTAAAGATAAATCTTTTCAACAGAAAACCTATGAGGTAAGTGAGCATATTGGTCAAATTATTGGCCTTGTAGACTAAAGTAATTTATTATTCAAGAAATAGTTGCTCAAGAAACAAATCAGAAGGTCAATCAAAACGAAAGCATTCAGAAATTATCTCTTAAGACCTCCAAATTGGTCTCACAGAAAAATGAGGGTACATTTCTCACTTTCATCCAACTTCCAACACTTTCAGAAGAACAGCAAGAACGTTTCTTGACTCCAGTATCATCTAAAGAGATTGAGAAAATCCTTATGACTTTAGCGAATGCCAATGCATGTCGCAGTGATGGCAATCAGATTGAGGTTTACACTCAATTTTTCTCTGAAATCAAGTCGATTATAATAGAGCAGTTTAATCAAACTATGGCAGGAAAATCAATTCCTTCATCCTTTTTGGGATCCATAGAGGTCAGCTTTGTGAAAAAGAACAAATCATCTAAATGCCCTGGGGCAGATTTACAAGCCCCTTGCGCCACTTTTGCATCACTTTCCCATGTTAAAAATGATGCAAAAGTGGCGCAAGGGCCTTGTAAATAAGTCCCCCTATTTTTAGGTCGAGCCTGAGTCAGCGCGCATGCGCTGCTCTGGCGATCTGCTGTAGTAGAGAAGCCCCGCCCACATTTTTCATTGGCTTCTGTGTTAGTCTTTCATAAATGCAGGCTCCTGATTCAGTAATCGGTTTGTTAGTCCCTCCTTTTCTTCATTTGTACCCTCCCATGGCTACTGGCCCCTTTACTACGCTTATTACACGGTAGGCGTTATTTAGTCTGGAAGCACTCTTTTCTTTAATGAGTTTCTCGCGGCAGGCACGAAATGCGCTGCTTCAGTTGGTTTCACATTGTGCTGGCGAACCCACTGCTTCGCCTCCCATTCAGGTGCTGATACCGGCCCGGTGTGTCGGTTGGGTGACAAGAATTATAGGATGGTTTGAAGGTGGACGGCGCCCACTTTCATCATTATTTTTTAATTACTACAGGGGCGCCATGCTTTATATTAGCACGGTGCCCGCTTTTATACTTTTTTCCCATTGGAAATGTGTTTTTTCGCCTCCTTTGTGCTGACATACACTTGTTAAATATGCATGGGTGCCTGCAAATGAAAAGAACCGTAGAGGGTGTGATGGAACAAAGTGTTTCTGACGTCTCCTGAGTACGGCCAATGACCTTGTGCGAGAATGACGACAGGGGGTGGGTTTTAAGCCACTAGAGTGATTCGCTGGGTGGGGCATTATGGTAGCAGTGGTGACTGTAATAACGGAAATGACATAGAGCTTCGTGTGATGGCGTGGTATTCGTCGTGCTCTCCCTGCCTCCTGTTAAGTACTAACCATTTCCTGTTCTTGATAGCCCTGCTATAATGGGTAAGGACTGATGGAATCCACTTCTTTTTAATGTGTATGGAATTAATAATTAACTGCTGCTATAGCCATCTCTAAATGAGTCGGACAGCCGCACCTTGTGGCAGACTGTCACAAGCGCTACAGTTCACAATTAAGTGCTGGTGCCAGCACGGGAAACAATTGGCTCGAATTAAGCACAACTGTCCACACATTTCCACTGAGTAGTCCCAGCCTGTTTCAAGCGTTCGTGGCACATCTGTAGATCTAGCGCTTTGAAACTGGGGGAGGCAGAGGATGTGTAGGCTTAGGCTTACACTCATTTGAGAGAGTCCCCTCTCTCACCCAGCTAGCCCAGACATCTGAAGCTCCTCTAGCGTTTATAGGTCACGGAGTAAATAGGAGAGCAACATATATTGTCCAGAAAGGTTGCATTCACTTCAGTCTTGTGGTTGTTGGAAGGAAGTCAGTCCTACGCTACAAGACCCCCTTCTCACAATAGTTCAATGAAGGCACCTTTTCCTCACCTGCACATGAACAGGCCATGTGAGTAGCTGAAGAGCTTGTGCAAAGAGGGAGGCATCGAGGATGGGGACAGGTTTGAGGAAGCATTGGGCACCCGTACAAAACACGTAAGGGGCTTAGATCAAAGGGCAGACCGTGTGAAGAGGTTAGGATCCATGGGCTCAATGTTGGAGGATCTTGGTTCCAAAGAAGAGAATGGTTCAAGCCCTTGTGTTTTACTGAGCAGCGGGTATGAAGAGCTTGGAGCACAGACAGACAACCATCGGATGCCTTTAGCCTCCAACACCTTCAATCCATAACCTTTTACTAGCACAGCGCCTTGACGCGGTCAGCTCCGTATGCAGTAAAGCATATCTTTACCCGTTTATACTGGGCAGCAAGGCTATGCTAGATTGGCATCGGTTCATCCAGGAGACTTTCTTATCTTCTCTGGAACCCTGAACTGCACAGTCTTCCTCACCCGGTGTGTCCACACTCTTCACAGCCCTTGGTCTAATTCAGTGACTCAGGAGGAATTCAGAGGGACGAGCCCCAGGCACAACAGACACACCACCGGAACCAGCCTGGATGGGCTTCAGCCCTTGCTCTTCAATTCAGGTTGGAGTTGTTGTTCAAGCTTTTTAAAGCCATATCCTTTCTCGTCTCCCCGATACCTCCATGGTTAAAACAGCCCTTAGTCTTTGATAAACCTATTTCTTTTTATAAACCAGTGTATATTTTTTTATGCCCTGCCCCCCCAACCCCCTGCTCACACCTCGACCGATAACCAATATGCAGAGTTGACAAATGGCCACTGTACATGTTGTTAGACTACAATCTGATTACTACCAGATCCAGTTCCTATCCCCTTTCTGTAGCAATAAGGCCCTCCCCCCATAGCAGGAGATTTGAGGCCCTATTTACCTGACACAGTCTGCCAGGAGCTACAAGTCACCTGTTATCTCCCATCTCACAAACCACAGCTAATCTATTTCCTTTTTGAACTCCTTGGATTAGTGAGGTTATGATCTCGGTGTGGAGAACAAGCCTTTTTGCAACACAGAGCGGTTGAAAAAACAATTGCTTGTCTGTCGACTGCTCATCGTGAGTGTGGTGTTCCTGACCAGCAACCAACTGCTTAACACGTTTAACGCTTGGTGCGTCTGCCTTCTATACAACATGAAACATTAGAGAGAAGGCCTATCACATGTCCAACACAGTGCAGATACACCTTATATGAGAGTGTGACTGCTCTTCCAACCGCACTCCTCTCCTACTAACACCAAACGCTGAACAGACCACATCAGGCAGCACTCAATGCCTAACAAACACCAGCTCAGATATTACTTGCCACCCATCCAACACCAGCTCATTTATTACTCAACACCCATCCAACACTAGCTCAGATATTACTCAACACCCACCCAACACCAGCTCAGCTATTACTCAACACCAACCCAACACCAGCTCAGCTATTACTCAACACCCACCCAACACCAGCTCAATATTACTCAACACCGACCCAACACCAGCTCAGATATTACTCGACACCCACCCAACACCAGCTCAGTTATTACCCAACACCCACCCAACACCAGCTTAGATATCACCTAACACCCACCCAACAGCTGCTCAGATATTACTCGCTAACTATCCAACACCAGCTCAGTTATTACTCAACACCCACCCAACACCAGCTTAGATATCACCTAACAACCACCCAACACCAGGACCGATATTACTCAACACCCACCCAACACCAGGTCCGATATTACTCAACACTCACCCAACACCAGGTCCGATATTACTCAACAACCACCCAACACCAGCTCAGATATGACTCGACACCTATCCAACACCACCTCAGGTATTACCCAACACCCACCCAACACCAGCTCAGCTATTACTCAGCACCCACCCAACACCAGCTTAGATATAACTCAACACCCACCCAACACCAAGTCAAGTATTACTCAACACCCACCCAACACCAGCTCAGCTATTACTCAACACACACCCAACACCAGCTCAGCGATTACTCAACACCAGCTCAGATATCACCTAACACCCACACAACACCAAGTCAGATATGACTCGATACCCACTCAACACCAGCTCAGATATTATTCGACACCCACCCAACACCAGGTCAGATATTACTCGACACCCACCCAACACCAGGTCAGATATTACTCGACAACCACCCAACACCAGCTCAGGTATTCTATATAATCGGATACAAGCAAGCTTGAAGCAGTTACAACAAGTACACACATTCAGCACAGTTCAGAGTCGTCATATGGTTGAACCACATGAAGCTCAGAACAGAACTCCACTGTTCAGGAAACCTACCTCGCCAAGACAACAAGTAACACACTAAACCGACACGCCACAAGTAAACCGATTTAAAGGGATGCTGTAGTCCATATCAAGACACCGTAGTCTCACACACAGATGCAGTCTCAAGCCTAACAGGGCGGCTACCACTCACTCAGGTGGCCTGTACCCTCATTGGTAAAGATGTTTCACTCCCCAGAACCCTGCAGATTGTGATGTGTTCAGCATTTCTCATACCAGAAGAGGTCTGTAGAACGAACGCTGACTGTCCTCATAGCCCTTGTCACTCCTTCCCAACCTGCTGTCACTAAGAGCCATGAGTAGCAAGGAACTGACGGCGCTAGCAGTTTGGCAGGCACACACCTAGCCATGCAACATAGAATGAGATTCAGAAAATCCTACTGCCTAATCATGCCCATGCCTGCCTGCCTCACAACAAAATAATCTGCAATGTGTGAAATATTAAGAAATGAGGCATCATAGCATGTTCATTAAAGCCTCTTAAAATTTACATTAAAAGCTTTAAAATCCTTTACTAGCTGATGACAAATCAGATTGCTGAAAATATCCACCTGGTGCCAGGAAAGTGCTGACAAGCATAAAAGACAGAGATTAGTGCTTCATTTGAACCTGCTGCAGATGTGACCCAACACATTACGAATGGATGTATTTTTGAGGGGTGCAAATCCTGGAAGACATTCCATGGAAATGTTTTACTAGTTTTTTTTGTGTGCAATTTTTATATAGCGCGAACTTGACCCGAAGATATTGGAGTGCTGTACATGAGCACCAGTTACATTATGCAAGAACACATTTGTGTCCTCGCACTAAGTGACATCACATTAAGTGACATCACAACCTTTGTCCCAAATAATGGGCTGTGTGCAATTTTAAGTCTGGCGTTAGCCAAACCTTTTTATTTTAGTAAAAGTATGAATATATTTACTTATAGGGGCTTTCGGCCCCTTGGTCTGTTGTGTCGTTTATATTTTTCTTCCGCTGACTACAGTGTACAGCAAGGGTTAATGGGTCTGCCCATTCTAGTAATTTCCTAGATTCACTGCCAGCGAGGGCATTCTACTCTTTCACAAGGAGCACATCTACACACAAAGTAGTTCCTTTCTTTGCCAGGGGCTACAATGGTAATGTTTTTAAGACCCTAAAATAGTTTTTTCCCCCAATTTGTATTTTGATTAATATTGGAACTCCCACAACAATGTTTTATAAAAGTCATGGCAAAACAAAAGAAGTATTGCAAACCCTAAAGACTGACAACCAATGCCTGAGCAATTGACTTTGCCAATGCTTGTTTAACAAATTAATTTGTAACTTGTATTAAACCCATCAATAGTTTTTTTTGAATGCCCATTCGCTTTCTTGTGCAAATACCAAAATTAAACAAATGAAACTCAAAATAGACGTAATTACTGCCACATCCTCGTCTTCGTTTTCTTCCTGACATAATGTTGTCTTTACAGAAGGGCCTGTGTCTCCTTCCATGGTTATCCTTTGCTGTCCTTTAATACCAGCGACCAGCTATATTGCTTTCAGGTATTAAGTCGAGCCAATCATATAGCACAAGTTGTCTGATTGTAAAAGACTTAGGGGCCGAATCCGATTCGGGCCGGAAATCTCTCCGACCGAGCCGGACCCGGAGAGATTTCCGACCGAATCGGACCTGTGCAGCCCGACCGAACGAGTATGATGCATCCGTATGCTATCGGACTCGAGTCGGTCGGACTCCCATTGAAGTCAATGGGAGCCGGTCGTACAACGCGTACGCGGGCTCCCATTGCCTCAATGGGTGCGAGGCGAACAAGGGCGCCCCCTACAGCGGGTACGCGGTGAAGCGACTCGCGCCGTACACGCACAGGTAGGGGGGACCCATGGGTCCCCCCTGTGTGCGACTCGCGTGGCTACGCGTACAGGGGGGTCCGACACGGACCCCCGAAGTACGGCTCCGACTGCTCTTTCGAGCCGGACGGCGCGTGTCGGTCGGACTGCTCGCGGCGCGCATCATACTTACCCGGCCGGGGAACGTTTCCATTGCGCGGTGTGAGTCATGTCCGAGCGAGTCGGTCGGTGCGGTTCGACCCGGGAACGAGTCGGTCGGAGCGGTTGGGACGCCCGAACGAGTCGGTCGGTGATTTCGCATCGTACTCGCTCGTCCGGACGCGCGTACGAATCGGTCGGGAAATAGGGCTCCGAATCGGATCCGGTCATGCCGAATCCGATTCAGAGCCCTACCGGCCGAGATCGGAATCGGCCCCTAATTGTGGGCTTACCAAGAACTTACAATACTTATAGCCCGCCCATTGCTTATCATTGTTTGCCTTTATTGTCACTCTCAATTGCCCATTTCTCCTGTTAGCACTGCCTACCCCAGATCCAACAAACCCTACAAGTAGGGAGGGGATGTGGCGTAATGGCCAGAGCTGCCAACTTCAGAGTTGGGGAACTAGATTTGAGTCTCAACGTCGGCTCAACATCCGGTGATTCTGGGCAAATCCCTTAATCTCCTTGTGCCCACCAAAAATGAATGCGTATTTAACTAGCGCTCAAGGACCGGTGTTGATGATTAAGTGCCGGTGCCGAGCACCAGAAACCACTGAATCAAATTAAGCACTGCATGCCACATAATTCCACTACACAAATCCAATCCACACCACACCACACAATTACACCCCACACAATTACACAACTAATTAATCCAATCCAACACACATAATTCCACTACACACCACATACATACATTCCAAAACATATAGGTAAAAGACATTGTCATTTACAATGCCAATAGGTCTAACTCAAACAAATGCGAGGCTGATTGCATTTTCAATGCTTGTTTATAGACCGATTAATTTGCTCAATACAGCCTATAAACGTTTTGCCAAGATGCTTGCCAGCTGTATTATTCACATCGCTCAAATAACAATTCATATGATTAAAGAATTGTCTCTTGCCTCATTAGTCTATTAGAGCTAATACAAACTATCTTGTTCAGGCCATTGAATAGTTTTCAGAAAACAATACAAAAGCAACAATAATAATGTTCGACACAGAGAAGGCATTTGAATCTGGGTTAGTTGGATGACTTTATTTCAGATACTTTCAGTATACAAATTTCCTAAACAGTTTATAACCAGTCTTTAAAATCTTTACACAGACACATTTACGAGAATCATAATTTATTCTTAAGAGATAGGGACAGTAATAAGAAACAAAGGCACTTGCCAAAGGTATCAAATGTCACCTTCATTATTCACTCTTTCCATTGAACCGTTGGCCTGTTTGCTTTTTAATGATGACTCAATTCATCCACCCCTCCCAGGAGTCCCAAAATTAAAACTGTTTGCGGGTGATATAAGTTTATTTCTGGGAGCAGAGCAAGCAAATATTTAAAGGACATTTGATATAATGTATTACCTTTATTTTTATTTGTTTTTGCAAATGATCAAGAGAAGGTAAATCAAACTTATTTTCAAGAAATTGATTCCTTGCTATAAAGATTCCTTTGGAATATTAAACATGCACAAGTACAGCTTTCAACTTTGCAATTAAATAAAGAAGATAGTGGACTGACATTGCTGTGCCTCATTTTAGACTCTACTAGAACGCCATTTTGTTAGATAGCCTTGCATGATTGATAATTAAGTTGTATTGTATTGTATTGTATGACAAATGTTTTCTAAACCTGATGATTAGAGAATCTGAAATTAAGCTACCTCCTTTTTTTAAATCAGCAAAAAAAAAACACTATATGCAATGCTATTTCGGTTACATTAGACCTTTGAAGAATATCAGATCCCATGCTTTCCGTATATGTCCTCGAATTATTGTCTCAATTTAGGTTTGGAGATATCGAACAGTGCAATCCAGAAGTGGAATATAAGTAGATTCACCTATACAGGGGATTTCATAGTGAATCAATCCTGGAAATCCAGGATGCAGGTCAGACAAAAACTGCAGGATAAGAACTCACTGCAGTAGTCCTGTTTTGCCAAAATAAACATTTTTTTTAATGAATTACTCCCCTGTGATAAACAATTTAGTCTATGAGATTGTTAAATTAGTTTTTAAGACTAGACCACTAGGTTTTAGATGTTGGTATAAGGTGCAGCATCAAAATCGTCATCTCCTAGTTGTTCCCAACATTGTAGATAAAATCCAAAGAACTACAGATTGTATCATAACCCCAATCAAGGCAAGTGATTTGGACAATGGACTATAAATCATTATGGGCAGCTAATTTTTAAAGCATGGCTTTTTGTTCTAGAAGGATGTCATATAATACTCCTCACGATGTGTGTTGTGTGATAAGCCCTATATCATACTTGTGTTGCATGCACCTAATAATGCATGTATACATTTCATGGTACCTATGATATATTTGCTTATCAGATCATGGTAAATGTGCAGAAAATGTATAGGCTTTACAGTATGAGCTGGGTATGTATACTGTCAGAAGCAGTTGAGGATGACGTTAGTTATGTGTACAGTCCCACATATCACTTCAGCCAAGAACACGGCTCGCCAAACTATTATCTAGGAGCTAACTATACCTCTAACTATACCTCACAGACCCCTTCAGAGTGCCACACAACCTTGAGGTCACTTATTAGATAGCCACAAGATATAAAATGTTATGTATTGAAGTGGTGAAAATGTGATGTTCATGTGGGATCAGTATCAAGGCCTGACAATGAGTTGTGTCCAGTGTGGGACATGGCAATACAACTGATGCACAAAGTAATCTCCCTGTGGACCATTGAATGTTCCCAAAATGAGTTTACTGAACCAATAGCAGCCCTGATTGCTATTACATGGACTACATTTGGAATGGTGACTGAGGTAAGCCCCTGACCTGATACTTCTTTTTATTGACCCACATTGCCGATGGATCACTGACAGAATATCGACAACAGAAATGTCGAGGTACAAAAATATCGGTACAAAAATATCGTTGTCCAGAATATCGAAGTCCTATCTACATAATGGTAAGTACAAAAATATCGTTGTTAAAAATATCGTTGTTAAAAATATCGTTGTTAAAAATATCATTTTTTCTAAATGTTTAAAAAATAATGTAAAATAAATTAAATAATACATGTCTAAAAGAGCATGTTGTGCATTTCACTGCACTACGTGGCAGGCACTACACTGTGCCTGCCACAGGGTGCAGTGAAATGCAGGGGGGTACCATGGGTACCCCCCAGTGCACCCACACCTCCCCCCAACACAAGGGGGGCCTGCAACGGGCCCCCAAACCCAATCCCCGCCAGCATTTCCATGGCGGCATCGCCGCCATGGAAAGGCCTCCTAAAACCCACATCCTAATATGGTGGACGGTGCCTGCTAGGCACCGCCACCATATTAGTGCCCTGCTCCGACCACCAGGCAATCGGTGCGATTGCCACAGGTGGAAAAGCGGCGGTAGGACTTTCCGTCTGCCACGATACCCACCGCCATCCTAATATGACGGTGGGTAAATCTCAGTTTGATGGCGGAACGCCATCATTATCAGCCCCATAGTTAGAATTATTAGAAACATTTTAAAATTATAAATAATAAATATAATGTTAAAAATAATTAAACATACATACATATAAAATATAATATATATAAATTTACTTAATAATATTAATTAATAATTATTATAATAAATTATAAAATGTTAGAAACATATTAAAAATGTATAAATACATATATATACATATACCAGTAAAATAAGAATAAAAATAAAAAATATATATAATAATTTAAAATATTAAAATATGTTTTCATCTTTTACAATTACATTTGACACCACATTAACAGCAACAGTAGGGAAAATGTTGGATTGCGGAGGGGATAAAATTACTATTCCCACTCCAGGGAGTGCAACAGTAGGGAAAGTGTTGGATAGTGGAGGGGAATAATTTACTATTCCCACTCCAGAGAGTGCAACAGTAAGGAAAGTGTTGGATAGCGGAGGGGAATAATTTACTATTCCCACTCCAGGGAGTGCAACAGTAAGGAAAGTGCTGGATAGCGTAGGGGTAAAAATTACTATTCCCACTCCAGAAAGTGCAAAAGTAGGGAAAGTGTTGGATAGCGGAGGGGAATAATTTACTATTCCCACTCCAGCGAGTGCAACAGTAAGGAAAGTGTTGGATACCGGAGGGGAATAATTTACTATTCCCACTCCAGGTAGTGCAACAGTAAGGAAAGTGTTGGATAGCGTAGGGGTAAAAATTACTATTCCCACTCCAGAGAGTGCAACAGTAGGGAAAGTGTTGGATAGCGGAAGGGAATAATTTACTATTCCCACTCCAGCGAGTGCAACGGTAGGGAAAGTTTTGGATAGCGGAGGGGAATAAATTACTATTACCACTCCAGGTAGTGCAACAGTAGGGAAAGTGTTGGATAGCGGAGGGATAAAAATTACTATTCCCGCTCCAGCGAGTGCAACAGTAGGGAAAGTGTTGGATTGCATAGGGGAATAATTTACTATTCTCACTCAAGCAAAATAATTAAAATTAATTAAGTAACAATTAATTAATTAATTAATTTTTTTGTACCTCCCACCATATTCCCCTATAAATGACACCACCAATGTTGTAAAACATAACACTACTAACATAATTAATTAATAATTAATTCATTAATTCATTAAATTAAAAAGCAAATTAAAAACAATCAATAATAAATTAATTCACACTATTAACACTATAAAACAACTTAAAATAAATATAATAAAAAATAAAAAAATATATATTAGAATTAAATTACTTCCCAGCCTACTCCCCTATCAACCCACAACCCACTCTTAAAAAATGACATAAATAAGATAATGAATAATTAATTATTAATTATTAATAACTAATTAATAAACCATTAATAATAAATTACTTATCACAGTTACTAGTATAAAATTTTAAATACATAAATATCAAATAATTAAAAATATAAATTAATTAATTATAATTAAATTACTTCCAACCCTATTCCCCTATAAACCTACAACCCGCTCCTAAAAAATAACACAATTAAGATATTTACCAATTAATTATTAATAATTAACAACCAATTAATAACTAATTAATAATACATTAATTACCACAATTAACAATATAAAATATTAAATACATAAATAATAATTAATCAAATGTATCTATTAATTAATTACAATTAAATTACTTCCCACCCTATTCCCCTATAAACCCACATCCCACTCCTAAAAAAATAACACAATTAAGATATTTACCAAATAATTATTAATAATTAACAACCAATTAATAACTAAATAATAATTAATTAATTACCACAATTAATATAAAATATTAAATACATAAATATTCCCACCCTATTCCCCTATAAACCCACAACCCGCTACGGAACTAAAACGCAAAATTTACTTAAAACATAATTAATATCTTAAAAAAATTTAACACATAAATTTAAAAAAATGCAATACATACACAAAAAAATAGAACACATACATGTACAATACACACTAAAATACATAACACTAAATCAAACAACGATATTTTTACTAACGATATTAATAAGTTCGATATTTTGAAAAACGATATTACTTACCTTCAACTCGATATTGTGGACAATGATATACTGACTGTCGATATTTTTGTAGTCCGAGACTTTGGACTCGATATTACTGCTACTCGATATTATGTCTGTTTTCCATTGTCGATATGTGACATTTGCTAATGACAGGCCCCTTACTCACACAAGTCAGTTGTCACTTTTACATAAGTTATGCTTGCACTGTACAAGCCTATTGCATATGTGCCACAATAACAGTGCAGATTGTTGGTTACTTCAGAAGAGATTTTGATATGTGAATCACCAGCTGTGATGCAATCAAATAATCAAACAAGACATGCAATGGTAAGTTGAATGTCATCCCTGTAACAGTGCCACAAATGGCAAAAGATGTGTTCTGTGATGGCAGTACATACCAAACAAATTCAATCAGATGCAGTATGCTGTTTGTTTGAATTTTTTTATTGACGTTTTCATACATTTAGCACTGCAATATGTTTGAAGTATAATAATTGTCAAACACCTGGTAATGTATTACATGGCAATATGTAGGAGGACATAACAACCAAATGATTTAATACAATAAATATATAACAAACGTTGCGTGTATATGCACAGCATCCCAATATGATGGAAAAACATAAATACACCAGGTGCAATTGCAGGTGCTTAAGGCTGTACTTTCAGCATGTGCCCAGTTAATCATGGAGGGTTTCCAGGCAATGAAGCGTGGGGTGTGGGGGACTTCCAACGTCGAGTAATAATTAACTTAGCCACTGCTAACACCAGATCTAGGAAACAGGAAGTGGCCTTGTGCTTCTTATGCCTAGGAAACAATCCCAGGAGGCATACCTCCCATCTATGTATGTCCGGGCATTCTGTGCACGCGGACAATGCTGATGTGATGCTATACCAATAAGAATGTAGGTGAGGGCAAGCCCACAGTATATGAAAGATATCAGTGCTCACACCTGCGCAATGTGGGCAATTTGTCTCTACCCTATGATAGCTTCGATTAATATTGGCAGGGGTAAGGTAAGCTCGGTGTACGATATAGAGCTGAATAAGCTTGAATCTGGCATTGTGCAGCACGTGCCAGGGTTCCTCCATTAGCACAGCCCATTCCTTGTCTGTATAAGGGTGCGACAAATCTGCTTCCCAGCACTGCCATAGGGTGAGGAGCTCTGGGGCAGCCTGGAAATGAAGAGAGTCCATAAACCAGTTTATGAGGTGACTGCCTCTACCCATAACCTGTAAATATTTAATCATGTGCTGAATTGGTAGCTCAGTGGTCATGTCTCCGCAGTGACTCACTTGTGTAGTGATCAGTGAATTATGGAACAGGAACTGACCAGGTGGTAACCCGTCTTCCTCCATCAGTATTTCATACGAGAGCAGAGTGCTGTCTCTATAGAGATCCCCTAACGTATGTAAGCCCGTGGCATGCCACGCCACAAGGTCCGTGAAAGTGACCGGCCCAGTGAGGTTAGTTGTGCCGAGCAGTGTCAACTCTGCATAGGGGAGTGCGTTTTTAGTGATGTGGAGGCATCTAAAATAGCATTCATGCCAACTCTGAGAAACACCATACTGGGCATTTGCAACTTCGCACAAGGGTAAAAGAGGCTTGCTATGGCTTGTGTAGTCCATGCGGGCAAGGACGTAGCTGTGTCCGATAAGTGCAGGCCTGCCAGTCATCTTGTTATCCATTGGATTTGGGCCACAAGGGGTAATAGTGTTCAAAATGTGGGCCGACTAGGCCCCCGTTGTCCTTGGGTGAGCGGAGCTTCGCAAGTGCCACCCGACAACGTGATGTTTTACAAATGAAGTCCCTTACCTCTTGTTCTGGCAGCTGGAAAAATGCAGCTGGGATGGGGATGTTAGCAAAGAAATATAGGAGGCGCAGAAGGACCACCTTCTTAAAGAGGGCCACCATCCCTGCCACCGCCAGTGGTAACGTTCATCAAAAGGTCATCTAGGGAGCGAAGGCCGGAACCACCAGGGTGACATTCTCATCAAAGCAGTCAATCATGTAGTGGCAGATCCTCACCCTCAAGTATCAAAA
Organism: Calotriton arnoldi; assembly: GCA_963921515.1. Classification (NCBI taxonomy): domain Eukaryota; kingdom Metazoa; phylum Chordata; class Amphibia; order Caudata; family Salamandridae; genus Calotriton; species Calotriton arnoldi. The sequence goes on along the minus strand of CAWUFW010013957.1, from coordinate 176,766 downwards.
AGTATGTTGCTGCCACTCCACCAATGTCCCTTCTATCTGTAAGTATCAATTTGATGTGTCAGGAAGAAAAGGGTATAAGCAGGATTTCGTCCAGTTGAACCACAGTCCAGATACAGTGGTGAAATTTGACAAGGTGGAGATAATCGTGACATGAATTTTATATGTGTCTCAAAGATATAGCAGCATATCTTCTGCGTATAGGGATATGATATGTGTTCCATCTCCTAGGGGGATACACCATTGTGTGCCTTGAAGTCGCAGCATCACCACTAGTGGCTCAATCGCCAGTGAAAACAGCAGGGGTGACTGCGGACATCCCTGTCTCTCATCCCCCTGTGAATGGGAATGTCCTCTGATGGGAGAGGTGCTGTCTTGACACTGATCAGGGGGTCAGCATATAGTAATTTTACCAGGCAAAGGAAACAACCACCAAGTCCGAAGCAGAACAAGACAGTAAACAGATATCCCTACTCCAGGGAGTGAAAGACCTTTTCAAGGTCTAAGACCAGACAGCAGGTGCAAGGCCAAGTAGCAGGAGCATAGGTGAGCACCCGAAAGAAACAATGCAAGTTCAAAGAGGTACTACACTCGAAGACCAACCCATTCTGATCCTGGTAAACCAGAGACGGGACCAAAGGTGCCAAATGGTCCGCAAGCACCTTCACTAATATCTTGTAGTTGGTGTTGAGTAGGGCCAGCAGTCTATAAGAACCAACTAGCTCTGGGTCTCTATTTGGCTTGGATAGGGTAATAAATATCACCTCTCTTTGTGAGGTAGACATTACTAGCTGCGGGGCTATCTGAGTTCTGTACGCCTTGTACAGTTCAGCTGGTAGACCATCTGCTCCCAGAGACTTGCCATTAGCCAATGCCTTGATTGCATTAGTAACGTCGTCCATCGTAATGGTTCATCTAGTTCTATCCACCAATCTAGGGGAATGCAGGGTATAGGGAGGTTGGTAAAAAATGCAGCCTATGTATCATTGGTTGCTTTCACAGCCGATTGGTATACCCTTGTCAAGTGTTGTGTCATCTCATCATGAATAGCACGCTGTGTGTATAAAAAGGAGACGTAGTATGATACCCCATTAAGTCCACTTGTCCACACATCCCCAGAGAGGAAGCTCTGGATGACAAACATGCCAGCCCTTTCATTGTGACCTAAGTCTTAGGATGTAGTCTATACTATGGTACCAGCCTGCATGGACCATATGCATCAATTCAAGTGCCCTGGCTGTAAAGGTGTCTGTACAGTCATGCACAAGTACCTTACCCTTCAGAAGGTCACAGTGGTTGTTGTGTTTCATTGTAGCTCACATCAGAGTACATGTAGGATGGCCTCGCCTACATGATGTTAGTGGGCTGGCTTAGTCAGTGTAGACCATGACCAGGGTTGAGGATAGTCAGCAGATGACTAAAAAAGTATCTATTCATGTCTTTGTGGTGCTTAGCATGTGAGAATTACACATGTAGTGTATTAATTATTTATTAATGCTTGTGCTAGGAGTATACAAAATGTGTGTCAACCAAACAGATATCCTAAAACTTGCAGTTATAATATGTTTCTTCATCTATTGTATCCATACAGGTCAACGCCCATCAGAAGCAATCCATTTGGAAAGCCAGCACCCGGAAGGTGCTGACCCTATCCATCTATCGCCAGTGCAGAGTTCACTGCCGGAAAAGGTGGGGGAGGAGACCTGAGGCGCTGGACCCGGAAGATCAAAGAGGTCCAGCTGGGGCTGTCCTCCCAACGTGGACAGGGTGCGCCAGACCCTGACCTCCCTAATGGCCCCCATACTGGTGGTGGCCTACCCAGAGCTTTATAGGCAGTTGAGGGCCCAACAGCAGCAACAAGGGGGGTGAGTCCTCGCCAGAGTCATATATGTTACTTTCTGTGTTACATGCAGGCATTTGCCCATCATTATTGGGGGTGGCCATGGGCGACGCACAGGAAGAGTTAATATTTGTGTAGATCTGGTAGTAGGTGCCTGCTATTGTCTTTGTGATCAGGAACACAGCTGAGTCCAGTGATGCGCTACCGTGCATCAAAAGAAAAGGGCAGGAATATGCTGCATCTACAAGATACGTACATTCCTGTCTATTTCCCCTGCGTGGTGCACAATGGGCTGCCATGCAGTAATGCAGGCTCCCTTGCGCCATGGTGCAAGGGTGTCTGCGTTGTAGGGGTGATTGTTTTTGTGCAGGAAGGAACATCTTCCTGCACAAAAACAATTGTAAGAGGTGTTTACCTCTTTCTATGTGTGCTGCAGAATGTGGCACACATAGAAATAGGAAAAATGAGGAGAAATTTCTCCTCGTTGCGCCTTCCTCATGCCTTTTCTGGGGAGGCATAGGAATCTGGCACATTCCCAGGTTTAGGAAAACTTGCAAATCGGGGAATGCGTGAGGTTCCAAGGATGTTGCATGGGAACACCCACAGCAGCACTGATGGAACGCCGTTTTCACGCATAAATGCGTGAAAGAGGGACATATTTACAAGGCCATGAAAAGCCATGCAGGGTGACTTTACGTGGCTTTGTAAATATAGGCAGGCATATTGTGCCGCCAGTGCTTCAAAAAAAGTGATGCACCAGCGGCGCAATGGGCTTGTAAATAAGCCCCTGAGTTTGTGACTGATAGCAATCAGAAACAGCACAAGTAATCTAATGTTTTAGCATTTGTAGAACAGCACAGGGCCACTAAACTCAAATCTCATTAAACATTTGCTCTTATCCAAATATTTGGCACTAGAGATTCTAACCTTGATATAACTACAACCTGGGACTTGACTATTTGTTTTTTTTTATATCATTAGAAGCTTTTTTGCCTTTATAGTTCCTGCTGTGACCGTACGGCACCAAACCTGTACCCAGACTGGAGAAGAGTTGGATAAAACTCTATACAAAGGAGGGAGACAGTAGGCACCGTGCTTGTTAGTACCTTGGGGCTTTGGGTTAAGTAAAACTGTAACCAGAACAAAATAAACCTTCTAATTTTTAGATATAATGAGACAATAAGGAAGCTCACTATACAATAATGGACATACACAACTGGGGGGCATATTTACAAGCCCTTTCCGCCACCGGAGCATCACTTTTATTGATGTTCCGGTGGCTCAGAGTGCAGGCCCATATCTACAAGCCCACCCAAAGCTACCCTGCATGGCTTTTCTTGGCCTTGTAGATAAGATGTAAGGCCACGCAGAGCAAGCCACTGCGTTGCCTTACATTGCGGCACGGAGGCATGCCACGGATGTTGCTGTGGGTGTTCCCAAGCAACACCCATGGTTTTTGACACTGCCCCACATTTACAACATAGCGTAAATCTAAGGCAGTACCAAAAACATACGCCTCCCCAGAGCAGGGGTAACGAGGAGAAATGTTTACATTTCTCCTTGTTTTTTCCTCTTTTTACATGTGCTGCATTCTGCAGCACACATATTAATATTATTATTATGAACTTATAGTGCGCACAGCTAACCCAAGGGATTTCTCGGCGCATGGCAGGAGGAGAGAATGCAAAGAGCTAAGTGAACAGATTAGAAAAGCCAGGTCTTTAGGCCCCTGCGAAAAGCAGAAAAGGACACAAAGTTCCTCAATGAATCTGGCAGAGAGTTCCAATGTTTTGGGCCTAAATAAGCAAAATAATGGCCCTTCATAAGGGAGAGGTGAAACCTTGGTACAGTGAACAGAGTCTGTTGTGAGGATCTCAAAGATCGAGACGGATGGTGTCGGTGAACCACATCCAAAAGGTATTTAGGACCACCTACAGCTTTTGCCTTAAACATATAGCATAATGCTTTAAACTTAATGCAATTCAAGATAGTAAACCAGTGCAGCTCATGAAGAAGATTAGAGACTGAGGCAAATTTGGATAACTGATCAAGAAGCCTAACAGCAGAATTCTGTACTATGGAACGAGGAAAATGGCTCTCATGATAGTTTTTGTGCAGGAAGGTGCTCCTGTTTCTGGGACCACATACCATAGTAAATGTTTTCTAAAGGTTAGTCTCCAGATCCAGGTCTTTCATGAAACTAACATAGCTAAAAATAAGTCTCTTGAGGCCGTTGGACATCTGCCCCAACATATAAATACTCATAAAAATAGCTCCATCCTCCTTCGGGATAACAGCAGTACTTTCACTTGTGTAGACTTGCTGGCTGTTATCAAATAAAAAAGGGGACTATTCTCTTTTATTGATCGTTTGCTAAGAGAAGGTTAGTTCACTTGAGATTGAATATCCCCAAATGAAAACACAAACTTCATCCAGTCTTAGAGAGCTCAAACTACTCCCTTGTCCGACATGGCCAAGCCTGCAATGCTGCTATTGCCCACAAAAGCTCCTGTGGTGGTAGTTCCCGTTAGTTCATTCATACTCTGCGAAAAGTGCAGAAAAACTGGGAAGAAGGGAAATAAAAGGCATTCCTCCGAATTTTTAAAAAGCTATAAAGGCAGGTTCCTTGGCCTCCTCAGGAATTTAGCAGAGCAGGAAAATGAACAACTTTCAAGATCAGCAGGCAAGCTTGACAACTGAATGCAGTACGTATTTTACAGAGAATTTTCAATGAGCAGGTTTTAACTTACTTTTGTACTACTCATAGCATATTCCCAAATTTCAGGAGTAAGCCAGAAGTCCTCCTGACCATAGTGTGTTTTAAGTAGTAAATATATGTTTTACTGTGAAAATGTTGACTATTTTTTGGGACATTTAATTTTGGAGCAGATGCTACTTTCAGCCATTTGATAGCTGGAAAAAACGCCATCTTCTCTAACTAAAAGCTACTGTTTCGCCTTCGTTCTTTCTTATATTGATTACTGTCAATAATTTTTTCTATAGTCCACATACGTGTTTGGTTTGCACTGTTTAAAAGTATCCATTTAATTGGGTTCCATAAGCCACTTTTCTGTAGTATTATATGGCTATCCTTTATGGTGTTCACTTTCACTACTACTCATAAAGACTACACTAATTAAAGGAAATGCTTTTTATTATGCTGAGCGGAAAATATGTATAGTAACCCGATTACAGGCCATGTTTCTTTCTCCGGAGCAGTACCATGAGGTTCTATATGACCCCTTGTATTTTATCCTTTTCCAATCAGTTCTAAAGATTTTATAGCTTCCTTTATTCTGATAACATTTACTATCTATTTTGTATACCTTTTATCGTGCACAGGACGGTGCTTTGGGACACCTGATTCGAGCAATAATTGCATAAATAAAATAAATGGGTTGAATTAAAACATCAGAGACACTTTGTTCACATGTCCTTACATGTCTCTAAGGGGCGTATTTAATAAGAGTTAACGCCCCAGCGCGTCAGTATTTCCGATGTTCTGGTGGTGTTAAGTCCTTCCCCTTAATTACATGGCAGCATTAAGTCACTTAACGTGGCTTAACGCCACTTTGTAAATAATGCCCATATTCATGGAGAACTTAGCATGAAAGAGGAGTGCAATGGGTGTTGCAGTGGGCGTTCCGCTGCAACACCCATTGCTTTTTGCTGCTGCCTCATAATTACAAGGTATTTGGCTGCGCCATAAATATCACCAGTGAATACCTGGTCTTAACCTGGCGATGTGAGGATAAATGTTTCATTTCTCCTCGGATTTTAGTCTTTCCATGTGTGCTGCATTCTGCAGCACCCACAGAAACAGCAAATCGCCTGTAAAGATTGTTTATGTGCAGGGAGGTGTCCCTTCCTGCACATAGACAATCACCCCTGCAGTGCAGGCACCCTTGCTACATGGCGCAAGGGTGCCTGCGCTGGCGATAGGCATCTTCTTTAGCACCAGCGCTAGGGTAAATGCAAGGGTGCGCTGCATTCTTGTAAATATGGTGAATCCCTGCATTTTGAAACTGACAGAGCGCGGCGTTACCAATATTGGCATAACAAAGCACTTTACCAGTTTCTAGTAATGATGCCCCTTAGTTTTAGAGTTATGACATGGGAGTCAATAAATCAATACTAGCGTCATTCAAATGAAAATAATGGAAAAGGCTGTTAAGTATTTAGGGGCATATTATCAAGGGCTTTATCTCCGCTTTTTGGCTTAAAAGCCAAAAAGCGGAGATAAAACTATCGCCCTATTTACAGAGGGTGCTAACATGCATAATCGCATGTTAGCACTCTTTTTCCGACGCTCCCTTTGCATCTCTAATGAGATGCAAAGTGGGCGTCACTGAGCGTACCCGGATGGACTACCTTGTAAAACATCTCTGATGTTCACATCGCGATATTTACAAGGCAGCCCACAGGATTTTAGCACACGTTAGATTTTGGCGAAACGGCGGTTTTCGCCAAAAACTAACGTCTGCTAAAATCCTGACTTACCTATGCTTAACATAGGGGGTGGATTATGCTGATACGACCACAGGGTCGTATCAGCAAGGTTATCGCCGTTTCGTAGGGAACATCGCTGGAAAACCAGCGATGTTCCCTGCAAAACGGCGATTTCCCCCTATCTCTGGAATTTTCATCGCCCTGGAGAAACGTGTTGTTAATAACGCGCTACCAGGGCGATACATTCCAGAGATAGACGGCAATAAATAACAAAGCGCTAAGCGCTTTGCGTTATTTATCCCCGTCCGTTGTTAATATGCCCCTTTGTTTATTTGAACATCATCATTTATGAAATGAAAAACAGAAGACGGAAAAAGCTACTATGAAAAGAGACACAATAATATTACTGGCAATAGGATACTCCATGTAGAAGGGAGAATTTCTTCATCTGGATTAACCACCGCACCATCCAATATTACTTGAAATTCAATTTCATGAGGGTTATTTATACAGTTAACCTGCATGAAGATTTAATACATTATCTTAAAAAATATCGCTTTTGGTATTGTTAGCTATGCAGACAATTAAACTACTTATATAAAAAAATCACTGGGGAAATCTGAGGTTGCTCACTAAATGGAAGGAGTAATGAAATGTAAAAATTACATGTAAAAAAAACTCCTCCTGAGGCATCCCTTCATTTGCCAAGGGTTTTATTTGCTGTCATCTCTTTTTGTCACATAATTCTGATTTGAGATAGCATGGTGCAGAGTAGCTAAACAGAAAAGCGGCACAATGGCAGAGAAGAAATCATCAATATGGGATTATATAATTTAATTAAAATGCTTTTGTGCACAAATACAATCAGAAGTTAGGCTACCAACAAATTGGTTGGTTTATAACACCAGGCATAAATTAATTATTGAAGACATTGGGTCCGATTCACAAAGAAAGTCAGAAATGTGGTCCCTTAAGTTCTTTCATAGCTTGCAGTAAATCTTAGATTTTTTCGGCATTCTGGAGTCCAGGAGTATGGTTAGGAAGCTGTGACAGTCATAGATTCAGAGGAGTACACCTGCAAATCTATTTTCCATTCCATTTACAGCCATACAAAATTATTTGTGTATTTATAATTGCAGTTAATGCACATTCACACCTACATAAATGCAACACTGTAGTGCAGTTGCACTTTAAAATAGTTTTTTTCCTGAGTAGAAAGCTCTACCCCTACATACTCAAGGGCTGTGGGATGTGTTCACCCCAGTCCCACCATGGACACAGATGTACTCCTGTACCAAGACAGGATACCCACAAGCACATTTGTTTATGAATATGCGCAAACTCCATGGAGCATTCCCACCCTGGAATTTGATATTGCCACCCCGGCAAGAAGCTTTACTCGCATGAAAATGTAAATGTTAGTTATTACTCCTACAATGGTTAAATTCACATTTTGAGGCTCTGAAACAAGGAATTAATTTCATAAATCAAGACTTTTGGACATGAAATTTAAGCTTACATATCTAAATAGGATTCTGAATAAGGTTTACCTTCTCCAATATACTTATTCTTTATTCTACAACGTCTCAACACCAAAATCCTTCGACAGTAAGGATTCAAAAAGTTAACTTGTATTCATTTGGTTTAATATAATATTTGATCAGTTACTATAAGTACATATTTCAATAAACAGGTACTGAAATGAAAGATTCTGCATGGAGGTGGGATGCTGTGCCACCCTGCTCTTGTATGTTTCATGAAAACCTTGTGCATGTTTTCCCTTAATGAGAATGACAATGCAATGTGTCCAGTAATGTAACTCCTCATTCCAGTTGTGGTGCATCATAGCTGTGCTCTGATATTGACCCAAAGTACACCTCTCTAGGCAAGGCAAATACAGTCCTAGTTTCCAGGGGGGCAGGAGAGGCTTACAGTGGTAATAGATTTACTTAAACTTAGAAGGTGAACGCCTATGTGCCTGTGCCCCTATGGAGGGACAGCCTACCATTTCCATCTGTATAAAAATTAGAAGTCTTCCTTAATTGTGCTCTTTTGCCTTCATCATGTATGGGACAGCACTGGCGTTCAGCTAGAGTCACACTATACAAATATCACATACATACACCTGTTTTAAGTGTGTATTGGTGGATGTCTGGATTCACAAGGGTGCCTGGCCTGGGGAATGGTGGATCCATTGAACTCTACCTGTGTGAGTGTCTCAAGGAGGTGGTGTACTTGTGTGAGTTGCCCAGTTTCCATCTTGGGCATGGTAGCTTGCACATTCACTTTCTCTGGTCCTCCTCAAAATGTTTTGTTTCTGTGGGTGTGGGGAGGTAGCCCACATGCCTACTAAAGATAGCAGCAGATCCTCTGACAGAGCAAGTCTCACCCCAGCACTATTTCCTCCAAAATGTGCCTTCCTAAATGATATGGGCTCTCATATGGAGTCAATACACATTCCACCTCAGATAGTTAATGAACCTTAACTGAGAGGTTAAATGGTGGATGAGCTAGTAGAAATCAGGTTATTCAAATCCATGCTTGGAGAAGCCCATTTGCCACATTTGAAAAATTCAAATAAGTTGATTAGCCAGAACTGGACATATTGACAAGACAATGTGATCAATGTAGTGTTCAGATATTTTTCTACTTCAAAGTAGGAAATAGATCTCAATGTATCTTACAGTACCATACAATTCAAGATTGATGCATCTGCTGGGCACCACTATCACTGATCCACACTAGGGTATAATCTGGAAAGACTCTGGAAGTTCTGCTGATTTTGATCTGTGTGGAGAGGAAGGGCTGCCTGCAGATGTGAGTAACTGGAAACCAACAATAAGGTGGACTGATCAGCCACCACTGAAGAGCAGAGCAAACACAAGGTGAAAAGTAAGAGAGAAAGTAACAAGGAGAAATAAAGATATTTCTCCTCATTAGTCCTCTGTCAGGAAAGCATGCCACTTAGGTAGGTGCACACTCCGGTGTGGACGTCTTTGCAATTCAGGGTTTGCGTCAAAATAAATGGGTGGATGCAGGGCTATGCCCATGCTTCAGCCATGTAACGCCTACCCAACGCAAAGTAAAGTACGGCAGTGATTGGCATTGCCTTGCTTTACTTTGTATTTACTAAACCATGCAAAGCCTCACAAAGTGATGCAACCCTGATGCAAAATCATAGTAAATCTGGGCCCAGGTCTCCCAAAGCAGCTTCCAAAGAAGCAAGATCTAGAGCCCAATGACATTGGGAATAAAGTGAAGAGTGTCATTGTCAACCAATGCCGTTGGTGAGCCTGCTTTGTCCTTGACCCTCAACATGCCATTGGGAGCCAGTATTGACCTCTATAAATGCCCCCTGAGGGTGTGGGATATCATCAGCTTAACCCACTTATCTTGACTTAGAATCATACGGTTAGCTCTAGGAGATTGTGCTGGTTCTGGAATCATTCATACTGAAGCTGTTCTAAAGATATCTTATGAACCGCCAGTCAGTACCTACATTCCAATTTAATACCTGATTTAGAGTTTGGTGGACTGTACTCCATCCCACCAGGGCAGCAGAGGCATATACTTCCCTGACCTGGTGATCTATGGCCCACCATATTTAGAGTTCTCAGCCTGCCGGCCAGAGTTCTCTGTTTCTTCAGAGGAGACACCACTATGGTAGATCCTCTGAAGGCATTGTAATTTTGCTGAGAAGCCACCATGTTTCATATATTCACTCAGCAAACTTACTTTTTTTCAAAAACAAACTCCTAAAGTGGAAGGTTTTTTTTACATATAAAAAACTAATGGCTCTGGAAGTTTTCTACATGGTTGTGAGAGTAATTGTATATTTTTTCTGTTCTGAGCTACCAGTAGGCCTGGGCAGAGTTCATGGAGTTCTGCTACGCAAAACTCCAAGAAGTGGCAAAAAACTCTTCTGCGCGAAGTTCCGCATGCGGGCAGAATTTGCCGAGTGCCCGTTGCCATGTGCAACACGGAGTGCGTCCTCGCATTGCAAATCACGCAGGAATGGCACTACATGTTTCTCATGTGCATCCTCGCGTTGGCACCATGCGGTTCGCATGGGCGTGGCCATCTTGTTTTTCTACTTGGTGATGGTGCTGGGCCTAATTTTCAATCCCTCTTTAATATCTTTAATCCTCACCCTACCAAATGTATCTATCCCCTTTTTTATTTATTATATTAGTGTGTGTCTTTGTGTTTGTGTATTTTAAGTTCTTTTGAAAACTTTTGGGTGTTATTCGAGACTTTTTGTATTTTGTTTATTTTTTCCCTTACTTCCTTATTTCTTCTTTCCTTTCCTTCCTTTTCCCTCTTTTCTCATCTTTTTTGACCCCACCCAATGCCATTGCAGAGGGTTGTCTTCCTTGCAGGTGGCACAGTCGCCCAGGTGTGCAGCCCTGGGCAATCTTTAGCGAGGAGGAGGTGGTAGCACTAGTTTTTTTTTGTGCAGCGCCACCTCCCCTCCATGCTGCTGGCAGCAGGCCCGGCAGCGGATACCTCCTTCAGGAGAGGTGACTGTGCTGGGGAAGGGTATGCCATTGTGTGAGGTGCTCCAGCCAGGCTCGGCGCACCGACTAGCAGCTGATGCACCACTGGGTAGATATCTTAGACTGGGCACAGGACCTGCTCGACATGCTATGCGTCGAGATTCTTGGGCTCGTGAGTATTAATTATTTGTTGTGGTTGTGTTCTACAATGCTAACATGTTTTTCCCGAATAGCATGCTGCTCACACTCAGAGGTAAGTTATGTTTAGTTTATGTTGAAATAATATTATTATGTGAATCAGTTTCTAGTTTCTGCTAGACAGGTGCTCAGCGCTACTTAATCATACTCATCATTGGCGCTCACTGTGGCTGTTTAAATAAGAAGCTATTGCAGACTGTCCTCCTGTCATCATTAGGGGTGGGCGGAATTTGCGTAGTTGCGCTACGCAAAGCTCCGCGAAACGGTAAAAAATCTCCGCGAGCACGCAAAAGTTCTGCAAACACGCGCAATTGCTTGTTCCGCCCGTTCGCGATGCTTTTTTCCTGTTCGCGAACGCTGTTTGCGTGCTCGGGGAGAAATATCTCGCAAACACGCATTTTGAAAGCGCGAACAAGCAAAAAATTCCGCGAAGCTGCGGTTCGCGGAATTTTTGGTAATTCCGCGTTCTCCGCGGAACGCAAAATTACCCAAGTTCCGCAAATTCCGCGAGCGGAACGGAATTTACCACCCAGGCCTAGTCATCATAGTGAATCAACGATGTCAGTGAGTAGCGCGTTCTCTTTGTGACTTTGTTTATGTAGCTCATACAGTTCCAAGCTATTTCCCAGTGATGTGTAGTATGCACCTATGCATTGCAAAAAAAGGGAGACTGAGTTGGTCCATAACGGGAATTGAGAAATGAGAATAGAATCAAAGATCACTCACTGCAATGCATTCGTTCCAAATGTAGTTTTTGTAAAGGAAATTTGGAATAGGGATTTTAGTATTAATATGGGCAACTCAAGAATAGTTGATAGACTCGAAAGTCAAAACTAATGCTATAGGTGATCTATTTTAGAGAAGTACAATCATGTGACTGTGTTTGCCTGTCACAATAATTTTGTGGAGATTAACGGGATCACTAATCTGTTTTTTTATCTTCTTCATTTCTTACATCAGCACCCAAGGGCAAGAAGAGGGAGGTTGTAGAGGGTCTGGGAGTAGCTGGTCAGCAGGAGGCACAGACCACCGGCACCGCTGCTGAGTACTCTGCTACACCAGTAAGTCCTATTATATTTTATTATTATTTCTCTAATTTTGGGTTTTATGATTATTGTGGCTTAGGGTACAATCTTGGGGTATTGGAATGTTGGTGCCGGGTTCCAGGATGGGAGTTGCTGCCTTGAGGCTGGTGTTCCTGGTGAGAAACAAAGTTTCTCTGACACCCTTACCTGCCGCCTTCCTTCAACGTGAGTGATGAGGACGGGATACGAACCCACTCGTGCAAAGCACAATGGTTTCAATTTTTGTTTCATTCCTGTTACCCCTGCATTATCTTTTTTTTCCCTTATATTACATGGTTTTCGTTTTTGGTAGCTGCCTTTTTTTCGGTCTCTAGTCTCTAGTTCACTTATATTCTGCTGTGTTGGTAATCATTCCCTCTCCTATATATCTTGTGGTACTGTAAGAGCAAGACTAAGAATAACACATTTTTGGTATTCTTCTGTCTACCGTGAATATTGCAGGCCCAAATAATATTCACCATGTATGTTTGTTGAGAAGGCTTTCTTTTTCCTGGTCTAACAGTTGAGTTCACAAGAGAGTGGCCATGGTCATGGACTGCCCCCCTAATGTTGTGTGCTGTGTCATTCATTTATACTGTATCCAGCAATTTTCCATGACAGTGGAGCATGGCTTGGAAAAAAAGTATGATGTCCCACTTCCATTGCATTTTCCAACAAACACCATATGTCTTTCATTGACCATTATTTCACCCCTGGCTTGTCTAACATTGTGAACCAGCCAAATGCACAGAGTGATATTTTTGTTAGAAGATACTGCAGTGCTAACCGGACTGTAGTGATGTATTGCAGTTATATCTTTTGATTGAAAAGATTGAGGGATGGCGTATCTGGCATCTAAAATATGTATAATGTTTTATTTTAGCCACACAGACCACCAGTGATGCCGACTCCAGTTCCTCTGCAGGAGGAGAATCAGTTGGAGGGGGAGAAGCGGTGGCAGGGAGAGGCACTGTTAAGTCACGTAATTGCTTGCTTATTGACAATTACTATTAGACTCACTTCCAGGGCGTCGTCAACTCATGACTATGAACCCGCCAGCTTTACCAGCTCCAGGGGTGGTTTAGTTATCATGGTCTCTTCTATCCGGAACTCACCAAAAGCTTACATAATGAGCATTGATAGCTTGAGGGAAACATCAAAGAACGGTAGGTTAAAAGAAAGGAAAATGGTATGAGTGAAAGAGTGGGTGGGTGAATGGGTGCATGGGTGGGTAAAGGGATGGATGGGCAAAAGGATGGTTGGAAGAAAGGGTGGCTATTGAATGGATGGCTAATAGATTGGATATTTTGGTGAAAGACTGGATGAGAGAAAGTAAAGCTTAATCATGGTGGCTATGTGTGAATTAGAATGAATGAATATTTGGATTGTTTGGATGAACAAGCAAAGCAGCTCTTCTCATAGAGAGGGGCATGCTGCTCACCTACTTCACTTACTTTGTTTATGTAGGGTTATCAAAGCAATGGTTCAAAGTGGGGGGGAGGGTATTTTTTATTCTAATCCCTTGAGTCACTGTCTTTGTTAAGTGAGCCAGATGTTTCTCACCCATCATTCATCACCCCCCTCTCCCCGCCTATGGCATTTTGCCACCTATGACCGAAGTGCAGTATGGTTCAATTTGTAACTGCAGTGTTGGCTGTGCAATGTGCAGTTAATGCAGCATTTACAATGTGTTCAATGCATTGAAAACCAAACACTCAGTCACCTCTTCGCAAATCACTCCTTTATTTTTTCCTAAGTTATTCCATCCCAGCCTACCAAAAAATTGGAAACTCTATTCTTGGCATGTGCCACATTTGATTTTATAACCATCTGAAGTGGAGTGATTCCAGAATATATTTCAGGGTTTCCCATAACAGCTTTAATTTACACCTGTTCAGATTTTTCCCTTTTGAATTCCGTCGACTAGTACAGTGACTGAATAAACCAAAGATGACAAATTCGAATATCAGTGTGGTGGCCCCTCTTTCTATATCAAAATCTCTACCCTACCCACCGAATCCCTCTATCCTTCCCTGTAGTAGAGAAAGTTAAGTTTCCTTTCCTTACTTACTGCCCAGCGAATTAATTTGTTCTAAATAATATGTGGTGGTGGGCAAGGCTAGTGAGTAAAGTGGCATGATTTGATTTCAAGTTTGGCATATGGGATACACTGGGATGAATGTGCCAGTTATAATCTAGATAGCCCGTTCCTTTCCCTGTAGTGCAGTCTATCATTTTCCCCAATGTCTACTTATGGCAGACAGGTTAATATCCACATTTTATACGTGAGGTGTGTGACGTAGTATCATATTTATTATTCATCTGCCTCTTTGGAGTCAGGGTAGAAAGAGAAATTCATTTGGAGAAGAGAAAGGCCATTAGAATTAAAAATAGATAATTGACAACTACAGCTGCCTCTGCTGCAGACAGTAGCAAAATACCTGACGCAAAGGCTAGCAATGAGCATGGCACCATTATTTTAGCACAACACACAGCTTGGACTCCATAGTGCATAATGCCGTACTCAGTAATGAGAGGTCATTTATTTTTCTACTCAAAGTGTTGTTACGTGAAAAGCCTTTAGAAGAAAAAAAAAACAATCACAGTTTTTTAAATCCAGGGTTATTCTGCCTTAATACTTTTCTGCCACACAGTCAGTGCTTTTTATGCCAGACATGTGTGGGTAAAAAGAAATAGGCCTTGTGACTCTCCTAATCATAATCACATCAAATTTTAATGGCCCTAGGGGACCAGCAATGTACTGCTACTGTGCCACCCACCAATTTAAAACAATTGATTGCACAGAGCATTATTTACAATTTGTCTTTTTTCTTTTTGTTTTTCTCAATATAGCTACTCCTGCTGGTCCATCCATAGGACCCAACAGGCACATATGCGACTGCTGAGGCTGGACCACATACAACAAGAATACCAGCGGCTGGTGATCCAGGAAGAGGAGGAGGATGAAATGGATGCTTCTCAGCCAGGACCCAGTGCAGCCGGTCCCCCTCAGCCTCCAGGCTCCCAGCCATCCCATCAGCTGTGTTATCACCAGCTGCAGCAGCTAGACACCATAGAGAGCTGGCTCACCACGATGGAGCTGAGCCTGGACCAGCTCTGGACCCAAATCTAGAATGCCCTCTTTTAGCCCTTTTTTACATTTTTTGTTTTGGTGGGAGGGACTTGTTGTGGCTGGGAGGAGAGGGTGGGAAGGGAGTTGGGACAGGATTTCTTTGGGCATTTCAGATTTTGGGACATTGTGGTTTAGGTCAGTTTGCTTGGGGAGAGGGGTGAGCATGTTGTATGGGTGGAGAGGGTGGGTTTCTTTTTAGAATAATAAAGGGGAAACTATATTTTATCAAAATGTATTCCTGAAGTAGTTAGTTTTACTTTTACTTTGCACTGCTCCCTTACGTTTTT
Source organism: Calotriton arnoldi (assembly GCA_963921515.1). Lineage (NCBI taxonomy): Eukaryota > Metazoa > Chordata > Amphibia > Caudata > Salamandridae > Calotriton > Calotriton arnoldi. Next base: position 161,302 of record CAWUFW010013957.1, on the reverse strand, counting down.
ACACAGCCTGTTTATCTGCTTGTGAGAGAGAGTGTACCCCTTAGTTATAGAGTTATACCTCTCTAACTATTTTGACCATTTGGGGGATGCTTCCATGACCAATATTGTCTACAACAACCTAGATAAATGATTACTTGTAGGAGCAGTTAGTTACTTACTTACTAACTTAACAAGTTCATTTCACTCCATAGTTGTCTTACCTGAATATAGATAAAGCAACAACAGGGAAGGCATCACAACTTCACAAGCGAAGTTCCACTTCCACCCAGGTGAGCTTCCAGGTTCTATCAAAGCTTTACAAAGATTTGACACCAGACTACTACACAATGGCACAACAAGAATTCCTGATAGTGATAAAATAACAAAAAATAGCAATAGTAGTAAGTTGGCTAATGGGGAGTTACTAGTAACTAATGAAATCCTCAAGCCATAAAAAATGGACTCAAAGTCTAGAGAGGACAAGCTTAAGTTAGGCGTTTACAGTTACACAACACAAGGCCTGAATAATGATGCTGACGACTGATGTTCTTGGTTCTATATTTAAAATATGGATCACTTTTTATGCGCGGGTGGGAAAATGGGGCCAGTGAGAGCTATTGCTTAGAAGATCCTACAGTGAGTTGGTGTTGCTTTCACCACATCTGCCCCACCAAGTGTGTGATCCATTGATAAGCCACATCTAAATAAATCACACAGCCCGGGGGAAGAGGGTTAGGGGTTTGATGAATGGATGGGATAGAGGATTTGGGGAAAGAGTTGGCAAAGGCAAACACTACACAAGGGCAACATTCATCTGGTCAATGAGCAGCACATCATTCGTCATCAATCTGTTATGGAAGAAAATGAAGAAATGAGTATGTCCTGTCTTTGGAAGGACGAATAAAGAAAGAATTGATTGATTGATTGAGTATGACAGAGTACAGTTAAATGCATAACAGTCCTTCTGCCCCTGAGACCCAAGTTATCAGATATCTAAATCTTCTGTCTTCTAGGTTATAAGTGATTCCACCCACCCAGTTCTCCAAATATGATTGTTGAAAGAAAAATGTTACTGTATTGCAAAATTAGGTGGTGCAGCTTCATTCTCCTCAGGAATGTCAATCACTCTTGGGTGCCTGTCTGGACTGATCCGGTAGGTAAACAGGAGTGTTGAGCTCAGATTTCGCCTTTCGTTTGTGCAGGAGAATAGAAGGCCTGCAGATTGTAAAACAGAAACTGTATTTTACAGTCAAGGAGGATGAGAGAAGGAAGGTAAGCTTCACGAGGAGTATATCAAGAAGAGTCAGAGGCAGAGCACAAAAAACAAGAGGGGGACTCAGAGATTCACTTTTGCCACAAGTGCAACAGACACACACACACATCAGAGTTTCACAAATAAACACACCTCTCTCCATTCCACAAAGCTGAGTACTAGGCTTCAGACTCTCGGTTTACCAATGAAGTCAATAACTTCTTGCTTCTAGATGTTGATGAGGTAGTCCCACAGCTCCTGCCTTGAGTTCTTCCATCCTTCTCCTGACTTTGAGTAACACCGTCCCAGACCAGTCATGACTTGAGCAAGATAGACATGCATTGAACTGCTGTTGAAGGACAAGTAGAGAAAAATAATTGCAGTATTTGCATAGGTTTTTGTTTGTTAAATAAAATAACTGTTCTGGTCTCTGAAGAACCACAGAAAAGGATAGGACCCTGCAAGTAAATCTGATAAAGTGTGAAAGGGCCAATCACCTCCAGGGAAAAAAATGATCATCCATTATCCAGGCCTCAAACATAGCAAATAATCTCAAGCAAGTTCCCAAATTATAGTTCAACACCGTCCCTCAATGTCTGCCACCACATGAATCCTCAATCATCACTCAATCAGATCACTCATTGGTGCAATGGTTACCTGTTCCAATACAAGCACAGTGGTAGGTACACTATCTCCCTTTTAATGCAAGCAACAGATTGGAATTTGGCACTCTTGTAAATCAAATGATCTCATAGGGCAACCCTCCTAGGTGATTAATAAAGCAGAAGGATCGTGGAAGTGGGCCGTATAGATGAATTAATTTTTGCTAAGTAAGTTTGTAAAGGCCAATCACCTCCAGGGAAAGAATTAACGCCCATCATCCAGGCCCAAGCATTACAAATCATCTCAAGCAAGTTCCCAAATCACAGCTCAACCTCACTGTCTGCTACCCCATAAATCATCACTCACACAATCATTTACTCACTGTTGCAATAGTTGTAGTTACCTCTTACAAACCAAGCATGGGTAGTTTAGGTATTAGGTATTCATCTTTGACACAGGCAACACATTGGGATTTGGTATTGGCACTCTTTTAAATCAACAATCTTCTGGGGCAGATCTGCTATTGCTAATTGATGCACAAAGTGATAGGCAATAGGCATGTGAGGGGGCAAGCATTGTCTCCAATGTCATGAAGGAATTGTGGAGGCTTCTTCAATGCACACTGGTCCCTCTGCAATTCGGCAATATATGTGACTAAAAAATCTTTGGGCAGCATAAATCTGACACAAAAATAATGATGTTCCACTAGCTACTTTTTTTTTGCAAAGATAGAAGTTCAACAAGAAATAATGTATAAGTTCTATGGGGGCACTGGCATACTTAGCCCAGGAAGTAGAGTTCGTCCTCAAACTCAGGTGGTTCACCCAGAAATTGGTCAGCTAACACACTTGAATCTGACCAATTATCCTGCTCCTGTGCTGTTTCAGGAATGGTGTAATCGTGTGGTATGTAATGTTGGTTCATTTTCACGTTTTCAGACAAGAGACTGGTCCTTTTCACTATAACAACTGCACCAGCTGCACTGAACACATGCTCAGCAGACACGCTGGTTGCAGGATGAACAGATTCTTTATTGACAGCCTGCTGAGCTCTGACCATTGGTGTATCTTATCTACCAATACAGCAATCGATTTTGATCCACATAGATCTCTTTTAGATCATCCAGATACTCCTGGAACATCCTGTGGATGGTCATTGGTGCTGCCACTTGCTCAACCTCTTTTGCCATCACCTCTGCACTAGACTTGAGCCCTGCTGATTGAAACCATTACAATGTAGAGGTTGGGTCCAGTACTTCTGTTGCTGTTGTTGCTGCTGTTCTGGTTGATGCTATTGTTGGCTGCTGTGAGACAAGGCTGTCCTCTCTGGAAGTTGAAGGCAGCACCTCAGAACTGCGGGGTGGGACTCTAAGCTCCAGCCATTCTTCTTCAAGATCTCCTGCTTGCTCTACAATCCACCTCTTGTATTTTGAAACCTCCACTTCAGAAAAAGGAATGAAAGTTGGCAGAATTTTTTTTGTTCCATGGATCAAGTAGTGTGGCACAGATGTACTCTTTGGTTGTGATGATATCATGGTGCAGCCTTGTATTACAAGCCAAGCGAAGGATTAAGCTCCCAACCAAGGCATGGGCTTCTGTGTTTTCATTCACACCTGCGGGGGCGAACCTTTCAGACACCTTCTTTACCTAGTCTTGTAGGAGATGCAACAATGAAATAGCTTGGCCCATCGTACTGTGCTCCTTGCTAACTTCTCTTGTGCAAATCTCAAAAGGAAGTAGCATCTTTTTCAGGCATTTGACTAGGCCCCATTTGTCCGCATCCATGGCCATAGCCTCCCCAACTGCATCACTTCATCTTAGAATGACATAGTCATTGATCTATTTGTACTGCTCAAAGAGACGTTGCAACATGTCATAGGTTGTGTTCCAATGTGTTGGCACCTCCTGTATCAGGGCTTTAACTGGTGCTCTGTTATTACACTGAATAATCCGCAACTGCTTCCGAGCTTTAAAAGAATAGCTGAAATGAGTGCAGATTCTTCTGCAGGTGGTTAGTATGTCTTCTTTTTTGAGAAAGTCTTGCACCACCAGGTAGATGCAATGGGCCAAGCCCAGGACTCTGAAATAGCCTCCATCTGACATGGCCTTGATTATGTTACTGCCATTGTCCTTGGCAACAAATCCAATTCTGAGACCTTTGGGTTGCAGCCATTCATAGATCTTGCTGTTAAATTGGTCCAAGATGTTTAGAGCTGTGAACATGGCCACTGTTGCATGCCACTGAACGCTCTTAAAACTTTCTTCAGGGCCAAGACCTGCAGATATCTTTTGCTTTGCCCCACAAAAAGAGATCCAGTGTGCAGTGGTGCACATGTAATCAGTCGCCTTACAACTGGTCCACATGTCTGTCATCAGGTGGAGAGTGTGAAGAACACTTTGCTGCAGCGCTGGAACAGCAACTCTGGCAAAATAGGTCCGACTGGAACTGTCTATTTTGGGCAGATGGCTGCCACAAATTCTAAGAATCCCACTCCTTCCACAAAAGAAAAAGGTAGGAGATTTAGAGCTAAAACGTTTGCCAACTTCCCATTGTACACGCATGTGGTTGGGTCTTCCACTCGCAGGGCCCTTCCTGACTAAACATGCCCTTAATAGTAGTCTGGATTTTCTTCTTTTCTGGGGCTACTGACACAGGCGTCTTTCAAGAAGTAGATGGTGGTGGTAGACTCACTGTATGCCATGGTGTCTCCATCTCACTCCAAGTCTTGTGCCATTGTGAAGTCACAGAGGTTGGTGATTCTGCTGGGGCACTGCTAGGGACAGGGCTGCTTTGCGCAAAGATGTCACCCTCTTATTCCTCATCATCACCTCCCACCATGATTGGACTTGTAGCTGATATTTCCTAGCTCTCCTCAACAACATGAACACATTCAGCAATTTTGTAAGGTGCTCCTCCTGTTTGATTGTGTGGTGTTTTTTCATATGGGTCATTTGGCCACCAGTACCATAATGTGTATCATGCTTACCTCGACAAACATTTGTGTGGCAAATGCTGCATTCTGCAATGTGCTCCCCCTCTTTGTTACCATAAAAAGTCCCAAACTGGGGAGAAGTACTCTTTTACTGTGCCACTGCGAATGACTGAAGAAGAACTGGAGGTCTAAACTGGGGTGGCATGGTGAGCAAAAGAATGATGGATTCAACCCAGATCTCTTGACTGGGGGGAATGTTTTGATTTGTTCTACATTCCGTCCATCAATTGTGTGTCTTTTGAAGAACTGGAGGTAGGCGGGCATGTTGTCAATTGCCTCACTGCTTCTCCTGAGGAAGCGATTGGTGCAGGTCTCAGCTGGGGCTTTGCAAATATGGGAGCTGGTGGTGCCATCTGTGCCCTTGGAGCAGGTTGAATAGCAATGTCAGACTCTTCTGTGTTACCTTACACAATGACTGTTAAGTTGTCGTCATCCTCCTCATCATCCCCTTCCATAAGTTTAAGTCTTTCAGGAACGTTTCTTTCTTTTCCCTTGCCTCTCCTGTTGTCTCCTGGACCCTGTCGTGCTTCACTCCATGTCCCTATCATCATCATCAGAAGTGGTGCTTGGAGAAGATGGTGGAGTAGTACCCTTCCTTTTTGTTGCTGGAGATCTTTGAGCCAATGATTCTAAAAGAGAAGGCTCTTGCTTAGAAGGAAGCTCAACCTTCTGTTCTGCTCCAACATCAGGAAAATGTACTATTGCTGGCTGTGGATGCTGTCCACATTGCTCTGTTTACTGAAATGATTGTGTACTACTTTGCGAAAGGGAAAAATCCAATTAACCATCACTATTTGTCAGCGTCAACATGATTGCAATGGCTGCTTACTGACAGACATGGGCCTGGGCTCAGGGTGGGGTGGTGCTGTTGATGCAGGAGTGCTGCTCTCAGCTTGCTTCCCAGAGGCTGGTGTGGTATGCACACAAAGTGGTGGTCCAAAAAAGGTTTGAGGTGAAATGCCACTGGTAGAAAGCTGCTTCTTCTCACTGACCACTTTCTTGGAAGCAACTTTCTTTGGGGCCATCTTAAAGCTCTCAGTTGCCAGTAGCACCAAGCTGCACAAGGGGAAATGATTGGAGGACCGACGTGTGACAGCACAGGCCTTCTGTTTGGCAGTGCTGCGGGTGATATCTCTTCTCCTGAAAATCTAAAAGCAAACAAGCATTTAGTGTGAAACATGGCATTCTTTGCAGTTTGAATTAGTACAGACAAAGGCAATATTAGTGTGGTTGTTTTGCTAACTTAGGTAATCAATTTAAAGTTAAACCATACCACCATGCCATAATTCCCCATCAGAATAACACACAATATACAGAATGATAGAGCTCTTTTCTTTATGTTTATATATTCTAAAGGAGACACCTGTGGCACCCAGGGAACTAAATGGGTTAATGGAATAGTAATCTTTTATAAAACGGAGGATAGAGTGCGCCTATAGCAGGCAATATAGTTCGGGGGGAATGGAATAATAATCATCATCATTGCACAAATGAATGATGCTAATGTATACTCTAAAGTATACCACAGCCAGGGTGTCCAGGAGGTAATTTAATCATATATCTGAAAAATGTAATACTTTTGGGGGGCCGTGTGCCTATGGTGGATGGATGGATGATAGATCGACCGAGGCAAAGCAGGAAAAAGAATTTACAATAAAAAATAAAAAAATGAACATACAAAATATATTTTTTTAAATAATTCCAAAAATGAAAATTTAAAAAAAAATTAAAGCAATGAAAAGTAAAAAATTAACAATTAGTGAAATTATCCTCAAGCATATTATTAAACTGATATCTCATCCTTCAATGGAAGCCTATAGCAAAGGCACATTGGCTGGATGCACGAAATGGCTGCTAGCCAGTGCCACATGGTCAGCAACAACATTGAGCAAGAAGGCATGGGGAACAAAGAAGACATGCAGGCCTATGGCAAAAACACACTGGCGGCCTACAGATGGTGGCCACCAGCCACATGGTCACAACAACAAGCAGGAGGTCAGAAAACAAAGAACACATGCAGGCCTATGCACCCCTACCCTGGTCTTTCATGGAGAAGATCTGTCAAGAGTTGTACCAACGTCTGCTACAGAAGAAAACAACTCTATTGCATCAGGCTTGAGAATAAAGAACTGCTGATTATTTTGGCTGGGTTCAGTTCAAGGACATACCGGAAGAATTCAGACTTTTTTCTGATGCTCAAGTCAATGCAGGAGGGTCCATACCCTTCTTCATAGTGCAGATGAAAGTAAACACCCTCGTTGCAAATAACCAGGAGGGAGATGATGAAAATAATGAACAGTACTGAGCTCGGCCTAAATGCAATCAAGGAAGAACTAAGAGCTATCTGCCTCATGGTGATGCAACATCATTATGTGTTTGACTTGATGACCGCAATGGAGGGAGAGTGTGGACCAAAATCAGTGCATCTTGTTGCATGTTCATCCCAGGCAAGAACATGAACAATGGGACTCTGACTCTTGTCATCCAAGCACTGCATCATTTACAAACCAGCATGCGTAAGGAAGGAGGTGCCCCTGAGCAGGACTGGTACTCTGGCTGGTTTTCCTGGCTCCCCCAGTGGGTGACAGGACTGTGCACATCATTGCTGCCGAATCTCATTTGTGTGTTGTTTTTGTGTGGTTTCCTACAAGTGAGGGTTTCCTGCTGTAAAAACCCAGTCCTCAAATTGGGTAGAATGCAAGTAGCTATGGTAGTAGTAATAGTTAAACTGAAACACAACAAGCCCCCAACAATGTGACTGTCATGAAGTGTGCGGTAAATGATGTAGTTGAAAATTCAACTAGGGCGGGGAATGTTAATATTGATGTCAATGTATGCAATGATACATGTATGTACAAAAACAAAATTGAATCACTGTGGTCGAAATCCCCCAATAGGACCTCTCCATCAACCCCGAGTCAGAAATACGTGGTCAGGCAGGCCGGGCCTGCGCATTAGGCTTGAGGCTATTGATTGACAGATCACTAGTGTGATGGCACGTAACCAGCAGGACAAACGTGCAAACAGGAAAAAGCCAGATTACTCCCACAGATAGGCAGCAAGACCATAATGGTCCTGGGAGATTGGCCCCAATAAAATGCACATGGCTGGAGGGGAGCGTGTTTCCAAAACACCATAAAGTTAGATGCCACATGAAGTTAGGAACACTCAGCCAATCAAGACACAGCACACACTACACATGCCATGATCACACGCTCCTCATACTGGACATCTGGACACGTTACCCACTGGCCCTCATTGTGTCCACGCAAGGTCGAGATCCACCTGCATTTGTCATCAGGTGGGAGTAATTTATGGCCTCATGACAAGGCCCACATTCCACTCCCAAACTGGATCTATGAATTGTTTTATGATGCTTCAAGCAATGTATAAAAAGATATTCAAAATGATTGTACTTTGAGTCAGTCCTCAGACCCGTTTCTATATGCTGCACTCCCGGCCATAGTGTTTTATTGAACCAACTGTTCCTGTTTTGCCAAACACCTCTTGTCTTTGTTTTTTCAAGGTAAATTCACATGAAAGCAACAATACAAACACTCTGGGGGATATTCTCAAGAACGTGTGTTAACTATCGCCAAATTCGCTTAACGCAACTTCTCACATCGCAGTCTATCGCGGGAAAATAACACTGTGTTAACGCAGTATTCTCAACCCGGCGGCACCATGCGATAGTCTCACGATAACGCGACAAATGCCCGCGTTAAAATTAACGCAACGCCGAAAAATGCGAAACACGAACGCTCAAAAAGATGTGATGTCCCAAATCGCGAAACAAAAATCAGCGATAACCAGCGACAGGCCTGTGATTCCCACGCGACATGCGGGAAAATGCACTATAAAAGCAGAGAAAAGAAAAAGAGAAAAAAATGTAACTGCGTAGCACCATGGACGCACCCGGACCGAGTGCAGAGGACAATGCGAACCCCACAAGCCCCACAGACGACCAGCCAGGAACCCCGGGGCCGGGGAAGGGCAAGAAGAAGAGGAAGAGGAAGACAGGGTTCAGTCCGCAGGAAAACCGGATCATCGTCACGGAGGTGACAGAACACTACCAACAACTGTTCGTCACCTCCACTGTGTCATCGGCAACACAAACGGAAATATGGCAGCACATCGTGAACAACGTGAATGCAGTCGGAGTGTCGAGGAGGACAATGGAAAAGGTCAAGAGGCGCTGGAATGATGTGAAGGGCAAAACCAAGAAGAAACTCGATGCCAACATGAAAGCAGCAACGCAGATTGGAGGTGGGGGACCAGCGGCACACCAGGAGCTGGATGACATTGAGAAAATGGTGGCCACAGTCATCAGTCGGGATACGGTGCCAGGAGTCGGGGATCGGGACACTGCTCAACATGACCTGACACAACATCAACAGGGTGAGTACCGACCAGGGACTGAGGGGACGGGGGGAGATGGGCACAATGGCACACATGCACAATTAAGTACAGCACACTGCACACCCACAATGACTCTGGATCATGTCCCTGATCCCCATGCCACACTGCAGCACACATACAGAAACTCAGGGAATGTGTGTTGAAATGAATTTATTTGCACATGCTGTGCCTGTGGTCATTTTGTACTGTGTCATGATTGCTAAGGACTGTCACAATGTGACGTCCTCATGTGAAGAAATTGTCAATGATGTTGTTCCTACGGGCTATTCCTGCTGCAGCTGCCGTGGGGTGTGGTCCACCTGCCTCATCTTCTTCATCATCGTCCAGTGCATCTGGCACTTGTAACCATGGGGCATTGGTGCGTCCACATATGTTGTGCAACACACAACATGCAACGATCATCTTGCACACAATGTCTGGGCTGTACAGGAGCCTCCCACCTGTGATGTCCAGGCACCTGAAACGTGACTTCAACACGTCAAATGTGCGTTTCACGATGCCCCTGGTGCGTTTGTGGGCCCAATTGTACTGCCTCTGGGCTTGTGTGTTCGGGGCTCGGAGGGGTGTCATCATCCAAGGGCAGAGTGCATATCCTTGATCACCTGTGACAGTGCAGAGAGACATGAGTCAATAGTTGGTTCTGCATGATGTGTTGGCAGGCTCACTAGTTGATTGGCGTGTGATATGTGTGTCATAGTGATTCCTGTTTGACATGTACTGCTTGTAGCAAATGAGCGCCATCAATGTGAATTACGTAGCCTCACTGCTGCTCCTCCCTCCCCCCGAGCCTAACTACTTGTGTGCGCTGCGCGGTTGCATCACTTGCACTCCTACGGCACACCATTGTCATGCCTGTCTGCGCATGTCCACAAGCCTGACAACGACACTGTGATGTTGTGCGTTGAAGGTGGGCGGCCACGTGTGTGTAGGCCTATGGTAAGGATAGGGCGGACACAGATGTAGAGTTCATGGCTGGCTGAACTCGCGATGCGGTCGAGGCAAGACCTTTGGCTTATGCTGCGGTAATAGCGATACACACACAACAGTTGGCATGTATGATCCCGGACCCCGAGCGGGCTTGCGCTCATTCATTTATCCCTTTGGCCGAGCCTGCACTCCAGGGGCATGTTACATTGCAACTTTGTCCATTGCGGGACGGGTGGCGCCGACACTACAACAGAGACACACGCATTAGGTACTTCATTGGCAAGCCCAACACTTAACCACGCCCAGAGCCCCAGGGTGATCATCCGCACCCCAACGCTGGACTGTCGTACGCCAGCCCACTCCGGCAACGCCTACAGGGGGGTACGACACAGCTACACGTCCCAGGTCTCACCCACTGCCTGAGGTGACATGGTTGCGTCCACTGTCCAGGACACTGCACACACCAGCAGTGTATGTCGACATGGAAATGTCTGTGGTCTGCATACTCAAGTCTGTCTAGCACATCCTCGCCACACTTGGCATTGTGTACATTCACATTCATGGGTCACTTGCCTCCTTCGCACATGCCTGGTTCCCACCTCTCCCCACATTCTGCTATTGTGTGGCTGAGGTGCCATGCCGTTGATGGCTTGTGTACATGGCTAGCCCAGGTTGCCACAGTAAGTTGTGTTGTCATGCCTGGAATGTGGGGATGTTGGTTGTCATGTTGTATGTGATTTTGTGACGTGTGCATTCCCAGAGTTGTGAGTTCTATGTTGGTGGAGTTGAGGTGTGTGGTGTGTTCAGTTGTTACTTACCGACGAGCAGTGCATTTCCATAGGTGCCATCCTGAAAGTGCTGGTTGATGATGGACTGTCGGAAGATGAAGGAATCATGCACGCTGACTGGGTAGTTGGCGACGACATTGGTGAAGAGTCCCCGGTGGTCCACTATTGCCTGCACATTGATGGAATGTGTGTGTTTCCTGTTGCGGTAATTGTGTGCAGTGGCGGCAGGGGGCACGAGGAATACATGTGTGCAGTCGATTGCCCCCAACACGTGCGGGAAGCCAGCTATGGCGTAGAAGCCTTGCTTGATCTCCAGCTGTTCCTGCGCAGTGTGTGGGAAGTAAAGTTGCTGGGGTACCAAGCTGATGATGGCATCCAAGACAGGTGTGAGGAAGTTTGACAGGGCTGGCTGTGAGACTCCTCCGACTCTGGCAGTTGTTGGTTGGAAGGTCCCAGAGGCCAACAGGTGCAGCACGGCCAGCAGCTTTGTCTGCGAAGGGATGTTGGTTCTCCGCTGTGTTGGTACCGTCAGCCTGTGGGCAATGAGGGTCAGGATGCAGAGGATGGGTGTCCTTTTGAACATGTAGTGGGCAATGACTTCCTCTGGCGTTAAGTCTCCGAGGCTGGTGCGTTTTCGGAAGGTCCGGTGTCTTTGTCTGTGCTGCCCCTGTGGTAGTCCGGGGGGGGGTGGTGCTGAGGGGGTGGGGGTTGTGGCCCTCTTGGGGCTCCGAGCTGCATGATCAGTAGCTCCATGGCATCTGTTGTTCTTCTGGTGTGGCTGTGGGCTGGGCTCCCTTTTATGGTGCAGGTTGTCGTCCAACTTAGCACCAGGTAGGAGCAGGTGTTAAATCCATGCTGCTAACGCGCCTTATCGCATGTTTTTGAATCTTATCGCCGATCTGGCAGGCCGTTGAGAATGTTGCGGAGTGGTGTTTTTGCGGGTTTTTGCACGGGAACGCCTACTCTGCATCTCATTAGCGTTAGTTGCCGGTGTCATCCGTGGCGATGTCTTTTGCGGCTGCTATCATGGGTAAACTGGTGATATCGACTGTTAGCACCTGCTTTGTGAATGGTGCGATGAATTTATCGCCACTTTGGCTGCAATAAAGTGCCGCTAACTCGGTGATGAGTCCTTGAGAATATGCCCCTAAATAAGCACACTAACAAGAGTTAGAGAGTGTAAGACGTTACTGGTTTGACAACAATGCAACATGCCTCATACCTGCTTCTGAGGCCCCTGGGCCCATGGGTTGAAAATCTGTTTTCATATTTTGACACATATCAGACTAAAGGCACTGAATCCAGATTGGACAGCCACATCGAAGATATGTGACATATGATACAGGGATTACTGAGACAATAGAAGCTAGTGGGGACTGTGAGAGGGTCCACCCAAGTGGAGACATTGATTGAAGATTGAAGTGAATCGATAGAGGGGGTGCACAGGTTTTTTGGCTAGGGCACGGAAGTGACAGCGAGGTGGCCCATTGTCCCAATGCTTATGACACTGACATTTCTACTAAGTGGACATGTTTAATCAGTAACTTTATGCTGTTTCGTAACCTGATGGGTATCACTCCTTGCGAAGTTGGTGATGCTTAATCATAGCACTCCTCACTCCACATGTGAGCACTAATAAGACAACACAAGCAAACCTGTTTGGCGGGAAAACAAGTTGTTAATTACTGCTACTAATGTTCAAGGTGGGGACACATTCTAAATCCAAAGACGTTATGGCAATCTATATCAAAATATGGGGTGCACAAATAGCATTTTTCCAGGAGGCTCACTTGGCAAAATTAGTAGAGATGGCTCTGCAGAAGGGTTGGAGAGGTCAGGTGTACTATACTCACTCTTATGCCTATTCAAGAGGCATGTTGGTTTGGGTTCAACCAAGAGTACCATTTCAACTGGCATTGGAAGTTAAGGATACTGAAGTTATACAGTATTTAATTGTGAGAGGTAGACTAGATGAAAGGCATATTGCCCTATTAGCATATATATACAACAAACATGGATCAATACATATTTCTGGACACTGTATTATGTGAGAATGCTAATTTTATACCATACACATTGATTGCGGGGGGTTTATTCGCATCACCAATGTAGATTTAGAAAGGTTATACCCACCCTTGCCTGCTCAGGCATACACTGCAAAAGCCAAAGCTCTTAAGACTGGACCACAAACGGGGCTCGATAGATTGAGGGAACATCATTCTATCATAAGGGACTATTCCTTTTACCCAAGCCTAAATGACCTTCATGTCCAGCTCGTCAAGATTTACTGGTCCCCACAATTGTATAAAGATGTGGATCATTCTACATAGAAATGGATTATGTAACAAACACTTATTCTCATCACAACCCTTTGATGGTAAAAATAAGGTGGGGAGTGACCAGAGTGACCATGCCAAGCTAGAGATTAAGGGTTGAGGCTTTAGCAGACGTGGTCTTTAAGCAGACTATACTGAAATAATTCAAAATGACTTCCATGAGGGGGGCGCTAGAGGGCGCGCACACAAGATGGCCGCATTAGTGTGAGGCTCCGGCGGCCCAGGATCGACTATCGACATTATCCTGCTTGCTCAAGGGCTGGGACTCACCAAGTCGGAAAAAACAAAACCAGAGAGTGCAGCAGACACGAGGATGTACTTTAGAGGAGCTCACCCCCCATAATCACGGAGTGACAGGCTGGCGCTCCTTTAACACGGAGCCGAGGCTGCGCAGTCTGCAGAGGCCTATGCATTTGTGGAACTGGACGAGACCCGTGGGCGGAGCCGTGACTGCACTGAGACCACCACAGGATTCCCCCCACTTGCACCCGAAGGGAGGAGTGTGCCGGGAGGGTGGTAGCCCCCCCACAATGAGCATCAACGAAGAAGCCTGCTAGTACAGAATTAGAGGACATGGCAGAACCGCGGACACGTCTCAGAAGGCCTCAGCCCTCACCAACATGCAGTGGCAGGCTGGAGGTCGCATGCTGCAGAATAGAGAACGCGCGGCCTGTCAAGGTACACAGGCTAGAGGAACTGGGCGAGACCCCCATAAACGAAGCCGTGGCCAAAACAAGCTAAGTGTCGTCTCCCCACCACATTGCACAGTAGGTGAGGTGTGTGCCAGGAGATTGTCGGCCCCCATAGTGACAATTGAAGCCGAGGCTTTATTGAACTATGGTCTGGCCTGTGAGACACCGGCGGCCTCCCAGGGTACGCAGAGATAGACCGGCAGGGCTGGGCAAGCGCTGATATCAACCGGGGGAGAGCGGCGACTGTCAGACCAACCATGCGTTCTTACCTTAAGTTTCCCAGAGGCGTTATGGACCAACTTCCCAGTACCCTACCTTATAGCCTGTGTATCTTGTAATTCACTAGGGATACGTAGTAGGGTTCAGGGAGGAGAGCCGGATAATGGACGCTCGATGAATCTTTGTTGTTGACCTGCGAGGCAACAAAAACTAGCTTTCAGTATTTTCTATTTCTGACTTTTCAGCATTAGTCCCTCCCTTAACCTTTATGCATTCCCTTCGTTAGTTCCTACCTGCGATCTAAAGACGTTTTGCGCAGCGTCCTGGTATTTTTGTTGTAGTGGAAGGAGTTCTGTAACGGAGTTTGTGTGGCGTAGTTCACTTCACTAAGCTCTTCAATGATGGTTGCGCTATAATAATAAATATCACACAGTTGTATTTATAGATGCATTAAAGTAAACGCAATTGTTATATGTCACTTTCACTGTGGTACTTACTAAATAAGGCTGTGTTCAAACTCCTGAATCCACCACTAAATCTGAAGTCAGAGTAAGCAAAACAAATTCAAATTCTACAAGCTCAAATTACAAAGCACAAACATATTAACATCCCTATTGTTGTTCTTAATTTCCATGTAGAAAAAGTCTCTTGTAAACAAAAGTCCCAATATTCCTTTCCTTAATATTGCGAAGAAGTGTAAAGAAAAGAGTTTTTCCCAAAATTAGTTCGTGTTTCTCAAACACTATTGCTTTAAAATGCTAATCCTTTCTTGCGATGGGCGCCGTAAAAATTAAGCATTGCACTTAGCTTTCTTTCTGTTTTTTTTCCCCCAGGTCCGAGTCATGATGAAATTTGGAATCGAGCATCGAAGAGGAAGACCGCTGCATCAGTTTTAGGTAAGCATTCGTGGATACAGCGTCCCTGGATACCAACTCCGATGACAACCGGAAGGCTAAGCACCTTCCAGAACAGGGTGTGGCCTTAAATAGTTTTGCTACATCAAAGATGGCCGCCACGCCGACGCACGCACAGTGTAATTCGGCATTGCTAAGGGCCATTCCTTACTTGCGGTGCTTCAGAGCAGACGCGTATGACTCGATCGGTTTCGAGTTCAGTAAGCGTTTGTTTCTTTATCTTAGCCTCTAATTTTGCTCATAATCACTTATGACTGGAATACCAAGTAGGTGGTACTTGAAAAGCGCGCACCAATTGTAATTCTTCTGACCAGCGCACCAATTGCCATTCTTCAGACCAAAATGTTCATGCCAAGAATCACTATTCACAGACCATAATATACATGACAAGAATCACTATTCACAATCTTATAATACCAATGTAAACACCTGACACAAAACGATTGTGCTGGTTGCACGGGACAGGGGTGGGTTTTAATTGGAATGAACTGGTCATTGGGATTATTATGAATCCCTTTGATTAATTGTTCCTGGCACTGCTGTACATTCTAGATGGTCAATCATGACAGCGACTCCCAAAGGTGAGAACTAGCTGAAGTGGGCGATCGCAGACGATCCCAAAGTCTTGACCTGGGTGGGGTTGCCCCACAAACTGGTCGCTAGGAGGATGCTGCACATAACCCTGTTGTGGGGCCAACGGTAATGCATTAAAAGCCACCAACATACCGTGGAGAGAGAGACTGTCTGGTGAGAGGCCCTGGCCATGCTTTGAAGAGCCTCCTGCCCATAGCCAAAGTCAAGTGGGCTGCGAAGACGGCGGCAATCTGATCCCACACTGTAGGTCAGCGAAGCGGCTGACGTGCTATGCCTCAGATCCTGATACCCAATCCCAGCCACTGAAATCAATAGACATAATCAGATAAGACACAGCAGTGCAAGTAGCCTACAGGGCTGTCACAAAGTAAAGCGGCCAAAGGGGGCATAGAAACAAAAGCTGGAAAAAGATCGGCAGAACGGAGACAAAACTGCAGTTTGAACACCGTAAAATGCCCCGGACTCAAGGAGACAGCGAACAAAAGGCAGCCAACCAACACACTGAGGCCTCGCAATCTGCAGATGACTACCTAAAATCACTTCTAACCACTATGAAGCACAGCCTCACCTCAATAGAAACCAAGATGGACTCAATGTGTAATCAAATAGACTTCATGGCCCAAAAAGTGAAGAAGAATGACACCCGTATTGGGGAAGCGGAACAGAGAATTTCAACCTGGAAGATACTTCAGAGGCCAGGAAGACACAATTTACACAAATGGATTGTCTGTTAAAAATCATTGCTACTTAGAATGAGGACCTCGAAGCGCGCTCCAAGCGAAACAACATATGCATTTTAGGTGTGCCAGAAAGCACCAACACTGGCAGAATGGAAGACTTTGTTGAGCACATGTTATGCACCACATTTGGAGCTGAAGCTTTCTCTGCACAGCTGGTAGTGGAGAGGGCACATTGCTCACTGGGACCGAGACCGCCCCCGGGAGCTCCATCCAGGCCCATCATTGCCAAATTGCTCAATTACCGAGACCAAGAAACAGCCCTTCGATTAGCTAGAGCCAAGAAGCAGGTCGCATTTGACGGACATACTATTGCACTATACCCTGATTTCACGCTTACAGTTCAAGAAGCCAGGAGGAAGTTTGTACCAGTTAAAAAGAAGCTACAACAGGCGCAAATTGACTATGCAAGGATGTATCCGGCAGGCCTCCGAGTCACCCATCAGGGGAAGGAGCAATTCTTCACTGACCCGCAACAAGTGGAGGACTTCCTCAAACGAATTAGGAGGAACCAGTCGAATTTTGAGAGAGATGGCCGAGACGACTGCTCGCCATCCCTACTGTCAGAGAATGAGTAACTAGACTCCTGTTGAACTGGTCGTGAGTATAATGGAGATCCGCACGATCGGCAATGTCCCTGAGGCACCAGGACTAGCATGTTACTTGATGACAACACTGTTGAAGTTATGTAATATTTGACTATTGCTATCACTTGCCTGTAATTGCCCTTGCAGCCTATTTAGCACATTATTTTACTTTTCCTGGGCACCCCTTGCTCTCTCCCCTAATTTTTGGGTGGGGACGGAATGGGTTGTTGTGCTCTCTGGTGTTGCCCCTAAAGGTGATCCCACGCCACTCTCTTTATAGCCCTTTTGGGAGGTAAAGACTCTACATGCTCTCTTTCTTCTTCACCTCCTTTTTGTTTCTCTTTCTACCTATTTTCTGCTTGAAGCAACTGTGTTGATTATTCATGACAAAGACAAGCATACAAAACTCTGCTTGGGCAGTTGTTAATTAATATTCGGTTTCGAGAGGGTGGGTATAATGTCCTCGGCAAGTGTGGGTTGTCCTTGTGGGGGGGGGCAAGAGATTAAGTTTGATCAAGTACATAGCACACAATGGAGACAGAAATGCATTGCAATCACTAGCACATTCCTGCGGAAAGGTGAATGGGTGCCTCCACAACCCAATAGCTTGCTTACCCTTATCGCTTTGATGAGAGAACCAAAAAAGTTAGAGATACGCTTTGTGACCTGGAACGTGTGGGGACTGGGAAATCCACATAAATGCAGACAAATCCTGGCATACCTAGACAGACATGATAATCACATAGCAATGCTACAGGAAACCCACCTCAATCCCAAAGGGCCTCAGAGGTTCGCCGCTCGGTGGGCAGAACATAGATGCTTCACATCATATTCCACATATTCTAGAGGCACGACGATCCTGGTAAAAGAGAATACACCATACATATCTATGGGAACACTGCAAGCCCCGCAGGGCTGATTTAGTATCATGTGGGGCAAATTGGTTTCTTACTCCGTTACATTGGTCAGTTGCTACGGATCCAACACTGACAACCCACTTTTTCTTGCCAATTTATGGGGCGAAATTATGGCCTTTGGGTCTATCTACGTGATTTGTGGGGGAGACTTCAACACGGCACTCGAACTGGCACAGGATAGATCACATCCCCAGCCACATCACTACACCCATACCCAACGGCAAGTTCAAGACATTTTTTACAGAGAATTGCCTCTTAGACACCTGGATACATCTGCATCCAGGACAGAAGGAGGGTACTCACTATGCCACGGCGCATGCTACATGGTCACAACTAGATTACTGGGTGGTCTCCAGGGGGCTGGGTCCATGGCTTACACGGGTCAAGCTTCTTGCGCTCACCTACTCAGATCATTCGCCGGTGAAGATGAGATTCACTCCATCGGTCGCATGAGTCCCTCATATGGCCTGGCGCTAAACCCAACAGTGTTATTAGATGCGGAGTTCCAAACAGAAACAGGTCAAGAAATACACGAATACTTTCAACGCAATATTGGTACAGTCGACCATATAGCGATGGTATGGTATGCTTTTAAAGTCACCATAAGATGGATTTGGATTGGCAAGGGTGGCGGAGTGTTGAGAGATCTGCGGTCAACGTTTAGGGGCCGATTCTGATTCGGGCCGGAAAACATACCGACCGACTCGGTACGGGAATTTAGTCCGACCGACTCGGACCGGCGCCGTACGACCCGGGTAGTACGATGAAATGCATGTAAAATCCGACAGACTCGGACGGAATACAAAACGACCGACCGAGCCGGACGGAAACAAGCCATCCGGCCGGGAAATCACACGAAACGAACCGACCGACACACACCCGGATTGAACCCGAACGAAACGTACCCGCGAACTCCGACCCGCGTAGTACGATGCTGTGCGTGCAAAACACGACCGACTCGCCCGGAGCAAAAGCCGTGCGACCGACACGCATACAAAACCCAGCCGAGGCAACCCAATACTCCGCGACCGACTCGTACGCCGCATATGAAACCTAGCTGACACACAGCGGGAACGAGTCGGACAAGATCGCACCAGACAACTGCAGCGTCCTACTCGGACACAAGAACGACCCCTACATGCACCAAAAACACCAAGGAATTTTTTTTTAAAAAAAGGGCCAAACAAGCAACCACAAAGCCAATAAATACAGGGAGGAAAAAAAATGGAACAAGGACACACCTCCAACTCCACCTACATAAAGGCCACAAATCCCTACCATGATCCTTTGCAAATTCCACTGACCTGCCAGCACAGAACACCATCACACAGCAACCACAGACACACTCACAGCTCATACATCACACAAGCCACACACCATTACCACACCTAGATATAGCACCCTCACACACACCCAGTTAAACCTACACTCACACCCCCCACTTGCACACACACACACATCAATCACCACCACCACCCATCACCATGCCCCCAAAGAAGAACCATAAGTTCCTAGATAGTGAATTGGAAGTCCTGGTAGACGAGATCCTGAGGGTAGAGCCACAGTTGTTTGGTACATTGGTACAACAGACCCCCATGTCGCAGAAAACCAAGATGTGGGCGAGGATTGTGGACAGGGTGAACGCACAATCACCATGTTTGCGCACAAAGGAAGACATCCAGAACAGGTGGTATGATGTGCGCAGGAGGGTCCGGGACCTACTCAAAAGGACTACCTCCTCAGCCAGCACACCGGCAGTGGCCCTCCTGCAAAACCAGTATACCTCAGGCCCTGGGAGGAGAAGGTGCGGGCCATCCTACCACCAGTGAGCGTATACAGACTAACAGACATCCCAGAGCCTGGTGAGTACACAACTAATAACACACACACACACATCACAGTCAAGGGGATAGGCAAACCATGCACCCTTAGCAAATACACAGCAACCAAAAGATATTCATCCCAAGATGTGAATGCCAGTCAGACAAACACAATACCTCCCATCTCATAGTGATATGTAACTGTGTCATGACATGTACAAACCTAACAACAAATACAGCAAGGCAGTGGCACAAATAGAACCAACAAACACTCCCAGAACACCACCTCACAGGGAAGCTCACTGAAAGGAAGGAATTCTGTGTATGCTGGTGAAGTCAGTGTAGCCAATAGCATGATGGGAGTGGTAGTCACAGATATTGGTCACACCCACAATTGGCCCATCAACACCACTCTGAACCATGCTCACATCACAGGGAGTGGAAAACAACTGACAAGATGGCTGACACTGGGTACTGCTGTGGGGACCACAAGGCCCTGATGGGAACTGGGCACCAACAAACAACAGGACCACACTGCCAGCCATCTTGCCATTGCTGTCACACTCACACACACTGAAGTCCACTCAAAAGGAAGGAAGTATGGGCATGCTGGGAAGGGGGGTGTAGGCAATAGCATGATGGGAGTGGTAGTCACAGATATTGGTCAGCCTCACAATTGGCCCATCAACACCACCCTGAACCATGCTCACATCACAGGGAGTGGAAAAGGACTCACAAGATGGATCACACTGGGTACTGCTGGGGGGAGCACAAGGCCCTGCTGGGAACTGGACACCAACAAACAACAGGACCACACTGCCAGCCATCTTGCCATTGCTGTCACACTAACACACACTGAAGTCCACTAAAAAGGAAGGAAGTATGGGCAGGCTGGGAAGGGGGTGTAGGCAATAGCAGGATGGGAGTTGTAGGCACAGATATTGGTCACCCTCACAATTGGCCCATCAACACCACTCTGAACCATGCTCACATCACAGGGAGTGGAAAAGGACTCACAAGATGGCTGACACTGGGTACTGCTGGGGGAGCACAAGGCCCTGCTGGGAACTGTGCAACAACCAACAGCAGGACACCACTGACTGACATCCTGAAAGACAACTTGCACTCCCTGCAATGGAAGCACGTTCCATGGTGGGATATCTGGCTGGGTGGGAAGGAGGACTCACAGCACTGACCATAGTTACAAGCACCTCCACTCACACACCCCCTCAACACTAACTCCACATAACCCACCTGGGAGAATGCAATGCCTCACATCCTAACTGAAGATCCCACAAAGAACCACCACCCTGGGTTATGCTGTGTGAAGCACAGGGACACTCCTGGGACTTGTAGCCAAACAACTGCCAGGACAACACTCCCAGCCATCCTGTCAGCACAGGCACCCCACCCCACAGGGAAGCAGAGTCAAAAGGAAGGAAGGATGGGCATGCTGGGAAGGGGGTGGAGGCAACAGCATGATGGGAGTGGTAGTCACAGATGTTGGTCAGCCTCACAATTGGCCCATCAACACCACCCTGAACCATGCTCACATCACAGGGAGTGGAAAAGGACTCACAAGATGGCTGACACTGGGTACTGCTGGGGGAGCACAAGGCCCTGCTGGGAACTGTGCAACAACCAACAGCAGGACACCACTGACTGACATCCTGAAAGACAACTTGCACTCCCTGCAATGGAAGCACGCTTCATGGTGGGATAACTGGGCTGGGGGAGAAGGAGGCCCGGATGGCAAGCAAATACCACCAATGCTGGTCATGCACACACCTCAACATTCACATTGACATGCCACAGGTTGGCAGGACAATGTGCTACACCAATATCACTCTCTGACTGTCACAATTTAGGAGAATGCAATGTCCAGGCCCACATCCAGAGGTACAGTCACAACTGTCAGGTGTTTGAACAATTGATGCCAGTAGAAACATAACATACAATCTATGTCTCTCCCCAAAACAGGTGATGATGGGGACACAGCAGCAGACGAGGAGGAGTCCCTGTCCCAGGCTCCGGGGAACACTGAGCTCACTGGTGTGGATCAGCCTCTGCACTCCTCGGATGGCGAAGAACCAGCTGGACCCTCCGGTGTGAGTCATCATGCAGCACCAGCAGGCCCAACATCTGCACCCCCTGCACCCACCCCTCCAACAACTGCCAACACACAGGCCACCCCTGCCAACATGGACAGACCAAGGACCACAGATGACAACAGCGCAGGGACCCAGACCCAAACTGGAGCTGGTGACAACGAGCCCAGGAACAACACCCAAGTGGGCCCACGGTCACCTGTGCGTGCCACCGCAGGTCCTGCACATGTCGCCAGGGGTGGTGGGAGGGGTGGTAGACATAGGTCGCTCTTTGCAGAGGGGTCTGGACTGCATGATGATCCACAACTGGCACGCATCGCGGATGCGAACCAGACTAGCACCGGAGAGGTCAGCCAGGTAGTGGGGATCCTCAAGGACATACAACAGCAGCAGGCTGCCCATCATGCCCGCTTGGACTCCCACATGTCCCGTGTTTAGACACACATGTCACGTGTCGAGACACACATGTCTGGCATGGAGTCCAAGTGGGACACATTGGAACAACTGACAGCGGTGCATAGGGACATACTGACATGCCTCCACCAGACCAGCACCAACATGGCCTCACCTCCCTGTGTGCCCACAACATCTGCTGCTGAAACAACTGCAAATGCCACAGGGAGGGAGGAGGACTCTGGCAGAGAGTCCCCTGCACCGCCGCAGCCTGCACCTGAGGGTCCCCCCCCCAAGAAGAGGGGCCGTCTGAGGAGGCCAAACTGAGAGGCCGATGGCCATCTACATCCCCAGGAAGCCAACACCTGTTCTGGAACTTTTCCTCTGTGTGCAAACTGCACGCCCTGTCGAAGCCAACCCAACTCTCCCACATGACATGGGGAGCTCTAGTTGGCCAAATTCATCAGATGACTGTGGACTTTACTCTGGACATTTCAGCTACCAAGACTTCCGAATCACATGGGAACTTTGGATTCCAATTTCTATGTACAGCACCCACCATCCTGTGCACCATTCTCACACCTGTATGTAAATAAACTCACCAATACACCATATCTGCCTCTGTTGTGATTCCAACGTGCTCTCTGTCATGGAGATGGTGATCAGAAAAATGACACTGTGCATGCTAACTGCTACAGCAAGTCCAACACCGTCATGTCAGTCATGGCGACGTGACACATATGAGGGGGACACACCACTAGGGCCACACAACACATACACACCAGGGCCATCAGACTCATCACCTATACTGATGTTGCAACTAAATACAGTGGAATGCACAGACACGCCACCTATTCACAGTCTGTCAACTAGACTACAGGTGCAGTAAGCAAATGTCAGTCAGATGTGTGCCCACAGACAACGCACATCCCAAAGTGAAGCACAGGTTTATTACACATTTGCAACATGTTGTTTCCACTACAAATGCTAGCTAATCCAACCTGGCTGTGGCCACAAAGTCAAAAAGTGCAGAAGATAGAAAGTCCAGGGGTGTGTGGCACATCACCTGTAGGGAAACGACTGCTTCCACCTTGGAAGTTGAATCATGGATTCGTGGGATCCAAGTTGATCAAACAACTCCGGCAGCACCCTGTGAAGGTCAGACATGACACACAGTCAAAACCACTGAAGAACAGCACAGAACGGCAATACTCATGTCTAATACATGTCACGAGATAACTACACAAAACCAAGTTAGCATGTCAACACTGTTGGGCAGTACAGACCACCTGCAAGGACACATCGCTGCACGCATCCAGTCAAGTAGCACATGGCCACACTCAAACAGCACCAGAGCACCACACACACATATCATGCAAACTCAAATCATTGACATTACAAACCTCTGGAGACTCACATTCAGCTGAAGAAGTTGGTGATGAGCTGTGTGCGGACATCACCATCATCATCATCATCTTCGTCACTGGCATCGTGACCCAGGCCAGGATCTTCCACAGGTGGCGGACGTTGGTCATCGTCATCCAGGATGAGAGGCAACTCCTTCCGCACTGCCAGGTTGTGTAGCATGCAGCAGACAATGACAATCTTGCACACCTTTGCTGGGGCATATGGGAGGGCCCCTCCTGTCTTGTCCAGGCAGCGGAAGCGGCTCTTCAGGAGACCAAAGGTCCGCTCAATCACCCTCCTCGTCCGACCATGTGCCTCATTGTAGCGCATCTGGGCTGGTGTCACAGGGTTCCTGAGGGGTGTCAGCAACCACGGCATGTTGGGGTATCCCGAGTCACCTACAGACAGACAATTGCACATTAGCCGATTTGAAAATGTGTGCGGAAAACAACATAGCAGAACACACACAATGGTACAAAGTCAGTACACACCAACAAGCCAGGCACGCTGGTTCGGCATCTGTGACATCATCCTCGGGATGCGACTACTCCTCATCACGTAGGCATTGTGTGCCGAACCGGGGAAACGGGCACACACATGTGTGATGGTCATATCTGCAAGACATACCACCAGAGCATTGATCGAATGGTAATGTTTACGGTTCCGGTATGCCTGCTCATGTGCCTGTGGTGGTATCAAAGCCACATGTGTCCCATCAATGGAGCCAATTACATGTGCCATCCTCCCCAGGGCATAGAAGTCACTCTTGACGTCAGTGAGTCACTGACGTGTTGGGAAATAGATGTACTGGTTCAGGTATCTCAACATTGCCCCCAAAACATCGCGTAGCACACGGCTGAACATAGTCTGTGACATCCCACCGGCAGTCGCCACAGTGTGTTGAAAGGTACCGGTGGCAAAGAAGTGTAGGGCTGCCATCACCTTCACCTTGGGGGTCAGCGCTGTAGGATACGGACGGCCAGGCTGCAAATGTGGGTCCAACCGCACTGCCAAATCCTCAATCAGCTGCCTGGTGAAGCGGTACCGTCGGATGCTGTCACGTTCCACCATCGTTGCCAGGTCTGGGAATGGTCGATGGACAGCAGGAGCCCTGCAGTGCATAGGTGAAGAAAGCAAGATTGTCAGTCACCCCAACTATGTGCCGTTCACCATACTCAATTTCACATGATACATCATTAACAAACACAAATACTTGATGTGTGTGTCGTTCTGTTTGGACATATATGGCACCTACATGGACATCATCTAACATCTCTGTTCAACAAGTGTTGACAACAGGTTCCAGGGTGTGCTATGGGAAACCATTAGGCTGTGTCACAGTACCCATTTACTGCTCTCACGTTCCACACACATACCACAGTGACATGTCTGGACAGATGCTCCACAGGCATCACAGCTCATTGACAGGTAGATTCCCAGGGACCCTGTCTTGCCACATGGACACTGGCATGACATTGTGTATCATGTACACGTCAGAAAAACTAACATGACACCCACAGGTAGTGGCCCCTGTAGCCTCTGCAGGACAGACATGGACGTCTGTGACACACACACACACAACATCAAAGTTCATGCACAAACCACGTGGATGTGGAGACTGTCTCCCATTGTGCACATGGAGTCAGAGACATGTGAAACACAACATGCACACAGACTGCGGAGGGACATCACTATTGTGGCAATGGGCCACCCTGTGACGTACATGCCTTCCCACATGTGAGCCTGGGGGTATGTGACATGTCATACACATACACAACCTGGAAATGTGACCATGACACATGCTCCAAAATGAAAAGTTGCACACCACAGTGGTCAGGTGCACAACACACAAAGGACCCTGTCCCCATGAACACGTGCACAGCCTGGGTGTGTCTGCCCCCAAATGCCACCCCAAAAACCACATGTTCACCCCCATACACAGATAAGGTTATGCTGCCACACATGCCTTAGATACAGTGTGGACTGGGAGTGGTGTTGTAGGTGTGCCCCTGAGTCCCTGGAAAGTATATGTGGCTGGCATAGGTTCACCAGTGACCAGCATGGTGACATATGCATGTGACCTGTCCAGGGACGCGTTGTAGAGCAATGGACCGATCGGTGTGCCCGCACGGCCCATTGCATTGTATGTGAGCGGGTACGCGTTGTATCCCGGGTACGCGTTGTACAGCAATGGACCGATCGGTGTGCCCGCACGGCCCATTGCATTGGATGTGAGGGGGTACGCGTTGTATCCCGGGTACGCGTTGTACAGCAATGGACCAATCGGTGTGCCCGCACGGCCCATTGCATTGTATGTGAGTGGGTATGCGTTGTAGAGCAATGGACCGATCGGTGTGCCCGCACGGCCCATTGCATTGTATGTGAGCGGGTACGCGTTGTAGAACAATGGACCAATCGGTGTGCCCGCACGGCCCATTGCATTGTATGTGAGCCGGTACGTGTTGTAGAGCAATGGACCGATCGGTGTGCCCGCACGGCCCATTGCATTGTATGTGAGCGGGTACGCGTTGTATCCCGGGTACGCGTTGTACAGCAATGGACCGATCAGTGTGCCTGCACGGCCCATTGCATTGGATGTGAGCGGTACGCGTTGTATCCCGGGTACGCGTTGTACAGCAATGGACAGATCGGTGTGCCCGCACGGCCCATTGCATTGTATGTGAGCGGGTACGCGTTGTAGAGCAATGGACCGATCGGTGTGCCCGCACGGCCCATTGCATTGTATGTGAGCGGGTACGCGTTGTAGAGCAATGGACCGATCGGTGTGCCCGCACGGCCCATTGCATTGTATGTGAGCGGGTGCGCGTTGTATCCCGAGTACGCATTGTACAGCAATGGACCGATCGGTGTGCCCGCACGGCCCATTGCATTGGATGTGGCGAGTGCGCGTTGTATCCAGGTGCAGCGTTGTACAGCAATGGACCGATCGGTGTGCCCGCACGGCCCATTGCATTGTATGTGGCGGGTGCAGCGTTGTAGAGCAATGGACGATCGGTGTGCCCGCACGGCCCATTGCATTGTATGTGAGCGGGTACGGCGTTGTAGAGCAATGGACCGATCGGTGTGCCCGCACGGCCCATTGCATTGTATGTGGCGGGTGCGCGTTGTATCCCAGATGCGCGTTGTACAGCAATGGACCGATCAGTGTGCCCGCATGGCCCATTGCATTGTATGTGAGCGGGTATGCGTTGTAGAGCAATGGACCGATCGGTGTGCCCGCACGGCCCATTGCATTGAATGTGGCGAGTGCAGCGTTGTAGAGCAATGGACCGATCGGTGTGCCCGCACGGCCCATTGCATTGTATGTGAGCGGGTACGCGTTGTATCCCGGGTACGCGTTGTAGAGCAATGGACCGATCGGTGTGCCCGCACGGCAAAGCACTACGCTACGCTCGCGTAGTTTGCGAGTTGCACTACTCGCACGCGCGAATTGCACGTAGCACAGTGCAAACACGCGTAGCGTGAGCGTAGTGCAGCGGTCATTTTTGCTTGCTCGCGGTCCTCAGCGTCAAGTTGGCGACCGCGAGCAAGCAAAATGACATCTCGGCGAGATTTGGAGCGGGGAGGTCAGGTTTCTCATTGCGAGTGGTCGCGTATGCTCGCGACCGCTCGCGATGAGAACTACCAGTCAGCGTTGAGAAGCTGCCGCTCGAGTAAAAATCTACTCGGCGGCAATGCAGGCAGCTCGCACTGTGCAAGATGCCGTTTTCAATGATTGCACAGTGCGGACAAGCATCGGCACTGTGCAATCATTGCGAACAGTGCACTACGCCGGTTCGCGTATTGCTGCGCGTGGTTCGCGTAGTAGCGAACTGCACTTTGCGTAGCTTCGGCGTGGCGCTACTCGCGAACTACGCCCAGGCTTAATTGTATGTGAGCGGAGTACGCGTTGTATCCCAGTGCAGCGTTGTACAGCAATGGACCGATCGGTGTGCCCGCATGGCCCATTGCATTGAATGTGAGCGGGTACGCGTTGTAGAGCAATGGACCGATCGGTGTGCCCGCACGGCCCATTGCATTGTATGTGAGCGGGTGCGCGTTGAACAGCAATGGACCGATCGGTGTGCCCGGCCGGCCCATTGCATATGATGTGTGCGGGTACGCGTTGTATCCCGAAATACGCGTTGTACAGCAGTGGACCGAACAGTGCGCACACATTGGCTGGGGCCTGGCATGGCAACAGACGCGTTTCGAAGCTCAACGAGTCTGATGCAGTGAATTCAGTTGGCCAGCCACAACAATGTTGCAAAATCATGGGTGTCATGAAGTTGAAGATTTGAAGGATGCTGTGGGCGTGTATTAGTGCTGCTATTCCATGGATTGGTCAGATTCAGAAGATGCAAACGACTTGGACCTATCACTTTGGACACATGGGACAGTATTTGCCTCTGCAGCACACATATAATGCTGGCTGTTCTACTGAGAGCTCACTTGCCTGCACTACATGCTCCAGGACGACATCTGCCACCAACACTGCTGCTGTGTATGCATCCTCTGGCTCCTGCAATGGCACGTACTGTGGAGAGAGCCCCAGCCTTCAGCCTTGAGGAGAACCAGGCCCTGCTGGACAGCCTCCTTCCACAGTACAGCAAGCTGTATGGGAAACCAGGGGAGCAGGTGAGTGTGCTGTCCGCTGCCTCACTAATTGTGCATGTTGTCTGACTAGCAGGGCTTTCAGTGTGCACACCACTGGCTAGCATGCCCACTGAGTAGTTGTCACACCCCAAAGTGTGTAGTTACATCCACTGAACTGGTACAGTGCAGTAACAGTGCATTCCAACTAGGTTTACTTCCCATGCAATGATACCATGTAGTGACTGCTGGCAAACTGTTCATAGCCATTGTTGGACTGCCTGTGTACATCATATGCCCCTGTGATTGAGACATGTATATCCAACTGTGTGATGCACGTATATGTTGCATGTGAGGTAATGGCCTTTTCACTTTGTCATCCTCACAGGTTGATGCCCACCAGAAACAGGAAATTTGGCTGACCATCGCCCGGAAAGTAAGATCCGTGGGGGTCTACAGGCGCAGGATCCGCAACTGCCAGAAGAGGTGGCAGGACCTTCGTGGCTGGACCCGGAGGATCGCAAGGGTCCAGCTGAAGCTGTCGCCTCCTCGCAGGAGGGCGGACACCGGACCCTGACCCCCACATGCTCCGGATCCTGGCGGTGGTCTTCCCTGACCTGGATGGACAGCTGAAGGACAGACAGCAGCAAGGAGGGGTGAGTCCATGACTGCACTGTGCACTTTGTCTGACATGCTATGTGCCCTCCTCTGGCCTGGTTAAACTTCCACAGTACATCAGTCATGTGGTCCAGGACCCATGTCCCTCATTTGTGACATGCCCACTTCTCCTCTGATACGCATATGTGTGGCCCTTATAGTCAGGAAATTGTGTCATTTGGGGACTGTGTCATTGCATTTTGCTTTGCTCAAGGTGGGGGACAGCATTTGTTCCCGTGACTATGTTGTGCGATTCATGGGTGGCTCAATTGCTTACACAATGCCTATGTTCTGACATGTAATCTGGGTGTAACTTTGATATGTGGTCCGCTTGCTGCTCTGACTCACCACATGTCCCTGGGGAATTTGGCACACACCCATGCTGCTGGTGGGAACAATGTTTGGGCCTCAGGAGTATGTGTATCCAGTGTGCCACACATGCTTAGCCACCTGCCTACTGTCCAGGACTCATCCCTCTTACAGGTGGAGCTGGACAGTCATGCCTACTCCAGGGCATGCAATACACTCTGTACTCCCACTCCCGTGTATCATCTGGCATGTTGTGATCAGTGAAATGTACCCTCAGGTGTCTGCCTCTGTCTCATTGTGCTGTGTCTTCGTTGTCAAGTACTACTGGTATGTTTATCGGTTAGGGCTCAGCATGCCATCTGAGATGTGACCATGATAGACGATACTTCTGTGACTTATAGGTGTCTGATCACTTGACTGTGCACACAGGTGTTTGCAACTGTGACTTTCAGGCAGCTGTATTGTCATTCACAGCACACTGTGAGGTGCTCATGTTCAGAGAGTTGTGTTTCATGTCCCCCATATGTCCAGTTGGTATGACGTGGACAAATAGTAGTACAGATGATGTGGTATTTGGGGGATGGACATGTGCACTTGTCAGTCACATAACTTGCATTCCCCATGCCCTCGGATTGTGACACAGTGCAGACTGTTGTTGGCTGGCTGCCATGGCCATGTGACTTGAGACATTAATGTATGACTTTGCACGCATTCCTGTGTCATGGCATTAAACTTCCTGAGACTGATCCTGCAGGGGAGTGACATGTGCAACATGCACCCCATTGTGGCATTGACTATCCGGACATGGGTGCATCATGGTGTCTGGTGCTGGTATGCATCACATGCATTTCTATTTAGACTCTGGCCATCCCTTTATCCAGACACCTGCACTGACTCAGTGGCAAGAGATGTGATGTGTGCATGTTCACATACTTCACTGTGTTCCCTGCAATGTCCAACAACTGTGTAGGTGGTGCATGTGTCCGCACTGGGGTCTTACCATCAGACAGGCACCAGACAGATGGGTGCAAGGGCAGGAGGGGTGTGAGTCCCATGGTGGACCATCAGAATGACAATTGGCTTCCCCGAATCTGTGTGGGGACTTTAGGCAATGTTCAACTAAGGATGCCAGGGCTTGCTCTGTAATGTGCTGTACTTACTGTGGTGTGTGCGGTCAGTGCAGGTGACTGATGTGTGTCTGTTTCCCTAATTGTTTGCAGATACATCCGGGGACAGCTCCACGGACCAGGAGGAGCAGCGGAGCCAGACTGGGTCAGCATCGGACGAGTGGTCAGAGGGACCCAGTGGCACGGAGGGCGAGGGGAGCCACACCGAGGAGTCCTCAGCACCATCCACCTCAGCTGAGGACCACAGCAGCTCGGAGGATGAATCCCTTGTGGAGGCGGGTCTCAGCAGCCACCAAAGGCCAGCTAGTCTGTCTGGCCCGCCGCCACCACCACCACCACCACCACCGCCCTCCCATTGGCTCCCATTCCTGAGGTCCGTGGAGGCTCCCGTACTCAGGAGCGTGTTTCCTTCGTGCCAGGCACCGCACCCCCTGCCTCTGTGTCCCCTGCTGCCCTGAGTGAGGAGTCTGTGTACCTCCTTCGGCAGCTCCATGTAGGGCAGACAGCAATGCTGAGTGTCCTCCATGCACACACCACTCTGTTGACACAGCTGGTGTCGTTCATGGAGGGCATCTCGACGGGTATGTCTGCCCTACAGAGGAGCAATAAGTCCATGCACTCC
Source organism: Calotriton arnoldi (assembly GCA_963921515.1). Classification (NCBI taxonomy): domain Eukaryota; kingdom Metazoa; phylum Chordata; class Amphibia; order Caudata; family Salamandridae; genus Calotriton; species Calotriton arnoldi. Next base: position 130,310 of record CAWUFW010013957.1, on the reverse strand, counting down.
TCCCTGACGGCAGCAGTGTCCCTCCTCCAACAGTCCCTCACCCCTCCCACCTCTGCCCCATCCACACTTCCTGCCCCCTACCTGTCCAAAGCACATGCACACCTGCACAGTCACCCAAACACACAGACACGAGCAGCACAGACACACCCAAGAGAGAGGCAAGACGTGCACACAAGCATCCTCAGGGGACTGATACCACAGACACAGGGGATGGGGAACACACACACACACAGGCAACCACAGTCACTCCGCAATCCTCAAGATCCTCTCCCTCTAAGACCCCTTCCCTTGCCTCACCTGCAACCCCACCTGATCAGCAGCTCTTCCTCAGTGACCTCGGCCTCTTCCCCTCCAATCCCGCTGATCCAGCATACCGGGGGAAGAGGAAGTCCACCCACACAGAGGGAGTGCCCCTCGCCCCCGGACACCCTCCCCCAGGCGCAGGCAGAGTGAGCCCCCACCCGCAAGTCCCCCGGTCCCGGAAGAGCAAGACCCCGCCACCGCCCTGCAAGTCAACCACCCAGTCTCTCACCTCCATCCCCCAGGCCACCACTCCACAGGTTCCACCGCCACACCCTGCCCCAGGTTCTCCCACACACCGATACCGCTTCCCTTAACTGCTTAGGCCCTCCCCCCCTGCCACTTGCTCTTCCACCCCCAAACCAGACGCTCTGCCTGTTTGTGCCACTGGTGTGGAGACCGTGTCCCCCCTCTGTCCTGCCCAGGTCTTCTGCCCCCCCTTCCACTACCTTGGAGTCATGCACTGCGGTGGAGTCCACAACCACCCCGTCTGACTCGGGCACTGCATTGGGGACCCAGACCACTCCATCTGACCAGCCCACTGCAGTGGTTGCAGCACCAACACCATCTGACTTGAGCCCTGCGGTGGTGCCAGCCCCCTGAGTCAGACACCTCCACTGCAGTTGCCAGTGACACTCCTGCACCCACCTCCCCTTCACTGCCTCCTTCTGGCATCCCCTGATCCTGTCCCTGCGGTGCCTGGCCTGCCCCTCGTATGCCCCTCCAAGGGGGATGTCCCCTGTCCGTACCTGTGCAGGCAAGCAATTGTTGACAAGTTGTCACACATCACCCTGTTGGGACTGTATATTTGGACTGGCCATTGGCCTTAGTTTATTTTGGACTTTTGATTTGAGTTGCACACTTGCTGAATAAAGCCTCTTTTTGTTTACTTGTGGTTAATCTTTGGAGGTACATGATGTAGATGTGTAGAATCATGCATTTGCTGTTGTAATAGTGTTCAGATCAGGTAAATGAAGTTTTGCTGTGATGGGCTCCATGTGGTCCATGGGATATGTGTCCTAATCTAGTCTGGATCTATAGCATCCTTTGCTGCAGTCTGAGGGTGTAATGTTCAGCATTTGACACAGGGATGTACGTTTAGCATTTGTAGATTACCATCTTTGTCCTACACTGATGCACATCTGGTGGGCTTACCACTGTCCAATGTTCCTAGTACCCTGACTGTGTGCCCGTCTCCAATGGACATGCAGTTTAGCACATCAAATTTGGAGGACTCATCTGTGTACACAGTGCAAGTTGCTTGACACGTGTCTTGGGTGTATGCAGATGACTGACGTGACACTCCCGTGCCCAGGCTGATATGAGCAGAGCCTTCAGTGTGTTGTAGTTGTTGACTCACTGACCGAGTGTTCTGCTGACATGTTTGAGTCGTGCACAGACAAGGTTTGGCACAGCTGACCTTCCACAGGAGTGGAGTGCCCTCATGGCAGTGCGTGATTCCGTGATATAGGCTGTGCCCGTGTTGTGTGTTGTGTAGGCATGTCTGTGCGTGTACCCTTCTCCTTTTCCTACACAGGCTGTGTCCCTACGGATGTTCCTGTTTGTGATGCTTGCTGAGTTGTTCTGTGTTCATCCAGCATCTTGGACCTGGTTTCTCCGGGATGTGGGTGCATGGCAAACTAATGTTCATGAGGTTGTCATCCCTAGTTGTCTTTGTTGTCAGGGCTGGGGATGTGGGCAAACGCAGATGGGACACAGTCAGGATTCCTCTTGGCACTTGTTGGTTACACGAGTAATGTGATTTTCTGTTTGTGTATGCTTTCAGTGATTGTGACACGTTGTGTGTGTGACTGCTGCCACTCCTCAGGGTCAGAGCTGCAATGTTGGGAGTTGTCTATGTGTGTCCTTTGTGGGTCAGCTTGGCTTCTTCATTGGTGTGTGACTATGGCCAGGATCCCATTGTTTGGGGTGGATTTCACGTCATGCCCATGTACGGCATACTGTGCAGTGTGTCAGACATTCACAAGTATTGTTGACTGGCCATGTGTGATGTGTTTCTGCACCTTATTTCCCCCACCACCCCTGGGATTGTCATGGGTGCATGTGCAATGTCAGCAGTCCATGTGAGCTTCACTGCTGCACATTGTTGGAGTTCAAGGTGTGTGGCGTTGAGTGTGTGCAAATGTGAGTTGTTGCACGGCTGGGGCACTACCTCCATATTTTCCTTGGCTGGCAGGCCATGCTGAGTGCTTTGTGCTTGTATAGGTGTGATGGTAGTTTGTTGCTCAGGACACATGGCTGTGGTTCACAGTGTGGATGACATCTACCTTTGTCATCACAGTGTGATTGTCATGCAGGCTAGTGTCACCACAATGTGGGGTCCCTGGGGGAGTGCTGTGGTGGTTCTGTCTCTTGCTGTGTTTGTTGCTGTTCCTACAAGCTTGTGTGACATGTGTAATTTGGGCTCCCTCTCATCTCACAATGCCTGTTTGCCCACATAGGTGAATCCAATCCATGAGTTACTTTTGTATGTGACTGTGTTGACATCTGTGTATTAGTGAATCTGGCCTCCTCATGTGTTGTGTGTTTGCCTGGGGACACTGGCACACAACCCCCTCACCTGTTGTGTATGATATGCAGTGTGAGTCTGCCTGTTTGTGTTTGTGCATTTGCACCACTGCATTGGCATATCTTTAGTTTGCCATTGGCTGTATGTTGTTTGTTGGCTTTCCCCTGCTGGCCCTGGGACTGCTAGGTCATCAGTCAGCACATTGATCATGGTTAGTATGTCCCATTGCTGCCATGGTATGGTATTTGTTCACCTGACATCTACAGTCTCCACAGGATATCTACATTTGTGTGTCCATTGGTGCAGATATGTGGGTCTGCATTATGATGCTCACTTCTGTCATTGTGTTATTTGTGAATGTAGACAATGTGGGCCCCCATGGCTGATGTTTGTGTGCACATGGCCAGAACGATGTGTCATTGGCACTGCACTGCTTGCCTCACACAATCTATGTTGCTATGGGACACAAGCACTACAATGCCACTGTAGTGTTTGGTGTTGTGTGGCCAGGAATAATCCCTGCAGTTTTGTTTTTGCAGCTTTTACCAGGACTACACTTACCTTTTGGGCACTGTGGTGATGGGGCTTTGGGCCCCATTGCCACACTGTTCAAAATATGCTTCAGCTATGGAGCACACACTTACCTTTTGGGCACTGTGGTGATGGGGCTTTGGGCCCCATTGCCACACTGTTCAAAATGTGCTTCAGCTATGGAGCACACACTTACCTTTGGGCACTGTGGTGATGGGGCTTTGGGCCCCATTGCCACACTGTTCAAAATGTGCTTCAGCTATGGAGCACACACTTACCTTTTGGGCACTGTGGTGATGGGGCTTTGGGCCCCATTGCCACACTGTTCAAAATGTGCTTCAGCTATGGAGCACACACTTACCTTTTGGGCACTGTGGTGATGGGGCTTTGGGCCACATTGCCACAGTGGTCATGGTCTGCTTGCATTGTGTAGGCCACACACACAATTATGTGTGACACATGTGTTAGGGGGTCACATTGTATGTTCAATGTCATGTTCAGTGTTGTATGCATTTGACACAGACCACACACGCTTGTCATGGTGTTGGGGGTGGGATGTAATTTACAGACAGTCCTTATGTGGGAGTATGCTAGTTGTGTCATGCATTACCCGTCCTATGAGTAGGGGTGGTTGTAGTGACAGGCATCCAGCCCCCATGAGTGGGGATGGTAGTAGTGGTAGGCATCCAGCCCACCCTGAGTGGGGGTGGTGTTAGTGGTAGGCATCCATCCCCCTATGGGTGGGGATGGCAGTAGTGGCAGGCATCCAGCCCCCATGAGTGGGGATGGTAGTAGTGGTAGGCATCCAGCCCCCCATGAGTGGGGATGGTAGTAGTGGTAGGCATCCAGCCCCCCATGAGTGGGGATGGTAGTAGTGGCAGGCATCCAGCCCCCCATGAGTGGGGATGGTAGTAGTGGTAGGCATCCAGCCCACCCTGAGTGGGGGTGGTGTTAGTGGTAGGCATCCATCCCCCTATGGGTGGGGATGGCAGTAGTGGCAGGCATCCAGCCCCCCATGAGTGGGGATGGTAGTAGTGTTAGGCATCCAGCCCACCCTGAGTGGGGGTGGTGTTAGTGGTAGGCATCCATCCCCCTATGGGTGGGGATGGCAGTAGTGGCAGGCATCCAGCCCCCCATGAGTGGGGATGGTAGTAGTGGCAGGCATCCAGCCGCCCATGAGTGGGGATGGTAGTAGTGGTAGGCATCCAGCCCACCCTGAGTGGGGGTGGTGTTAGTGGTAGGCATCCATCCCCCTATGGGTGGGGATGGCAGTAGTGGCAGGCATCCAGCCCCCCATGAGTGGGGATGGTAGTAGTGATAGGCATCCAGCCCCCCCATGAGTGGGGATGGTAGTAGTGGTAGGCATCCAGCCCCCCATGAGTGGGGATGGTAGTAGTGGTAGGCATCCAGCCCACCCTGAGTGGGGGTGGTGTTAGTGGTAGGCATCCATCCCCCTATGGGTGGGGATGGCAGTAGTGACAGGCATCCAGCCCACCCTGAGTAGGGGTGGTGTTAGTGGTAGGCATCCAGCCCACCCTGAGTGGGGGTGGTGTTAGTGACAGCCATCCAGCCCCCTATGGGTGGGGATGGTAGTAGTGGTAGGCATCCAGCCCACCCTGAGTGGGGGTGGTGTTAGTGGTAGGCATCCATCCCCCTATGGGTGGGGATGGCAGTAGTGGCAGGCATCCATCCCCCTATGGGTGTGTATGGCATTGGTGATGGCCATCCCGCCCCTATGGTTCTGCTGTTGCTAGTGTACGTCATTTGTGCATCCCTATGTGTGTGTGACATATTTCGGGTACGTGTCGTTTGTTTGTGTTGTGGGTGTTTGACTTACCGTCTGCGCCGTACGCGTCCGTACCGGTCCCGGTAATAGATGTAGAGTATTGGTAGGACCTGCGCGATGGGATTCATGGTTGGTTCGTCTCGTTCGTCTTTCTCGTGGCTTCGACTCGTACTCGTCGCTGGCTTGTTCGTCTCGTCGCCGTGGATCGTCTTGTGGCGCGAATCGGAGCTTATGTGCAGCTCTCCCGGATGCTCATACGTGCCGGACGTAGCGACGAGTTCGGCGCGTACGGAAGACGCATCGTACTAGTCCGGCCGGAAGGTGCTGTGTATTTGGTTCCGTGCGACTCGATTCGGCGTTTACGGATCCGGCTCGGGCGGGGAACAGGAGCTGGAATGGGTGAGTACGGCTCGCTCGGAATCTGGGCTGTTATGCGCATCGTACTTGTTCGTTCGGTAGAGTGTTCGAGTCGGTCGGAAAACACGCGTTCGGCTGGTATTTTTTCCGGACGAATACTGTTAGGTGCGCTTCCGGCCGACATCGGAATCGACCCCTAAATCGTTTAGAAGGAGAAATTAAACTAATGGAGCAGGAACTCGGCCGCCCCCAGATCGCAGAGGAACAGATTGCACTCAGGGATAAAATATCTGAATACCGAGACACAGCAGACCGGGAATGTTTATTTTGCGGCAAATATTTCAAAGCCTGTAGATATGGGGAGGGGGAAAGGCTGGGTAAGGCGCTAGCTGATCAAATCCACACACCTCGCTTTTCTAATTACATAATGGAAATCCAGACACCAGGGGTAGCGACATTTATAGGTACGCCTGATATATTCCAAACATTTATGACCTATTACTCCTCACTCTACACCACAAAGAGACAGCACCTGATCACATTGTTGTCATATCTAGAACAGGTTGCCTTGGGCTGGCTGGGGGAAGCGTGGAGAGACTTCCTCTCTGCTGAGATTGGAGAGGATGAGATCCGGGCAGCGATCATGCAACTTAGATCGGGCCGAGCCCCTGTGCCGGATGGCCTACCAGTTGACTTTGGGGGACACTTAGTTCCCATTTTTTTAAAAGTGTATGTAGAGGCCAAGGAGACATGAACCCTCTACCTACACTATGCGGGAAGCTGCCATCACCTCACTGCTCAAACCAGGGAAGTCAGCTAATAAATGTGAATCTTATAGACCGCTTTCCATGATCAATTGCGACGTAAAGATTTTAGCCAAAATACTATCCAACAGGCTAAGCCTTCTCATGGGTACACTAGTACTTCTGGACCAAGCTGGTTTTGTGCCAGGCCGTGCCATCTTGCATAACCTTCGAAGCCTCTTTACGATAATGCAAGATGTTGATCCAGAGCTAGCGGCAGTCGCAGTGTTTTAGATGCGTCCAGGGTGTTCAATTCAGTGGAGTGGGACTAGCTCTTTGGTATACTTCAAAGAATGGGAGTACCACGAGGGTTTCTGTCTTGGATACAATTGTTATACCAACAACCACAAGCGAGAGTATTGGTAAATGGTGTGAGCTTGACCCTCTTCCCTATTACGAGAGGCACAAGACAGGGGTGCCCGCTTTCCCTCTGTCATTTGCGTTGGCCATCTAGCCGCTGGCAGCCAAGCTCCGTCAACATCATCATGAATGGGCTCTCCGCTACCCTACGAGGCACGTCTTGATATCACTAGACGCAGATAACGTTACACTATATGTTCGGGAACCGCAAGTTAGCCTTAACCCCATACTATGAGAATTCATTGCTTTTGGGGAACTATCGGGAGTCAAAATCAATTGGGAGAAATCCCAGTTATTTCCTCTTACCGCCACTGACCAGCCATACATACTTGATTCTCCGATTGTATGGTGCCCTGACGAGGTAAAATACTTGGGGACAACCATCTCTAGAGATAAAGCGGACTGCCTAGGGCTAATTATGGTCGAACGCTTGAACATTTGACGGAGGCAATTACCAGATGGATTGCCTTACCCCTGTCCCTAGCGGGGAGAATATCCCTAATGAAAATGGTCATCCTTCCTAAACTACTCTATTTATTTATTAACATACCGGTTAACCCAGGCCACACTTTCTTTAAAGCCTTGAAATCCAAAATGATAAGGCTGGCCTGGTGGGGGTAAACAACCCAGATTGAATTGGAGGTCATTGACATTACCCTTCGCGCAGGGCATATTCGAAGCACCTGACTTCGAACTATATTATCTTTGCACGCAAGCACTCTTTACAACATACTGGTTCACACCTCCCCCATACATGCCACATCTAGCAGTAGAGCAATGCTACATGGAGCCAACACCGTTGTCGGGATTCATAGCAACGCGCACCCGGGAGAAAGATCCTGACCCTACTATGGTGGCATGCACCGTGACAGCATGGCAGAAAATTGCGATGAGATTAATCATATGAATGCTGTATTCGCCCTTACTTCCACAGGCTCGCCATCCCGACCTAGAGGTGACCCAGAAACTAAGGTGTTGCCAATTACCAAACAGGGTTAAAATTGTGAAATGGGGAGATCTCTATATAGAAGGGGTCTTCCGCACGAAGAAACAATTCTTCCAGAATATCAGCCCCACACTGATGGATCACTTTATGTATGTCAGACTACGGCAAAGTGTGAAGGCAGCCACTTCTGACTTCCCCAAAGACCCGATCACGCTGCTTCTGTTACACCGCTTATTACAGAGCACCAACCCTACACATGTGATATCCCTCATTTACCACAACACACAGACTGCAACACACGGCGAAAAGATGGGATTCTGGCTACATTGAGAATGAACTGGGTGAATCCCTTAGCGACAAACAATGGGTCTATTGCTGTCAGCAGACCAGTTGCGTTTTGGCCTGCAGCCGGCTACACATTATACATTTTAAGGATCACTGACAGAATATCGAGGAGAAGAATATCGACCTGCCACAATATCGAGGTAAAAATATCGAGTGACAGAATATCGACTTCCTATCTACAAACAGGTAAGTACAAAAATATTGAATCCTAAATATCGTTGTTAATAATATAGGGGGTCATTACGATGGCGGGCGGAAGCACAACCGCCGTGCTGGCGGATGCAAAAACCACCAGTTACCGCCGGCACGCAGCAGTCCACACGCCCGCCCAATTACGATGCGAAAAGTAGGCCAAACACCGCCGGCAAGCCAGCAACACCGTCCGCCATCAAAGTGCGTCCGTACACGTAGCGGCGCAGCACAATTGACACACACCGTCCGACGAAATCACGTCCCGCCCGGCGTATAAATTACGATGCCGCAAACAAACGGCTCCCACGGCTAAGAGATACCGTACGACAAACCGAAGCGGTAACACGGACGCCGAGCACGGACAACGAAGAAGCGGCTCCCCGAGCATGAATCCAGCACTGCAGGCCCTCCCCATGCTCTTGCTGATGCACCACCAAGGACGCAACGTACCGCGGAGACGCAGGTAGGCACACACACAACAAGTGCACGCAAACAGCGCACACAGTGCAAGGGCGGAAAAAGCGGACAACCCCCACCAGCGCGTGTACACTACACATCCACCATTGCATCCACATATGACACACAGGCCAAATCGTAACATCGCGTAACACATGTGTACACACCACCTGGGACTAGGAACCAACGACCCCGTCACGGCCCCAAAGCGGCGATGACGCCGCCACACATGCGCACAACGCAGAGGCCAACCGCAGCACCATGCATGCGTCGCACACAGACACAGGGACACAACCAAGCAGCACACACATCAGCCCCACCCCGAACGCACATGACACGTGACAGGCCTGCCACAGACATGTCCCCAACGCCCAATTCACAGACAACACCCAACGCCACACAACCGACGCACACATGTCAGTGAAGTCACGCAACAGCAGGACACACCCCAGTGTAACAAACATGGCGTAGCACACAGCGGCGGCAACACCAACTAGGAGAAGCAGGGCCCCTTCGGGAAGAGGAACGCCAGTACCACACTGAAACACCCATACCACCCTGCACATATGAACAAGACATATAAAACGGAACACCAAAGAGCCCGGGGACCGACAACAGGTGGCCCAAGAATAACATTCACACACAAGGCCCAACGCAGAGCGGAAAGGCAGCCTGCCGCCCACACAAGGGAGAGCAGACAGCACTGAATGACCTTCCATTCCAACTCCGAAACCACAACCCTACGAAAGAAGCCGGTGAATACAGCCATTGTCCAAGAAAAGACCAACACAGGCATGCCGAGGAGACCGACCACAGGGCAGATAGCGCATATCACAGAAGCACACAACGGACGGGGAAGAAAAAAGAATACACTCCCCCATGTCGGCCACATGCGAGTTAATTGGAAGGAGTCACACATCACTGACCTTGAACTGTCTGAGAAGCATGTGGGATGAGGGCCCGTGTCCTCCGCACAAGCCAACAGAACACAAGTCCTGTCTCCCTACGACTACACAGAGCTCACAGCAACCTCGGAGCGTGCACATTGCAGACTGCACACACAGCCGGAGCACGCCACCACAACGCACCGCTGCGAAATGGCAACCGCAACACACCTACCCAACTACGCCGGACAGCTCAAGCTGTACAAAACCAACCTGATACATACATTGGGATGCGATCTCCTGTCCCTGCTGAACGTAAGTTACCGACTGACTTACCGCATCACATTGTTCAGCTGCGTCATGCCCGTCTTCTACTGTCGGAGGTGTCCCTACCAGCATCCCGTGGAGATGTGCCTCTCCAACCCGGCATGTCTAAAGGCGGACCTGCTACCACTACTCCTCCCTCTGGACGCACACGACAGGGCCTGCTCTGCCTATGGGGGCATGGCGTATGTGGCCAACATCGCACCCGCACTGAAATGGGACCACTGTGCCTCCACACGACGGATCATCGAAAACAGCTACATCGAATGTCACCCAGCATGCCCCATCATGGTCCTCCAAGGGACAACTTACGAACAACACCTTGACAGCCACCATCCGCTACATTGGCTGGCAAACATGTACACCACCAATGACATGGAAGCCCTGCTGGGCGGCATCGCATACCTGACAACCTGTAAATTCGTCGGACCACAACGCAGGTTCCCCGATTGACCTATGATGTCCAACCCCGCACCCATGCTTAGCTTCCGCACGGATCTGGCCAGTCACCACCACAACAGCCATACCAAACGACCGGCAACTGTTACCACACCATCAACGACATCGCCATGACATCGGATATGACCGGGACATGCACACTGTTCCCTATCACATCCAGGAACACCGCATGCATCGTGGGAGGCAGTGGCATGGGGTCTGTGTATCGCACCCACATGGACGGAACTGCACGAACAACCAGGACACGACATGGATCCAGCACCCATGGACACACACACCGCTCAGTGGACATGAATACGTCGCCTGGAGTCTGTGGGTGCTGCACCCCTCCCACCCCGCCCCGGGAATCCCATACCAGGACCTTTGCATGGACGACAAGTGCATACAACAACAACACGACCCCAGTGACTGTGACATGTCCAGTAACCACCACATTGCAACAACAAGTGGCACGCCGCTGCATGCACGCAAGCACATGCCCTGATGTCATCTCACATGCACGCGTGCATGAGGAACAACCGCAGCAAACCTGTCACATGGAACTGAGATGGACTGTGCCCATGATGCCAAGCGGTCTGGTAGGCTACATGTATACCATCTGTGTCAAAGTCCGCAGCTCCGCAGCTATACGTAAATGTACATTAGCACAGCCTTGGCCAAGCAGATGTAACTCTGAAGCCCACATCCCACATGCAACAGCCAATCACATGTAACCCCACACCCTATCCCATTTGCAATCATGCTCAGTATATCCTCAACATGTATTCCGCTGCCAGTAGTGTCCACTATACTGCATCACAGAGGACAGAAGACTCAATATAATGTTTGAAACCAAAACTGTCTCCGCTGACTCATTTCACAAGTACGAATGAGAGAGGATGAGAGTATGTGAAGTACACAGCAGTCGTGACATGACCATGTAGTCCACTGGTATTGGATGTCAACGCAAATGAGTAGCACAACTGTGGAAGACACACATGTGTCGTGTGAAGTCGTATGGACGCAGTGCTCAGGTGGGTGGGTGTGACGGGTAGATGCGCACATGCCAAGTTGGAGCACGCCGTGTTGGGAGGGGTCATGAACAGTACACCACCGCTTCCCTGGGCATTGTGAGAGGACACCTGTCGGGGGAGTGAACACGTGTGTGCACAGCAGCCGGGCACACGTACAAAGCGGTACCAGGCGCACCTCAGCCCACCCTCTGTGGACAAGCTGGATCCTGTTGTGCGCCCGCCATGCCCCTTGACAAGGCACACACAGCCCCAGTCGACCAGGTGTAACCCCAACATAGTCAATCCGCACAGGCGATACAGGGCACGGGATGGCAGTGGAGCATGGTGTGTGAGAGGTCTCCTCGCGCTCCTCCTGGTCATATCACGCAGGCAATAGAACCTCAACGTCTAGCATGGCACAAGTCAAATGGAAGTGTAGGGGGACGCACCACAGCACGAGCAGCACTGACGTCACGGGAGGTGGCTCGCACCATCCCATCCATTGCCCATTATACCAACCACGCCACATGCCATTGCGACTAAGTGCAAGCGCGTGCGCCACCACCCCCGAGCCCTCCCCAGAGAGGCCAAAGAGTGAATGTGTGGGCCATCAGTCACAGACGGACGCGGCCTGGCCGCAAGGGCAGCCACAGCCACTGGGTGTCGCAGGTGGCGGATCCGGAAGGCGAAGACTGTGATGCATAGTCCATGCAGGCCGGGTCTCCATTTGGGGCACCACGCAGGTGGACGGCGTCCCGCCACACATCATACCCTGAGACAGCCCACTCGTGCAACTGGACCCACACATACACTCCTTGCCCTCTCTGGTGCGAGCTTGGGGCTGCCTGTGCAAGCGCTAGCCTCGCAGGTGCACATGCATATTGGGGGAGCGAGGGGAGGACATGAGGGCTGGGGCGAAGATGACTGTATCACTGTCAGTGAGTACAAGGGATGACCCAGATGTGGAAAGGAAGAGACGTGTCCCGTGTGTACTGCAACTAGTCGCCAATCCAACTACCCCCCATGTCCGGAATGTAAGCCCGCACCTAGGCCCGCCCATCCGCCACATCGAATATACCACCAGCACGACAACCTTCCCATTCGAAACACTGACTGGGGGTGGCGACCAGTGAACAATCATGTGTAGCCTACCCACGCGTACATGTGGGCCCTCCATGATCCATGTCACCTGCGGCAAAGTCATGACATGCGCAATGAGGGAAGTGAGGAGAGCTGTCCGCCCCACGCACAGAAGGTGCATCAGCTCCACAGACCCAGCAGCGAGTCCAGCAGGGGTCACATGTGCAGGGGCAGCTGTGCCTGGTGTGAAGGCACATGCATATAGACAGCACATCGACCAATGTGTAGTCTGCCCACATCTACAGTCCATCATCATGCGGACATAGGAATTGAACACAGGGCAACACATCTTAGTGGGTGCACCCACCGTGACCAACAATGCGCAATCATCGACGTACCCGCCCTGTGCATGGCCCCCACCCAACGGAGGCACATCCAGTGCCACCATCCCACACACACAAGCCTTCCACGGAACATGCTGTGTCCAATGGTCAGTACAGAGTCAGCGCCCATCTGGTGGATCCTGAACAGGAGACACATGCACACACATGCCAGCTCCCACTATGTACGTCTGCCACCTGGCACGTGCAATGTAACCTCTCACCTGTGACGTGTGACTGCAAGCACACAGCCGTCTTGGCATGGGGCTGTCAATGTGGACACCTGTCAATGTTTCGGGAGGTGTGATCCGTACAGTGCTGTACATAGGGTGCAGTGCTGACACCTACTACTGTCTCATATCCCCTCGTGCCACAGGTCCCACTTGTTTTGGCCGCTCAGCCTGTGCCCACATCGTCGTCGTCGTGTGCCATACTCATCCAGCCTCGGAAGCAGTTCCATGCTCAGCAGACATTCATGTTGCCGTGGCGTTGCCGCTTGACGAATATGCAGTCAGTCCCCATCAGCACGCCCCGCAAGTCATTGGGGCCTAGATCCCCATGTGCATGCACATGGCAGTGGTTTGTATCACTAGCCATTGCCATTGTTGGGAGACCTGTGTAAGTGTATTGTGGCCGTGCCGTCCCAGCTTGACAGCTGGGCTGTGGCTCATGTGCTTGCTCAGTCATGTCAGTGATGTGTATGCGAAATTGCTATGTGTTGTGTTGCTTTGACATGTGTCCACTGCCATTTTCCCTAGGCGGAGACCGAACATTGACCGCCCATACCAATTGCTGGCGGACATGGACGATACAGAGGTCATTAGGAAGTTTCGGCTGGACAGGCCAACCCTGCATCGACTGTGTGCCATGTTGGAACCCCATCTCCGTCCCCGCAGGGTGTATCCGACAGCTGTCACCCCCACGGCTAAGGTGATGGCCGCCATGCATTTCTTCGCCACTGGGTCATTCCAGCACACAGTGGGCAGTGGAGGAGGGATGTCCCAGCCCATGTTCAGCAAGGTGCTGAGGGATGTACTGGCAGCCATGATGCTGTACCGAAACAGGTACATCCGCTTCCCCAGGGCTCGTGAATTGGCGGCAGTGAAGGGTGCATTCTATGCCCTTGGCAGAATCCCACACGTCGTTGGAGCCATTGACTGCACACATGTTGGCCTTGTTCCACCACAGGCCACTGAGCACCTGTACCGCAACAGGAAGCACACGCACTCCCTGAATGTGCAAGTGGTGTGCCTTGCGGACATGGTGATCACCCACGTGTGTGCAAAGTTCCCAGGCTCGGCCCATGACGCACACATAATGCGCAACAGCATCTTGCCACGACTGATGTCCAATCTGCAACAGGATCGTGGCTGTATTGTCGGTGAGTATGTGGAGTGGTGTAGCGTGCTGGTTGTGCGATGCTGTCCCCTGTCCAGTTGGAATAGCAACGGTTCTCTGTGTCCCTCACACCCAGGTGACTCTGCGTACCCGAATGGGGCATGGCTGCTCAGTCCATTGAGGAATCCTCGCACCCCAGCAGACGATCGCTACAATGAGGCACATGGGAGGACCAGACGTGTGGTCGAGCGTACCTTTGGCCTCCTCAAGTCCAGGTTCAGGTGCCTGGACCGCACCGGGGTGCGCTGGCGTACTCCCCACAGAAGGTGTGCCAGATAGTGGTGGCGTGCTGCATGCTGCACAATCTGGCCATTCGGAAGCAGATCCCCCTCATCGTGGATGACGGAGATCAACCAGGGCCCCAGCCCGCAGACCAGGACAGCTCGAGTGAGGAGGACAGCGGAGAGGAGGAAGCTGGTAATGTGCGGCAGCAGCTCATCGCCCACTACTTCACTTGACGGTGAGTGTCCATGTACGACGGCTGATGTGGCTGTATCTGTGCAGGTGTGTGTGTGCTGTGTCAGGGTGGCCGTTTGTTCACTGCGTGCTGTGTGTCAACGCTCCATGGCCAGGGTAGTATGCCACTGTTGGTGGCTGTGGCATTGTGCCCTATTGCTCTGTGCGATGTGTGTACATTGCTTGTAGTTGTTGACATGTACTGTGTGATGGGTGTGTGACACACTCATTGAATGTGCTCCTGTTCTGTCTCCCACCCCTAGGTCCCTACAGGCCCTCCGGTTCCATTGCCATGCCACGCATCAGGTGCCTTTCCGCCCAAGGTGGCCGTTGTATTCCGTACAAATAAAACACAGGGCACAAACAGCAGTTTGTGTAAGAGGTGCATTTATTTCAAACTGTGACATGTGATTGTGTGTAAGGTGATGACAAAAGTGGTGCGTGCAGTGACAATGAGCTGTCGGTCATGGCTGCGTGATGCTCAGGGTGTACCCACTGGTTCTATGTCCATGGTCCAACAGACACATGCCATCCAGATGGCTGTGTGGAGTGGGATCGTAGTCCAAGTCAATGCAGTGGGTGGTCAAGGAGGGCTGGCTGGCTGCCTCACTTGCGTCTGGAGCGTGCGAAGTCCTCCCGTGAGATCTGTTTCCACTTCGGACGGCCCCTTCCACGTTTGCGAGGGGGGTGCCTGCTTGCGACCTGCTGGTGGTTGAGGTGTGCTCACTGGCTGTGGACGCAGGGGAACTGGACACAGCTGCACGACCCTGCGCCCCGGCAGGTGGTGGCGGTGGTGGAGCTGCTGTCCCTGGCTGTGACCTCACCACCAGCTGGCCCATGAGGTCCACGAGTTGGCCCATACGGGCGTCCATGGACCTCAGCACCCCCAGCACCTCCCGCGTGTCTGAAGCAGACCTGGCCCATTGTCCTTGGGCCTCTTCATAGGCCCCAAGGACTCTGGCCATTTGAGGCAGGGCATGGCTCCCAGGGGAGACTTGCGCTTCCCTGACCCTGCTCCTCCTACCGGTACTGCTGCCACCGGCCTGCCCACTAGCCACATTGCTCACCACGGTCCTCGCTGTGGCTCCCAGGGTGGATCCAGTCGGCCGGGCCACCACCTGCGCTGGGGCTGGTGCCAGCGAAGATGTGGTGGTGGTGGCGGCGGTGGTGGTCGGTGCGGCGATGGTGGCGGTTGCGGCAGTGGTAGTGGCCGCAATGACCGTGGGTGTGGCCGCAATGACCGTGGGTGTGGCCGCAATGTCCGTGGGTGTGGCCGCAACGACAGTGGCAGCAGGGGGCTGGGAATGTTCAGCAGCCCTGGATGATGGGTTGGTGGGTAGGAGGGGTCCTGGGGAGCGGCTGGGCCCTGCCACACCAGATGGGCCTGCTTGGTGGTCCGTGTCCGAAGAGGAGGACAGATCCTCCACATCCGTGTGTCCTCGTTGGGGGCTTGTAGGCTGGCTGTGCTGGCTGCTGTCTCCATCCCCAGCATCCAGCAGTTCGTCACCTGTGGAGAGAATGAGATTTGTTATTGTGTTGCACCTTGCGAAGTATGTATTTGTCGTCTGACATTAACAGTTCGTGCAATCTCGTACATGGGTTTCCCGGAGGCGTGTGTGTGGCTGTACCATTTGTAGTTGTGTGTGCTTGGCAATGGGACTGTGTGCTGTGCACATGTGGCATGGGACGGATTGGCCATGCCGATGGGTGTGTTGCTGTGCCCCTACTTATTGTGACTCTGGTGTATGCGGGCTCCTGGCCCATCCTGGGTCTGGTTTGTACTTTGCTTTTGGTGTTCAAATGGGACGCTTAGGAACGCATATGGCAACATGGGGGCCATGCCCCAGATTCGCATTTGGGAGGGAATATGCTTTTGGGGTTCAAATGGAACGCTTAGGAACGCATATGGCAACATGGGGGCCATGCCCCAGATTCGCATTTGGGAGGGAATATGCTTTTGGGGTTCAAATGGAACGCTTAGGAACGCATATGGCAACATGGGGGCCATGCCCCAGATTCGCATTTGGGAGGGAATATGCTTTTGGGGTTCAAATGGAACGCTTAGGATTGCATATGGCAACATGGGGGCCATGCCCCAGATTCGCATTTGGGAGGGAATATGCTTTTGGGGTTCAAATGGAACGCTTAGGAACGCATATGGCAACATGGGGGCCATGCCCCAGATTCGCATTTGGGATGGAATATGCCTTTGGGGTTCAAATGGAACGCTTAGGAACGCATATGGCAACATGGGGGCCATGCCCCAGATTCGCATTTGGGAGGGAATATGCTTTTGGGGTACATGCTGTGAGCCATGGGTGCCGAACGTGACATGTGTTGTGGCAGCATGACAGTGCATGGTCTGAGGTGTGTGCATGCCTGACATGGCCTGCATATTTGCTGTCTGTTGTGATTACTGGACATGGCATTGGACGCATCGTTATGAGTGAGTGTTGGTTGTGTGCCAGCCAACGTATTGCAGTTGTCCCATCTCCTTGGTGTGCGTGCTGCCCTGTGCCATGTGCATCACTGCAGTGCTCGGGGGGGTGTGGCCCATGTTGTGTGTTGTTGCTCACAGTGTGGCGTGCGCTTCATTGACTTCTGGCACATGGTTGGTCATGGGCATGTATCTTGGCGTGACTGCTGTATGTGTGGCAGCTGTGCGGATGACATGCCTTTCATGAGACTGGGGCTGACGGATGGGATGGATGGTATGTTGTATGTGCATGGTGTGTCTGTGTGTTTGATGGGTTCAGTGGTGTTCGTGTGCATTTATGTTGTTCCGCTCTGTTGCGTCTAGTGTTGTTTGTCTTACATAGGCGTAGTTGTGGGGTGTGTGGTTGACAGGCAGTAGGGGCTACATGGACAGGACTTCAATGGTGTTTCGGTTGTGTGTGATGAGTTGCACAGTGGCTGCCGTGTGGTACTATATTCAGTGTGGCTTGTGCATGCAGACGTGGCTCCTTGGGTGTTGCTGTGTCTGTGATGGGTCATGTGAGGTGTGAGTCTGTGGTTCATGTCCGTGTGCACATTGTTCACTTGTTCGTGACGGTGGGCGGTGCTGCGTGTTCGTCTGCTACGTGACATGTCCCATGTGTTGGTCGTGTTACGGTCCTCATGCCTCCAGTAATCCAGCCCTGTCCAGTTTCCCACCTGCAGGTTGTTCGGGCGTGCACTGTACTGGATGCCACATGGTTCTAAGCGGGGGTGCTCCATGTTGCAGGTCTGTGGGGGTGGGGGGTGTTGTGGGTCGTGGTGGTGGCTGGACACCCACTGACACCGATTGTTGTGGACCGTGATATCTACCTTTCGGCTGTCGGTGTGCACTGCGGTGGCTGACACGTGGCTGTGGGGTGTGGGGGATGCTCCTCCTTGCTGTGCTGTGGGACTAGGGGCCTGGTGTGTGTTGTACTTGGGCTGTCCACCCTCCCACCCACTGCACTTTGTGTTCCTGCCACTTACCTGTTACTTGTCGGTTAGTGCAGCTATGGCGGACACATGGGTGTGGTGGGTGCTCGTTGTGGCGCTTCTGGCATACTTGGGGACCTGTTGGTGGTTACGTGGCTGGCTGAGTGTACACATGTCCCCACGTATCTTACAGTTGTTCGGTTTGGGCTGTGTGTGGTGGTGTCTGTTGCATGTGTGTGTGATGTGTTGTGTATTGTGTGCTGGACATGGGGGTGTTTGTCCCTGGGAGCTGTGGCATGGTGGTAGTGCATGTGAGTACATAGCGGTGTGCTGGTATACATTAGTTTGTACTTACCAGCCTCCACTCCCCCTGCTAATCCGGCGAGGATCTCCGGATGTATAATGACTCGCACCTTCTCCTCCCACGCTTTGAAGGTCTTGAAGAGCGCGGGATTCCCTCCGCCAGTGACGGCAGCCAGCTCTCTGTTCTTGCTCTCCTTCTTCTTGACCAGGCTCTTGACGTCATTCCACCGTTTGTTGATTTCAACTCTGTTCCTGGGCAGGGTCCCGACTGCATTGACCTGGTCTACGATCCTGTTCCACATTCTCTTTCTGGTGGCTAGTGGTGTGTGCTGGACCAGGTTCCCATAGATTTGTGGGTGCACCTTGATAATCTCGTCGACCATGACCGTCAGCTCAATGGGCGTGAACTTGGGCATTCTTTGTGGTGCCATGGTGTTTGTGGTGCTGGTGCGGTGTGTGTTGTGTAATGTGCAGGGGGTTTGTGGTGCCGGTGTTTGGTGGTGGTGGTGGTGGTGGTGGTTGTGATGTGTGCGTTTCTGTGGTGTGCTGCTGTCCTTGCTGTGTCACTGTGTCCTCTCCTCTCCTCTCTAGTTTGCAATGTTGCAAGGGGTTGTGGTCTGTGGGAGTGCTGCTTTTGTACTTACCTATGTGGGTGTGTCCTCATAGTCTGTTGTTTTCAGGTGTGTTGTGTCTGGTGTTCTGGCCTTTGTAGTTTTTGTTTGTCCAGGGGGGGTGTTTTCGGGATGTGTACTGTGCTTGTGTATTTGTGCGTGCCTTGCTGTGTGGACTTGTTGGCCATGTTGTGTGCGATTGGTTTTGTCAGCGGATGGTTTCTGTGCAGGGACGTGGGCGCCATGGCTTCTGCCGTGTCGATTCTCATCGGCGTTGTTTGCGCTGGCGGGCGGTATATTTGTAGTTTTCCCGCGCTCATGGCGGTGCGATCGTAATCTCACGTGCGGTGTGTCGGCCGTGAGGGCGGGCGGTTTTGTGTTGTCGTGCGTGTTTCCGTCCGTGGCGGGCGGTTTGACTCCGACTCGGACGATGGCGGGCGGTATCTTGTGTGATTTTTCCGCCGATGGCGGTTTTCGGTTTGTGTAATCGTAATGGCGTGGTCGGTGTTCATACGGTGTGTGCGGGCGGATTTTTGCCGCTTCCATGCCTGGCGGATTTTTTTACGCCGGGTATCGTAATGGGCCCCTATGGTTTGCTAAAATATCGACTTTTTTAAATGTCTTAAAAGTAATATAAAATTAATGAAATAATAAATATAATTAAGTAAAACATACTTAAAAATGATTAAAAAAGTTTAAAATTAATAAATAATAAATGTAATGTAAAAAAAAATAGACATGCATTTTTTTTAAAATATATATTAACTTAATAATATTAAAAAATAATTAATACTTTTAATTATAAAATGTTAAAAACATAATTTAAAATATAATTACATATATATACAAATAAACCTATAATATAAATATAAAAATAAATTATATATAATAAGTTAAAACATTAAAATAAATATTTTAAAACAAATATATTTGACACTACATAAAATATAACAATACTGAAAACGTTGCATAGTGTAGGGGATAAAATTACCATTCCCACTCCAGCGAGTGGAACAGTAGGGAAAATGTTAGATAGCGGGTGGGTAAAAATTACTATTCCCCCTCCAGTGAGTGCAACAGTAGGGAAAGTGTTGGAAAGCGGGTGAGTAAAAATTACTATTCACACTCCAGTGAGTGCAACAGTAGGGAAAGTGTTGGATAGCGGGAGGGTAAAAATTACTATTCCTACTCCAGTGAGTGCAACAGTAGGGAAAGTGTTGGATAGCGGGTGGGTAAAAATTACTATTCCCACTCCAGTGAGTGCAACAGTAGGGAAAGTGTTGGATAGCGGGTGGGAATAAAGTACTATTCCCACTCCACCAAGTGGAACAGTAGGGAAAGTTTTGGATAGCGGGAGGGTAAAAATTACTATTCCCACTCCAGTGAGTGCAACAGTAGGGAAAGTGTTGGATAGCGGAAGGGTAAAATTTACTATTCCCACTCCAGCGAGTGGAACAGTAGGGAAAGTTTTGGATAGCGGGAGGGTAAAAATTACTATTCCCACTCCAAATAGTGCAACAGTAGGGAAAGTGTTGGATAGCGTAGGGGTAAAAATTACTGTTCCCAGTCCAAAGAGTGCAACAGTAGGGAAAGTGTTGGATAGCATAGGAGTAAAAATTACTATTCCAACTCCAGAGAATGCAACAGTAGGGAAAGCGTTGGATAGCGTAGGGGTTAAAAATAACATACTTATAAATTCAATAATTTTTGTAATTAAATATTGAATTATTAATAAATTAACAATAAATTAATTGAAAATACCAATAAATAAAAATTAATAATTACTTTAATAACATTAAATTACTTCCCACCCTATTCCCCAATAAACACACAACCCACTCCACATAAAATGTCTCATAATTAATATAATTATCAATAAATCAATTAATATAAATAAATTACCAATTAATAATTAATTAGCAATAAATTAATTATCACTACCAATAAATAATAAATAATATATAAAAATTACCAGATAATAATTAACAATAAATTAATTATCAATACCCAAAAATAAAAATTAATAATTACTTCATTACAAGTAAATTACTTCCCACCCTATTCCCCTATAAACCCACAACCCACTCCTAAAAAAATACACAATTAACATATTAACAAATTAATTATTAATAATTAATATCAAATTAATAACGAATTAAAAAAAATTACACATTAAACATAATTACCAATAATTTATTAATTAGTATTAATCAATTTATAATTACTTAATAATGGATTAATTAACACAATTAACAATATAAATTATTAAATACAAAATTATTAATTAAGGGGCCCATTACGATGGCGGGCGGAAGCACTACCGCCGTGCTGGCGGATGCAAAAACCACCAGTTACCGCCGGCACGCAGCAGTCCACACGCCCGCCCAATTACGATGCGAAAAGTAGGCCAAACACCGCCGGCAAGCCAGCAACACCGTCCGCCATCAAAGTGCGCCCGCACACGTAGCGGCGCAGCACAACTGACACACACCGTCCGACGAAACACGTCCCGCCCGGCGCATAAATTACGATGCCGCAAACAAACGGCTCCCACGGCAAAGAGACACCGCACGTGAAAGAGAGGCGGAAACACGGACGCAGAGCACGGACAACGAAGAAGCGGCACCCCGGGCATGAATCCAGCACTGCAGGCCCTTCCCATGCTTCTGCTGATGCACCACCAAGGACGCAACGTACCGCGGAGACGCAGGTAGGCACACACACAACAAGTGCACGCAAACAGCGCACACAGTGCAAGGGCGGAAAAAGCGGACAACCCCCCACCAGCGCGTGCACACTACACATCCACCATTGCATCAACATATGACACACAGGCCAAATCCAAACATCGCGGAACACATGTGTACACACCACCTGGGACTAGGAACCAACCACCCCGTCACGGCCCCAAAGCGCTGATGACGCCGCCACACATGCGCACAACGCAGAGGCCAACCGCAGCGCCATGCATGCGTCGCACACAGACACAGGGACACAACCAAGCAGCACACACACCAGCCCCACCCCGAACGCACATGACACGTGACAGTCCGGCCACAGACATGTCCCCAACGCCCAATTCACGGACAACACCCAACGCCACACAACCGACGCACACATGTCAGTGAAGTCACGCAACAGCAGGACACACCCCAGTGTAACAAACATGGCGAAGCACACAGCGGCGGCAACACCAACTAGGAGAAGCAGGGCCCCTTCGGGAAGAGGAACGCCAGTACCACACTGAAAAACCCATACCACCCTGCACATATGAACAAGACACATGAAACGGAACACCAAAGAGCCCGGTGACCGACAACAGGTGGCCCAAGAATTACATCCACACACAAGGCCCAACGCAGAGCGGAAAGGCAGCCTGCCGCCCACACAAGGGAGAGCAGACAGCACTGAATGACCTTCCATTCCAACTCCGAAACCACAGCCCTACGACAGAAGCCGGTGAATACAGCCATTGTCCAAGAATAGACCAACACAGGCATGCCGAGGAGACCGACCACACGGCAGATAGCGCATATCACAGAAGCACACAACGGACGGGGAAGAAAGAAGAAAACACTCCCCCATGTCGGCCACATGCAAGTTAATTGGAAGGAGTCACACAGCACTGACCTTGAACTGTCTGAGAAGCATGTGGGAAGAGGGCCCGTGTCCTCCAAACAAGCCAACAGAACACAAGTCCTGTCTCCCTACGACTACACAGAGCTCACAGCAACCTCGGAGCGTGCACATTGCAGACTGCACACACAGCCGGAGCACGCCACCACAACGCACCGCTGCGAAATGGCAACCGCAACACACCTACCCAACTACGCCGAAGAGCTCAAGCTGTACCAAACCAGCACGATACATACATTGGGATGCGATCTCCTGTCCCTGCTGAACGTAAGTTACCGACTGACTTACCGCATCACATTGTTCAGCTGCGTCATGCCCGTCTTCTACTGTCGGAGGTGTCCCTACCAGCATCCCGTCGAGATATGCCTCTCCAACCCGGCATGTCTGAAGGCGGACCTGCTACCACTACTCCTCCCTCTGGACGCACACGACAGGGCCTGCTCTGCCTATGGGGGCATGGCGTATGTGGCCAACATCGCACGCGCACTGAAATGGAACCACTGTGCCTCCACACGACGGATCATCGAGAACAGCTACATCGAATGTCACCCAGCATGCCCCATCATGGTCCTCCAAGGGACAACCTACGAACAACACCTTGACAGCCACCATCCGCTTCATTGGCTGGCAAACATGTACACCACCAATGACATGGAAGCCCTGCTGGACGGCATCGCATACCTGACAACCTGTAAATACGTCGGACCACAACGCAGGTTCCCCGAGTGACCTATGAAGTCCAACCCCGCACCCATGCTCAGCTTCCGCACGGACTGGCCAGTCACCACCACAACAGCCATACCAAACGACCGGCAACTGTAACCACACCATCAACGACATCGCCATGACATCGGATATGACCGGGACATGCACACTGTTCCCCATCACATCCAGGAACACCGCATGCATCGTGGGAGGCAGTGGCATGGGCTCTGTGCATCGCACCCACATGGACGGAACTGCACGAACAACCAGGACACGACATGGATCCAGCGCACATGGACACACACACCGCTCAGTGGACATGAATAGGTCGCCTGGAGTCTGTGGGTGCTGCACCCCTCCCACCCCCGCCCCGGGAATCCCATACCAGGACCTTTGCATGGACGACAAGTGCATACAACAACAACACGACCCCAGTGACTGTGACATGTCCAGTAACCACCACAGTGCAACAACAAGTGGCACGCCGCTGCATGCACGCAAGCACATGCCCTGATGTCATCTCACATGCACGCGTGCATGAGGTACAACCGCAGCAAACCTGTCACATGGAACTGAGATGGACTGTGCCCATGATGCCGAGCGGTCTGGTAGGCTACATGTATACCGTCTGTGTCAAAGTCCGCAGCTCCGCAGCTATACGTAAATGTACATTAGCACAGCCTTGGCCAAGCAGATGTAACCCCACACCCTATCCCATTTGTAATCATGCTCAGTATATCCTCAATATGTATTCCGCTGCCAGTAGTGTCCACTATACTGCATCACAGAGGACAGAAGACTCAATATAATGTTTGAAACCAGAACTGTCTCCGCTGACTCATTTCACAAGTACGAATGAGAGAGGATGAGAGTATGTGAAGTACACGGCAGTCGTGACATGACCATGTAGTCCACTGGTATTGGATGTCAACGCAAATGAGTAGCACTACTGTGGAAGACACACATGTGTCGTGTGAAGTCGTATGGACGCAGTGCTCAGGTGGGTGGGTGCGACGGGTAGATGCGCACATGACAAGTTGGAGCACGCCGTGTTGGGAGGGCTCATGAACAGTACACCACCGCTTCCCTGGGCATTGTGAGAGGACACCTGTCGGGGGAGTGAACACGTGTGTGCACAGCAGCCGGGCACACGTACAAAGCGGTACCAGGCGCACCTCAGCCCACCCTCTGTGGACGAGCTGGATCCTGTTGTGCGCCCGCCATGCCCCTTGACAAGGCACACACAGCCCCAGTCGACCAGGTGTAACCCCAACATAGTCAATCCGCACAGGCGATACAGGGCACGGGATGGCAGTGGAGCATGGTGTGTGAGAGGTCTCCTCGCGCTCCTCCTGGTCATATCACGCAGGCAATAGAACCTCAACGTCCAGCATGGCAAAAAGTCAAATGGAAGTGTAGGGGGACGCACCACAGCACGAGCAGCACTGACGTCACGGGAGGTGGCTCGCACCATCCCATCCATTGCCCATCATACCAACCACGCCACATGCCATTGCGACTAAGTGCAAGCGCGTGCGCCACCACCCCTGAGCCCTCCCCAGAGAGGCCAAAGAGTGAATGTGTGGGCCATCAGCCACAGACGGACGCGGCATGGCCGCAAGGGCAGCCACAGCCACTGGGTGTCGCAGGTGGCGGATCCGGAAGGCGAAGACTGTGATGCATAGTCCATGCAGGCCGGGTCTCCATTTGGGGCACCACGCAGGTGGACGGTGTCCCGCCACACATCATACCCTGAGACAGCCCACTCGTGCAACTGGACCCACACATACACTCCTTGCCCTCTCTGGTGCGAGCTTGGGGCTGCCTGTGCAAGCGCTAGCCTCGCAGGTGAGCATGCATATTGGGGGGCGAGGGGAGGACATGAGGGCTGGGGCGAAGATGACTGTATCACTGTCAGTTAGTACAAGGGATGACCCAGATGTGGAAAGGAAGAGACGTGTCCCGTGTGTACTGCAACTAGTCGCCAATCCAACTACCCACCCATGTCCGGAATGTAAGCCCGCACCTAGGCCCGCCCATCCGCCACATCGAACATACCACCAGCACGACAACCTTCCCATTCGAAACACTGACTGGGGGTGGCGACCAGTGAACAATCATGTGTAGCCTACCCACGCGTACATGTGGGCCCTCCATGATCCATGTCACCTGCGGCAAAGACATGACATGCGCAATGAGGGAAGTGAGGAGAGCTGTCCGCCCCACGCGCAGAAGGTGCATCAGCTCCACAGACCCAGCAGCGAGTCCAGCAGGGGTCACATGTGCAGGGGCAGCTGTGCCTGGTGTGAAGGCACATGCATATAGACAGCACATCGACCAATGTGTAGTCTGCCCACATCCACAGTCCATCATCATGCGGACATGGGAATTGAACACAGGGCAACACATCTTAGCTGGTGCACCCACCGTGACCAACAATGCGCAATCATCGACGTACCCGCCCTGTGCATGGCCCCCCACCCAACGGAGGCACATCCAGTGCCACCATCCCACACACACAAGCCTTCCACGGAACATGCTGTGTCCAATGGTCAGTACAGAGTCAGCGCCCATCTGGTGGATCCTGAACAGGAGACACATGCACACACATGCCAGCTCCCACTATGTACGACTGCCACCTGGCACGTGCAATGTAACCTCTCACCTGTGACGTGTGACTGCAAGCACACAGCCGTCTTGGCATGGGGCTGTCAATGTGGACACCAGTCAATGTTTCGGGAGCT
This sequence comes from Calotriton arnoldi, assembly GCA_963921515.1. NCBI lineage: Eukaryota > Metazoa > Chordata > Amphibia > Caudata > Salamandridae > Calotriton > Calotriton arnoldi. The sequence goes on along the minus strand of CAWUFW010013957.1, from coordinate 104,324 downwards.
GTGATCCGTACAGTGCTGTACATAGGGTGCAGTGCTGACACCTACTACTGTCTCATATCCCCTCGTGCCACAGGTCCCACTTGTATTGGCCGCTCAGCCCGTGCCCACATCGTCGTCGTCGTGTGCCATACTCATCCAGCCTCGGAAGCAGTACCATGCTCAGCAGACACTCATGTTGCCGTGGCGTTGCCGCTTGACGAATATGCAGTCAGTCCCCATCAGCACGCCCCGCAAGTCATTGGGGCCTAGATCCCCATGTGCATGCACATGGCAGTGGTATGTCTCACTTGCCATTGCCATTGTTGGGAGACCTGTGTAAGTGTATTGTGGCCGTGCCGTCCCAGCTTGACAGCTGGGCTGTGGCTCATGTGCTTGCTCAGTCATGTCAGTGATGTGTATGCGAAATTGCTATGTGCCGTGTTGCTTTGACATGTGTCCTCTGTCATTTAACCCAGGCGGAGACCGAACATTGACCGCCCATACCAATTGCTGGCGGACATGGACGATACAGAGGTAATCAGGAAGTTTCGGCTGGACAGGCCAACTCTGCATCGACTGTGTGCCATGTTAGAGCCCCATCTCCGTCCCCGCAGGGTGTATCCGACTGCTGTCACCCCCATGGCTAAGGTGATGGCCGCCATGCATTCCTTCGCCACTGGGTCATTCCAGCACACAGTGGGCAGTGGAGGAGGGATGTCCCAGCCCATGTTCAGCAAGGTGCTGAGGGATGTACTGGCAGCCATGATGCTGTACCGGAACAGGTACATCAGATTCCCCAGGGCTCGTGAATTGGCGGCAGTGAAGGGTGCATTCTATGCCCTTGGCAGAATCCCACACGTCGTGGGAGCCATTGACTGCACTCATGTTGGCCTTGTTCCACCACAGGCCACTGAGCACCTGTACCGCAACAGGAAGCACACGCACTCCCTGAATGTGCAAGTGGTGTGCCTTGCGGACATGGTGATCACCCACGTGTGTGCCAAGTTTCCAGGCTCGGCACATGACGCACACATAATGCGCAACAGCATCTTGCCACGACTGATGGCCAATATGCAACAGGATCGTGCCTGTATTGTCGGTGAGTATGTGGAGTGGTGTAGCGTGCTGGTTGTGCGATGCTGTCCCCTGTCCAGTTGGAATAGCAACGGTTCTCTGTGTCCCTCACACCCAGGTGACTCTGCGTATCCGAATGGGGCATGGCTGCTCAGTCCATTGAGGAATCCTCGCACCCCAGCAGACGATCGATACAATGAGGCACATGGGAGGACCAGACGTGTGGTCGAGCGTACCTTTGGCCTCCTCAAGTCCAGGTTCAGGTGCCTGGACCGCACCGGGGGTGCACTGGCGTACTCCCCACAGAAGGTGTGCCAGATAGTGGTGGCGTGCTGCATGCTGCACAATCTGGCCATTCGGAAGCAGATCCCCCTCATTGTGGATGACGGAGATCAACCAGGGCCCCAGCCCGCAGACCAGGACAGCTCGAGTGAGGTGGACAGCGGAGAGGAGGAAGCTGGGAATGTGCGCCAGCAGCTCATCGCCCGCTACTTCACTTGACGGTGAGTGTCCATGTACGACGGATGATGTGTCTGTATCTATGCAGGTGTGTGTGTGCTGTGTCAGGGTGGCCGTATGTTCACTGCGTGCAGTGTGTCAACGCTCCATGGCCAGGGTAGTATGCCACTGTTGGTGGCTGTGGCATTGTGCCCTATTGCTCTGTGCGATGTGTGTACATTGCTTGTAGTTGTTGACATGTACTGTGTGATGGGTGTGTGACACACTCATTGAATGTGCTCCTGTTCTGTCTCCCACCCCTAGGTCCCTACAGGCCCTCCGGATTCCATTTCCATGCCACGCATCAGGTGCCTTTCCGCCCAAGGTGGCCGTTGTATTCCGTACAATAAAGACACAGGGCACAAACAGCAGTTAGTGAAAAAGGTGCATTTATTACAAACTGTGACATGTGATTGTGTGTAAGGTGATGACAAAAGTGGTGCGTGCAGTGACAATGAGCTGTCGGTCATGGCTGCGTGATCATCAGGGTGTACCCACTGGTTCTATGTCCATAGTCCAACACACACATGCCATCCAGATGGCTGTGTGGAGTGGGATCGTAGAGCAAGTCAATGCAGTGGCTGGTCAAGGAAGGCTGGCGGAAGGCTGGCTGGCTGCCTCACTTGCGACTGGAGCGTGCGAAGTCCTCCCGGGAGATCTGTTTCCTCTTCGGACGGCCCCTTCCACGTTTGGGAGGGGGTGTGTGGTGGCGACCTGCTGGTGGTGGGTGAGGTGTGCTCACTGGCTGTGGACGCAGGGGAAGTGGACACTGCTGGCCGACCCTGCGCCCTAGCAGGTGGTGGCGGAGGTGGTGTTGCTGGCCTTGCCTGTGACCCCACCGCCACCACCAGCTGGCCCATGAGGTCCACGAGTTGGTCCATACGAGACACGAATTGGCCCATATGGGCGTCCATGGACCTCAGCACCCCCAGCACCTCCCGCGTGTCAGTAGCAGACCTGGCCCATTGTCCTTGGGCCTCTTCATAGGCCCCAAGGACTCTGGCCATTTGAGGCAGGGCATGGCTCCCAGGGGAGGCTGGCGTTTCCCTGACCCTGCTCCTCCTACCAGTCCTGCTGCCACCGGCCTGCCCACTAGCCACATTGCACACCACGGTCCTCGCTGTGGCTCCCAGGGTGGATCCAGTCGGCCGGGCCACCACCTGCGCTGGGGCTGGTGCCAGCGAAGACGGGGTGGTGGTGGAGGCGGTGGTGGTCGGTGCGGCGATGGTGGCGGTTGCGGCAGTGGTAGTGGCCGCAATGACCGTGGGAGTGGCCGCAACGACAGTGGCAGCAGGGGACTGGGACTGTTCAGCATCCCTGGATGATGGGTTGGTGGGTAGGAGGGGTCCTGGGGAGCGGCTGGGCCCTGCCACGCCAGATGGGCCAGCTTGGTGGTCCGTGTCCGAAGAGGTGGACAGATCCTCCAGATCCGTGTGTCCTCGTTGGGGGCTTGTAGGCTGGCTGTGCTGGCTGCTGTCTCCATCCCCAGCGTCCAGCAGTTCGTCACCTGTGGAGAGAATGAGATTTGTTATTGTGTTGCACCTGGCGAAGTATGTATTAGTCGTCTGACATTGGCAGTTCGTGCAATCTCGTACATGGGTTTCCCGGAGGCGAGTGTGTGGCTGTGGCATCTGTAGTTGTGTGTGCTAGGCAATGGGACTGTGTGCTGTGCACATGTGGCATGGGACGGATTGGCCATGCCGATGGGTGTGTTGCTTTGCCCCTACTCATTGTGACTCTGGTGTATGCGGGCTCCTGGCCCATCCTGGGTCTGGTTTGTACTTTGCTTTTGGAGTTCAAATGGAACGCTTAGGAACGCATATGGCAACATGGGGGCCATGCCCCAGATTCGCATTTGGGAGGGTATATGCTTTTGGGGTACATGCTGTGAGCCATGGGTGCCGAACGTGACATGTGTTGTGGCAGCATGACAGTGCATGGTCTGAGGTGTGTGCATGCCTGACATGCCCTGCATATTTGCTGTCTGTTGTGGTTACTGGACATGGCATTGGACGCATCGTTATGAGTGAGTGATAGTTGTGTGCCAGCCAACGTATTGCAGTTGTCCCATCTCCTTGGTGTGCGTGCTGCCCTGTGCCATGTGCATCACTGCAGTGCTCGGGGGGTGTGGCCCATGTTGTGTGTTGTTGCTCACAGTGTGTCGTGCGCTTAATTGACTTCTGGCACATGGTTGGTCATGGGCATGTGTCTTAGCGTGACTGCTGTATGTGTGGCAGCTGTGCGGATGACATGCCTTTCATGAGACTGGGGCTGACGGATGGGATGGATGGTATGTTGTATGTGCATGGTGTGTCTGTGTGTTTGATGGGTTCAGTGGTGTTCGTGTGCATTTCTGTTGTTCCGCTCTGTTGCGTCTAGTGTTGTTTGTCTTACATAGGCGTAGTTGTGGGGTGTGGGGTTGACAGGCAGTGGGGGCTACATGGACAGGACTTCAATGGTGTTTCGGTTGTGTGTGATGAGTTGCACAGTGGCTGCCGTGTGGGACTATATTCAGTGTGGCTTGTGCATGCAGACGTGGCTCCTTGGGTGTTGCTATGTCTGTGATGGGTCATGTGGGGTGTGAGTCTGCTGTTCATGTCCGTGTGCACATTGTTCACTTGTTCGTGACGGTGGGCGGTGCTGCGTGTCCGTGTGCTACGTGACATGTCCCATGTGTTGGTGGTGTTATGGTCCTCATGCCTCCAGTAATCCAGCCCTGTCCAGTTTCCCACCTGCAAGTTGTTCGTGCGTGCACTGTACTGGATGCCACATGGCTCTAAGCGGGGGTGCTCCATGTTGCAGGTCTGTGGGGGTGGGGGGTGTAGTGGGTCGTGGGGGTGGCTGTACACCCACTGACACCGATTGCTGTGGACCGTGATGTCTGCCTTTCGGCTGTCGTTGTGCACTGCGGTGGCTGACACGTGGCTGTGGGGTGTGGGGGATGCTCCTCCTTGCTGTGCTGTGGGACTGGGGCCTGGTGTGTGTTGTACTTGGGCTGTCCACCCTCCCACCCACTGCACTTTGTGTTCCTGCCACTTACCTGTTACTTGTCGGTTAGTGCAGCTGTGGCGGACACATGGGTGTGGTGGGTGCTCGTTGTGGCGCTTCTGGCATATTTGGGGACCTGTTGGTGGTTACGTGGCTGGCTTAGTGTACACATATCCCCACGCATCTTACAGTTGTTCGGTTTGGGATGTGTGTGGTAGTGTCTGTTGCATGTGTGTGTGATGTGTTGTGTATTGTGTGCTGGACATGGGGGTGTTTGTCCCTGGGAGCTGTGGCATGGTAGTTGCGCATGTGAGTACATAGCGGTGTGCTGGTATACATTAGTTTGTACTTACCAGCCTCCACTCCCCCTGCTAATCCGGCGAGGATCTCCGGATGGATTACGACTCGCACCTTCTCCTCCCACGCTTTGAAGGTCTTAAAGAGCGCGGGATTCCCTCCGCCAGTGACGGCAGCCAGCTCTCTGTTTTTGCCCTCCTTCTTCTTGACCAGGCTCTTTACGTCATTCCAACGTTTGTTTATCTCGGTTCTGTTCCTGGGCAGGGTCCCGACTGCATTGACCTGGTCTACGATCCGGGTCCACATTCTGTTTCTGGTGGCTAGTGGTGTGTGCTGGACCATGTTCCCATAGATTTGTGGGTACACCTTGATGATCTCGTCGACCATGACCGTCAGCTCCATGGGCGTGAACTTGGGCATCCTTTGTGGTGCCATGGTGTTTGTGGTGGTGGTGCGGTGTGTGTTGTGTAATGTGCAGGGGGTTTGTGGTGCCGGTGTTTGGTGGTGGTGGTGGTGGTGGTGGTTGTGATGTGTGCGTTTCTGTGGTGTGCTGCTGTCCTTGCTGTGTCACTGTGTCCTCTCCTCTCCTCTCTGGTTTGTAATGTAGCAAGGGGTTGTGGTCTGTGGGAGTGCTGCTTTTGTACTCACCTATGTGGGTGTGTCCTCATGGTCTGTTGTTTTCAGGTGTGTTGTGTCTGGGGTTCTGGCCTTTGTATTTTTTGTCTGTCCGGGGGGTGTTTTCGGGATGTGTACTGTGCTTGTGTATTTGTGCGTGCCTTGCTGTGTGGACTTGTTGGCCATGTTGTGTGCTATTGGTTTTGTGTGCGGATGGTTTCTGTGCAGGTACGTGGGCGCCATGGCTTCTGCCGTGTCGATTCTCATCGGCGTTGTTTGCGCTGGCGGGCGGTATTTTTGTTGTTTTTCCGCGCTCATGGCGGTGCGATCGTAATTTCACGTGCGGTGTGTCGGCCGTGTGGGCGGGCGGTTTTGTGTTGTCGTGCGTGTTTCCGTCCGTGGCGGGCGGTTTGACTCCGACTCGGACGATGGCGGGCGGTATTTTGTATGATTTTTCCGCCGATGGCGGTTTTCAGTTTGTGTACTCATAATGGCGTGGTCGGTGTTCAGGCGGTGTATGCGGGCGGATTTTTGCCGCTTCCATGCCTGGCGGATTTATTTACGCCGGGTATCGTAATGTGCCCCTAATTAATTAATTAATTTAAATTAAATTACTTCCCACCCTATTCCCCTATAAACCCACAACCCGCTACAAAATAAAATTACACAAAAATTAATTAACATATAAGTAATTAATTCAAAAAAATTCTTAATTAATATATTATAATTAAATTACTTCCCACCCTATTCCCCTATAAACCCACAGCCCGCTACTGAACTAAAATACGCAAGAATAATTTAACATAAAAATCATTACTTTTAAAAAATTCCAACATACATTACAAACATAATATATACTTTTAACACATATACTAACACTTAAAACACTAAAACAAAATCGATATTTTTTACAACTATATTATGACTGTCGATATTACTAACTTCGATATTATAAAAAACGATATTTCTTACCTGCATTTCGATATTCTGCACCACTATATTTTTGTAAGTCGATATTTTGGCAACTCGATATTTAAAATTCGATATTTTGGCAACTCGATATTTAAAATTCGATATTTAGACTGTTTACCACATTTTAAGTATCTTCATAGACTATACTACACGCCAGTTAAAATGCATGAATTTCAGTTGCGGGACAATGACGCCTGCTACCGGTGCGGGCAGGAGAAGGCAGATTTTCTACATGTTGCTTGGGAATGTGCCCCCATTAAAAATTACTGGAATCAGATATTCGAGGCCCTGGGGCAGATGACGCTAGCCCCATTGACAGCATCGCCCATTGTTGCATTTTTAGCATACACGGAGGAGGTCCCTCCTGCATACAGATGATATGTGGCATTGGGGTTGCTGTTGGCCAAACACAGAGTGGCGTGTAGATGGAGCAGAGGGCAGGCACCCAAATTTAAAGAGTGGTTACAAGTCCTCCTATTTTGGCAAGAACAAAGACTGATTTATGCGGAGTTACTCCCCATATCCTCTAGCCCAAAAGACATATGGGACCCCCTGCACGCTTACCTGATTGCCCATCTTGACACAATCAATAGGCAAGACGACATACCCAGAGGGACGGAATGAAGGAACTGTCCTTACCATGGATCAAAAATGTCCTACCAAGAGCCAGACTGCAGTCTCACCACACATTTAAGATATAGAGCTCACATAATGTGGTAACATAAGTGAAACTATTTCACCCAGGTGGCTATAAAAACTGAGGGCCTGATTCTGATGCGGGTTGGAAAGCTCCCCGACCGAATCGGTTTGGAAATGGTTTCCGACCCACTCGGATCGGGAGAGTCCGACCGACGGAGTACGATGCATCCGGATGCTTCCAGATACGATTTGGTTGGACTCCCATTGACTTCAATGGGAGCATATGTTCCTAACCGCATCAGAATTGGGCCCTGGGTCGGGAAGACACGTTCCCGATCCGATTTGGAAGGAGCAAATGCCATTAGGAGGCCTTCCTAACCGCATCAGAATCAGGCCCTAGGTGGGAATTCTTTCCTAACCGCATCAGAATCAGGCCCTTAATGTGTAACATGGATATACACTTTCTTTTTCTGTCCAACAAGGTATGGAACTGGTATCCGAATGGGTAAATGTTATATATGATTGTGATCTGTAATGTATTTTCAATGTGCTATAAGAGATACTGAGATTGCGCTTATGTTACTATGCCTGTAACTTGATTTGAAAAACAAAATAAAAATATTTTTTTTAAAGATACTTCACTGAGAATGAGGGCATAGCAACATCAGAATTGATTCTGTGGGGCACTTTCAAAATGTAGTGTGTGGCAATTTTATTTCAAAGGCTGTGGGCAGTAGGCCATCTTTAATTCGTGACATACACAAGCTGGAGAGAGTGCTTAAAGATATGGAAGGTAGTGTTTAGATAGATTAAAGGTAACGAGAATTATCACCCTTACCTTCAACCATTAATACTGGCAGAAAAGGAGAAAGTGCTGACTCTTGTGGAGAGGTTGAAAGGCCTTCACTACAAGGCATACCTTGCCAGGTCACATGATAAGAGGAACAAAGCTAGTAGGCTATTAGTGTGGATAGTGAACCCTGATAAAAAAGGGACCCAAATACTAGCAATCTGAAAAACAAAAGGTAGGCTAGTGCACTCTCTCGAAGACATGAACAGTGCAGTTATTGGGTCTTGTGAATCATTATATTTCTCCCCAATTGGATGCCGCACGAAAGCGATAAAGGCATTCCTTCAAGCTACAATTGCCACCACATTGCTTTATATGCAGATTACATGCTATTGTTCTTGAGCAGGCTCAGTCTGATACTTTAGGTTCTGTGAGTGTATTAGACTAGTTTACTGGGCTCTCGGGGTTGGCAAGCCATGTGTGAGAAAAAAGTCCAACATGCGGCGGTTGGCAGAATTTGGCTAGAACTCCGCGTTACAAGCATGACGCAGAGTGGTCAAAATTCTGCCAATTCCGGAGGCAGAGCGGGATATATCGTCCACCCCTAGTCCATATATAAAGATCTGAACCTGATCTCCTGGAAGCAAATGTTAGGCTAGTCATACAATCAATGCAGATCTGTGTGAAATTCTGGCAGATGTTGCTATTATCTGTGACCAGGAGGGTTGCACTAGCACATATGGTGGTACTACCACATCTACTCTATCTGTTTGCCACCCTATCAATCAATATTTCCTAGAAAATATTTCAAGGGATAGACTCGGGCAATAAGGTGTAGATTACCTTCATCAAAGTGATATTGTGTTACCTCTGGATGATGGGACACACTGAACATCAGACACATCAGGAGTTAAAGATGACATGCAGTCAAAGATGACATGCACAATTGATGGCACACATAAAGCTATTACACTGTTATACCCTGTATTTGGTGAGTACATGAAATGTATATGGGAACCTGTTAAGGACGTATGAATAATAGATATAGCTAAACAGATCAGTGAGGAAGACTGGGTCAGGATATTAAAAATGCTTCCAAATTCTCCAGAAACAGTTTATAATATGTACTTGGTATAGAGTACCCCCAACAGGATCAGCAACAATATTTACATGGAAGCAGGTACACTGTGTCCTCAATGTGGGGAAGTGAGTTCTGATTTTATTCATATGGTAAAGGGAGTTATGAGCCTGCACTCTTACTGGCAACAAGTGGTGGATATTGTTAACAGAGCCAATGATAGACAACTTAAAAGAGCCCCTGAACCATGCTCATTGGGGCTATATCCGAGATTGAGGATCATTAAAGCCAAGAGTAGATTAATCGAAATAAAATTGGTCCAGGTCAAATGACACATTGTTATGACGTGGAAGCTTACATAAGGCCATACGATTGAAGTTTGGCACAAGGAATTACTTAAATGGCAGATAGCGAGCGCAATTCCCTTCATTGGGAGGAAAAAAGGGGGATCATAATGGGGGCATAGGCTGCACCAAAACTTAAAAAGGAGTGAGAAGTCTTTACAGAAGATATATCATCATCTTCCCAAACAAAATGCTTCAACAAACTAAAGGAGGAAATATCTTGAATATCATAAAGTGCATATATATGGTCTATCCGAGGCCGGTAAGTAACGGCACCCAGGTAAATCGGTGCTCACCTTACATTTGTCTCGGACTTGTGTGAGATTAAAGAAGAGTTTTTATGGATATATACCTGGGTGTATTTCTGAGCACCGAGGAGGGTTCGCGAACCCTCCCGGGCACGAGCTTCACTCTGATTGGCTGCCAACAATCTAAACCAGAATGTGTTGGCAGCCATCTTGTGACTCGGTAACCGAGTCACAAGAAAAAAGGGAAAACAAAGGTAAAAAACAAGAAAAGGGGGCAGGGTAGAAACCCCCTGACCCCCTACTAGGCCTGCTCAGGGGGTCCCACAAGGAACCCCAGGCCCAAAAAAAGCATTTTTTTTTTTTAACGGCCGAGTTCGCGCTGGGTGCGCGAATCTGGCTGAGAAAATTTAAAAAACGAAGCGCGGGCTACCGCGCTTCATTGCACTTAAGCCCCCGGGTGGGCCAGGTCCCGGGGGCAATGCCTAATTAATTTGCGGCGGCCCGCGGGGGCCCCGGCAGCCCCGGGGACCGCCATCTCCCAGGGGCTTGAAAAATAAATGAGTGGGGGGGTCCCAACTCCCCCACGCTGCCCCGGGGACCGCCACCCGGGGCTTTATTATAATGTAGGCGGGGGCCTCATGGGCCCCCCCAAGCCCCGGGGACCACCACCTCCCCGGGGCTTCTTTCATTAATGAGGGGGGGCATGTTAGCAGCTCCCCATGCCCAAAAGCAATGCCGGCTCCCGCAGGGGTCCTCGGGCCAGAAGTGGCCTGGGAGGGGGGCCACTCAGCCCCCACTCCCCTTTTTTATATAAAATAAATAAATAAATAAGGCCGGCCCCTGGGGATGGGGTCCCCGGAGCCAGAAGTGGCCAAGGGAAGGGGGGCCATGTGGCCCCCTCCCTAATAATAAAACAATAAATAATAATAATAAAAAAAAGATCGAGGCACAGCCCCGGGGGATGGGGTCCCCGGGGCCATAATTGGCCTCTGGAGGGGAGCCACGCCTCCCAAAAATTAAAAAAAATTAGTAAAGGCTGGCCAGGCCCCGGGGGATGGGGTCCCCGGGGCCAGAAGTGGCCAGGGAAGGGGGGCCACGCGGCCCCCCTCCCATAAGATAAAAAAAAAAAAGAAACCGGCAACTCACCGGAGGCCCCGCCCCCTCCCTGCATGACTCTGCAAACTCACCCTCTGGCTCGTTCTAAGTTGGGGGATTAAGTCCCTTTCATTCCTGAGGGTCCCTGGGGGCCAACTAGCCCACTAGGTACTTCCAGTAAGCCCCACACAGTGGGATTGCTGAGAGGTGGTCGGAGGCCATGCCCCTTTTTACACCACTCTGCAAACGCGCCTCTTGGCGCATTGCTGGTGGGGCAATGAGGTCCTCTTGTGTCCTGAGGACCTCAGGACACAAGTGGACTTCATCCCCTGAGCAGCAGTGCGCCAGGAGGCGCGTTTGCAGAGTGGTGTAAAAAGGGGGCGTGGCCTCGGACCACTCTCAGCAATCCAGCTGTATGGGCTTACTGGAGGTAACAGGTGGGCTAGTTGGCCCCAGGGACCCTCGGGAGGAAAGGGGACGTAATCCCCCAAATTAGAACGTGCCAGGAGGTGCATTTGCAGAGTGGTGGAGAAAGGGGGCGTGGCCTGTGTCCACCTCTCAGCAATCCTACTGTGTGGGGCTTACTGGAGGTAAGAGGTAGGCTAGTTGGCCCCTACAGGACCCCCAGCAGCGAAGGGGACTTCAATCCCCATCCAAGAGCGCGCCAGGGAGCGCGTTTGCAGAGTGGTGGGCAAAGGGGGCAAGGCCTGCTATGAGAACTTAGCAATCCTGGTGTGTGGGACTTTCTGGACGTAATAGGAGGGGTAGTTGGCCCCCAAAGATGTCCTTGGGGGCCAACTACCCCTCTTGTTACCTCCAGTAAGTCCCACACAGTGGGATTGCTAAGACGTCTTCGGAGGCCATGCCCCCCTTTCTCCACCACTCTGCAAACGCACCTCCTGGCAGACTACGGGATGGGGGATGAAGTCCAATTTACTCCTGAGGGACTTTGGGGGCCAAGAAGCCCTCCTGGTACCTCCTGTAAATCCTACGTAGCGGAATTCCTGAGTGCTGGTCGGGGGCCCAGCACCCTTTCTCCACCATTCTGCAAACGCGACTACTAGTTAAAGAAGTGTTTGCAATGTAATAGGTTTCACATTTGCGAGAGTTAGAGCTATTGGCGTTGTAAATGTAAAAGTTTTTTACTAATGTTTTTTGGAGTGGAGTAGATGTACGTTGTGTGTAGTGGGATTATGTGGTATGTTGTGCAGTGAAATTATGTGGATAGAAAGTATGTGGTATTTAGTGTATAGGAATTATGTAGAGTGGGATTTAGTGTTATGGAGAGTAATTATGTGGTATTGTAGTCTGTGTAGTGGAGTGGAGTGGTAACCTCAGGTTTAGTCTTCCTCGTTTCCATAGAAGCTCAACTATGAACTCAGTGAGACAAAAAAAGAAGGAATCACTGAGGAGCACTTGTGGACCTAGTCAGCGGCATGAGCAGGGCCACTGGAATTATGCGACTGTTTGGCTGCACCGACTTTCGCACAATTATACATTTTCTGCATTAGCCACATAATTCATCATCTGCTCTCTAATCTGCAGATTTGAACAAAAAAAGCCTTGTTTCTAGCTCAAACGACTCAAACATTACCAAAAATGCAGCGACAAGTGTTACAGCGGGGTGGAAGGCCCTTTGCAAATCTAGAATGGTCACCTGTTACTTATTGCTAAATGTGGGTGTTAAATTGGTACTAATGGTGTGTAAGCCACTCTTGCTTCCTTCTGCGTCTCTCTTGCCTCTTTCTGCATTTCTGTTGCTTCTTTCCGCACATTTCTTTCTTTTTCTGCACTTCTCTTGCCTCTTTCTGCACATCTCTTCTACTTTCTGCACCTCTCTTGCCTCTTTCTGCACCTCTGTTGCCTCTTTCTGCACCTCACTTTCTTCTTTCTGTACCCCTCTTGCCTCTTTCTGCACCCTTCTTCCCTCTTTCTGCACCTCTCTTGCCTCTTTCTGCACCCCTCTTACCTCTTTCTGCACCCCTTTTGCCTCTTTCTGCACCTCTGTTGCTTCTTTCAGCAATTCTCTTGCCTCTTTCTGCACTTCTCTTGCTTGTTTCTGCACCTCTCTTGCGTCTTTCTGCACCTCTGTTGCCTCTTTCTGCACTTCACTTGCTTCTTCTGCACGTCTTTTGCCTCTTTCGGCACCTCTGTTGCTTCTTTCTGAACTTCTCTTTTCTCTTTCTGCACCTCTCACTTAGAGGTAGTTTTAATCCCCCTGCCCTATTATGTACTAGGGCCCTACAGGGGAGGTCATGCCAATCACAGGGGTACCCCAACCCATAGTGTACCCTAGTGTATGTAGGTGTTTTTACAGTATTCTAAGGGGCCGATTCCGATCTCGGCCGGTAGGGCTCCGAATAGGATTCGGCTTTACCGGATCCGATTCGGAGCCCTTTTTCCCGACCGAATCGTACGCGGGTCCGGCCGAGCGAGTACGATGCGAATTCGCCGACCGACTCGTCCGGGCCACCCGACCGCTCCGACCGACTCGTACCCGGATCGTACCGCTCCGACCGACTCGCTCGGACCCGAGTCTCGCACCGCGCAATGGAGACGTTCTCCGGCCGGGTAAGTACGATGCGCACCTCGACCGCTCCGACCGACTCGCGCCGTCCGACTCGAACTCGCTGTCGGAGCCGTACTTTGGGGGTCCGTGTCGGACCCCCTGTACGCGTACCCGTGCGAGGCGCACACAGGGGGGACCCATGGGTCCCCTACCTGTGCGTGTACGCCGCGGAGCGCCCGCGGCGTACTCGCTGTAGGGGGCGCCCTTGTCCGCCTCGCACCCATTGGAGGCAATGGGAGCCCGCGTACGCGTTGTACGACCGGCTCCCATTGAGTTCAATGGGAGTCCGACCGACTCGTGTCCGGTGGCATACGAATGCATCGGACTCGTTCGGTCGGACTGCACGGGTCCGATTCGGTCGGAAATCTCTCCGGGTCCGGCTCGGTCGGAGAGATTTCCGGCCCGAATCGGAATCGACCCCTAAGTGTCTTTCAGCATAGCACTGGCTCTGGGCCTGGTTTGTCAGAGTCAGTTACCACCAGTACCAGTCAGCAAAAAGTTGGGGGCACAGGATGACTTTGCAACAAGGCCTCTTTCTACACCTCTGTTGGTTCTTTCTTCATATCTCTTGCTTCTTTCTGCACCTTTCTTCGTCTTTCTGGACTTCTGTTGCCTCTTTCTGCATTTCTCTTGCTTCTTTCTGTGCTTTTCTTCCTCTTTCTGCACATGTCCTACCTCTGTAGGAATAGTTAGAAATTAGCATTTAAAAGACCTTCGAAATTCACTGAAAAAACCATAGGTTCAGGGACGTTATAGTTAGAAATTATCATTTAAAAAACCTTTGAAATTCACTGAAAAAACCATAGGTTTCAGGGACGTTATAGTTAGAAATTAGCATTTAAAAAACCTTAGAAATTCCCTGTAAAAACCACAGGTTTCAGGGACGTTATAGTTAGTTGGACATTTCACTCATACAAAACCAGAGAAATGCGTCCGTTATAGTTAGTTGAGCTAACTATAACTCGCACCACTGCAATGCACTGCTGATAACGTCACATATTACATCATTCATGACATGGTCAGTGTCATCACTGATGACATCACTGATGACATCTCAAATATGTGACGTCATCAGCAGTGCATTGTAGGGCGCGGAGTTATAGTTAGCTCAACTAACTATAACGGCCGAATTTCTCTAGTTTTGTACGAGTGAAATGTCCAACTAACTATAACGTCCCTGAAACCTGTGGTTTTTTCAGTGAATATATATATATATATATATATATATATATATATATATATATATAGAGAGAGAGAATAGAGATTATGGATTACCTCTCTTGCCGTATAGAATTTGCCATTTACATTCTTCGGTGTACATGTGGTCTTGCATATATAGGGAGTACCAAGCTTCCAGTACACAAGCGTTTCCTTCAACACGTCAGGGCAATTGTGAATTCAGATTCCAGCTATCCAGTTGCCCCGCACTTTAAGTTAGTGCATCAAAATAGGTTGAAAGATCTAACATATTCTGTGCTAGGTGCCGTTCCAGTCCCCGGACGGGGAGGGAACCGAGAAAAAAATCTTAGGCAACTGAATTCACATTTTATTTTAGCCCTAGACACTAGAATGCCTAATGGTATGAATACTAGTGAAGATATGCATAATTTCCTGTAATCTATTTTATGTGCCCTCTACAGTGTATATATGAATTTAATTGTACACCTGCATCTCAATTTTTCTACTGAATTTTTCTACTGAACTCTTTTATAGTAACTTCTTTTTTTTTTATATCTGCTCGTCCCATTTCTAGCTTTAGAAGTTCTCTGTCACTAGTACTGTATTATATTTACCATTCAGGCTTGAAGGTAACAAATGCTGCTATTGAAATTTATTTATTTGTTGCACAGCACTAAATTTGCACAATTTTGTAGGTTTTGCACATTTTTCTTGCACTTTATGTCAAATACGACTGACCATTTATATCTTAAGCGTGTGGTTTTACATCATTCTGGCCTATATGGGATTGACTTTCATATGTACTGGTTAATGCCATCAAGAACTACAATAATTGCTCCTATTCTTAGTTTTAAACATGCATTTAGTCGTTTATTTTACCAACATATATCTAATTTAAGTCCCTGGTTTTAGCATTTATACAATTACTACCTGGCTGTCAATCGACATATCTCATTTGAGATATTTTAATAATCATGCACTTGCAGTTTATTATCCAAGCGGTATGATGTATATTTTCAGGGTTTGTAGTCTATCTTGCACTAGCACTTTATTTATGTACATATTAATGATGTTGACATATTTTGCACTTCATTTTATATGTTGAAGTAACAATTGTTTATGCTTCAATTAGGGTCTCTTTTACATCTACTAATGAATTAGGAGGTAATTTATTTGGAAATTTTTACAGTACTGTATTTTTGCATATTTGCACATGACCATGTTTTTTTCATCAATGAGAAAGTCAACAATAAGCTATAGATTTACCTCAGAATAACATTGAATTTTCATGATTATTCGAAGTTCGAGACGCCTGGATCAGTCTGTTTTTCATTTTCACTGCTGCTATGTTTGTTTCGAAAGTCAGTTGTGCACTTTTTGTATTTTTTGTATTTATTGGGCCTTCTGATCACGAGACGCGTCATGTGATCAAGCTCGCGTGATGCGAGCGAAACGCGTCATGGCAGGCACTATGCCTGGTTATTTGGTGGCGAATATTCAACAATAAACTTCACTGCTGTTTTGAACACCACAACGTTGCTGTGATTGTTCTTTGAGCGCAACGAGGTCCGTGCCTGGATTTCCTGGAAGCGATTATCAGGCCAGGGTTTGGAGTTTGATATATATATATATATCCCTGCTCCAAAAAATTCCTTGTTTAAAGAAATTGCAGCACTCACGGGGTCGGCAGTCAGTCGATCTTTATTTTCTCAACATTGTATCAACAAACGCGTTTCGGAACCAGTCCTTCATCAGTGTTTACACATCATATTGTAAAGCGCCATTTTTAAAGATGCAAATGAACAAAATCATAGAGACAAAAAGAGGATATGGTCGCATATTTACTAGGCGCCATTTCTAACTGGTGAGTTTTAAAGATTCAAAAAATCTGATCTATTAAACTAATTAATGTGGGAACCAATGTTCATACATACAATTATTTACACGAAAATTGACCATTATTTACAACATATCGCGTACACCACCATTGAACCACAATCTCGCCGTGGATCGGCATCAGGCAACCTCCAAATGGAGATTGCCCCAATTCCTCTGTTACATTTCGCCGTGAATCGGCAAGTCTCATATTGATATTTATGCAGTAGCAGTGTGATCTTAATTCCAATTACGTCATTGCTATTCTCCTATTTGCTAGAGACAAATTAATTAACTAAATGTACAGCCAATTCTTCCCCACTGTTAAGTCCATTCGGAGTCCTAGTCTGTAAATCGATTATATATCGTGACTCCAGTCTTCGTAGTTTTAAAACTCTGTCTCCCCCTCTGATATTTATAGGGACATGGTCAAGACTGAAAAATTGTAATAGATCCCTATTACTCCCATGTTTAATGGCAAAGTGCCTGGCGACTGGATAATTTAAATCCCTTTTTGCTATGGTACGCATGTGCTCTAATATTCTTATTTTGACACTATGCATCATGCTGCCTATATACCTGAGGCCGCAAGGGCAACTCAGGCAATAGACACAGAGGGGCCGATTCCGATCTCGGCCGGTAGGGCTCCGAATCGGATTCGGCTTTACCGGATCCGATTCGGAGCCCTGTTTCCCGACCGAACTGTACGCGGGTCCGGCCGAGCGAGTACGATGCGAAATCGCCGACCGACTCGTCCGGGCGTCCCGACCGCTCCGACCGACTCGCTCCCGGCTCGAACCGCTCCGACCGACTCCGCTCGGACTCGACTCGCACCGCGCGCAATGGAGACGTTTCCCGGCCGGGTAAGTACGATGCGCGCCGCGAGCAGTCCGACCGAGCCGCGCACTCCGGCTCGTAAGAGCTGTCGGAGCCGTACTCTGGGGGTCCGTGTCGGACCCCCCTGTACGCATAGCCGCGCGAGTCGCACACAGGGGGGACCCATGGGTCCCCCCTACCTGTGCGTGTACGGCGCGAGTCGCTTTGCCGCGTACCCGCTGTAGGGGGCGCCCTTGTCCGACTCGCACCCATTGAGTCAATGGGAGCCCGCGTACGCGTTGTACGACCGGCTCCCATTGACATCAATGGGAGTCCGACCGACTCGAGTCCGATAACATACGGACGCATCGTACTCGTTCGGTCGGACTGCACGGGTCCGATTCGGTCGGAAATCTCTCCGGGTCCGGCTCGGTCGGAGAAATTTCCGGCCCGAATCGGAATCGACCCCAGTGTGTGGTTTGACAGGTCATAAATTTCGAAATCTTCCTACGAATCTTAGTTCCTGTCACCTCATAGCTAAGTACTCTTTTGCTGAAGGCACAGGCCTTACATTTGCCACACGGATAAAAACCTCTCAATTCACTCAGTGTACTTTGCCTAGGGGAGATCGCATCCAAATGACTATGGACCAAACTGTCTTTTAGAGAACGGGCTTTCCTAAAAGTGATCATTGGACATGCTGGAATATCCATGCCAATGATCATATCGGTTTTTAATATGTGCCAATTTCTCCTCATTATTCTTTTGAGAGACTCCGCCTCATCCGAATAAGTAGTGATCATTCGGAATTTCCCTTGGTCAGTACCCTTATCCCTCCCAAGACGTGTTACCTTGGTTAGTTCATCTCTTCGCAAAGAATCCACTTTTTTTAAGGTAGTTTTCAACAAATCTATGTTGTATCCTCTAGCCAGAAACCTGTCCGTGCTGTCCTTAATGGCTACATCAAAATCACATTTCCTAGAACAATTACGTTTTATCCTAAGGAACTCCCCATAGGGTAAGCTACTTTTGAGTTTCCGCGACATTCACTGCAGTGTAAACAGGATTGCGAGTGTCTAAACTCACGCCACTTATGTGAGGAAGCCTTGACTACTCAACCTCAACTACAATTTTGACCACGTATCCCCTGGCTGCCTTGGGAACTCAAGAAAGGGCTTCACAAGCTAGACAAGTTATTCATATAATTTAATATTGAGCATCATTCCTAATAGCTAATATTTTGGAAAAAAATATGTTTAAATGGAATTTTAACCAAAATGCAAGATTTTACATTACATGAATCTGATTCTGCAAATGTCATTCTACTTTAAAGGTATATTTTATTTTTCACTCCTCACATATATTTTCCTTGAAATGTCAGCAAGTATGGCTTATTAGAAACTGGTGTGGATAGGAATTAGCCGATTACTTAATTGAAATCTTCAGTTCAAAAAATCCTACTCTTCCCTGTCACATTCTGGACCAAAGTGGGCAAGTCATGCGTGTAAGATGGGCACCTATGTTTAAAAATCTTTTTTAGCATGAATATCAATATTAAACTGAACTGTCCTGCCCATATGTGGAAGCAGATGAATGCTCAAAGATTCACTAAATTTGGATTATAAGATTAAATATTAGTAACCAATTAATTACCACACCTTCCTTCACTCCCCCCCAGTTTAAGAAAACATGGACGTATCAAAAAGAAAAAATACCTCCTTTTGAAACACACTGAGGTCTAGTCAGCCAAGTATTCTTGAGTACAAAATGTAGTACTTCAGTAGCACTGCTTTATGTACTCACAAATGCAATTCACTAACTTCTCCGAGCCCTGTCCTATTATGTTTGATACTCTCTACCCTGAGTTTGGAGAACTCTGGACTTAGAGGTATACATTTTTAGGATAAATGTGTACAGGGCAAAAGGTAGTGACTGGGAGCCATCTACTACTAAATAGGTGGAGTTAAGATACAAATAAAAGAGAGGCACTGGCAGGCACAAGCAAAAACATAAATGTGCTAACAAAAGAGTAAGCCACTTGATAGCCACCAAAGTTATTCCTTCATCTACTCCAGTAGTACTAATGACCAAACAGACTCAAATCTACTCTAATTAAGCCTTGGAATAAGTCAAAACCCTCCCCACACACACACAAGTCCATTCACTGTTACAGCAAGGCACTGCCACAGAAATCAGAGGTGACAGAGGATAACACTAACAGCACACAGGGAAAATTGGAAAAAATGGGAAAAATATTTTCCTATCTCAAAAAATGAAATTTTATTATTTTTAAAATTTTATTTTTGTATTTATTTAAAAGTGTAAGCACAGACACATATCATTAAATATATCTCAAATTAATAGAGAACACATATAACGACAAGGCTCCATTCTCATTCTTCATACACCCACTATTAGAAGGAGCTGGGGGAGGCATCAGTAATGACACCACCATACCCACCAACAGGTTAACCTCATTACAACATCAACCAGTCACAAACATTCCCACTTACAAAGGCAAGACACAACCAAAAGCATTTTTCCCCATATCTTTGAATGTCTTTGAATACCACTCATTTAGAGGAGCAATTACTCAAGAATGAGAGAGAGGGTATAACGTCAGAGGATTAAAAATCCTTGGGAAGTTCTGGGAATTGACAAATGGTAGTGGTTCCAAACTGGGAGCAGGAGCCTTGGAAAGGCAACAGATGGTAAATGAATTTAAGCCATTGCCCACTTCCCTGGAGTATTAGGTGACATCAATTGTCCACATGTGGCACTACAGCCAACCTAATACAGGGAAATATATTTTTGCTAAAGACACCCATGCTCTCCATCAACGTGCAAGCTATCTTTGATGACAGGGGCTGCTTCATTGATGTGTACACTGCCTTTCCTGGTTGCGTTTATCCACAGGGCTTGGTGTTGCCATGCTGCTGTTGCTACCAATAAAGTTAACATGGGGATTGTTTAAAAGAATGCATGACGGTTAGTATAATCATTTTATACTCTAAAGGGGGGACTGAGTGAGAGGGGAATGTGTGAGATCCATGAGGGGGGACAGAGTGACACTAATGTGGTGTTTTAATATAGTAGAAAGATTGAAGGGTTCTAACATAGCTTGATATTGGAATTCCCCGGAACAGGCAGACAGCCATGGGGCATGGTGTAGAGCGTACATTCATTGAGGAGTGTGAGACAGAAAGAGGATCTGGGTAGGGCTCTAGGGAGAGTTGTTGTATCATGGAGAATGCATCTTTCACCAGCTTGGCTCATGTTGGAATTTTTTTAGGCCCCACATGGTGTGTTTCTCCATCTCCAATGTATTGGCAGAATCTGTCATCTGCTTGATACATTCTCTGTATTTCTTTCCAGGACATTGCCCGTAATGGGATTTCTAGACAACTTGGTACTATGGACTAAGTTAATGTACCACCCTGAGCTGGAAACCCGAGTGGACTGCAACGACCCATCAACCCATTGAGTGACATGAGTTTTAGGTAAAGATCAGTCCTGTGAGGTAACACAGGGTTAAATAGAGGTTTCCAAACCCTCTTTCATCATAGAAAGCCACACTCAAGCTCACTAGGAGAGCAGGAATTTATAAGATTTAAATCAGAATCCTATTCTGTGCACACAATATGAATAGTAACTGTTAAGAAAATGAGTAAAAAAGAGGCAATATTTCCAAGGAGAGTGAATAATAGAAGCAATTGTAACTTTATGACTATACTAAAATGCACATTTATCTCTAACCTCTCACTTCTTTCAACTAACTAATCTAAACATAGCACCAAAAGATGGCCTATTCGGAGGTTCATAGGTGGTTTACACCAGCACACCTTTTCAAAACAATAGAACCAATGGTCAGCAAGGAACAGGAGCATTTGTGTCTGCATCTCAAAGTCAGCAGATAAGCCCAGTGTAGGCACAATGTACCTTCCAAATAGCCTTCAGCAAGCAACAGCGATCACAGCTCTGTCTGACCCTCATTCTCGGATCCCTGCTACAAAGATCCTTTCTACCTCATACTGTTCTGCTCTCGTTTATATAATCTGTCTGAATATTGTTGAACATTTTGAAAGTAATCAGTTATAAACCTTTCTAATCTTTCACCTACTTACATTCATGAAACACTGCTCATTGCTTGAAAATAATGTACTAGAAGTTCAGATATTAACTTTGATGAAACATTGTTCTTTTTTTAAAACAGTCACTGCAAAGGCATTTATAAATCCATACAGCAAAAACATGAATATATATGCAAGCAGACTAAGTTACTACATTGGAATGAATAATGACATTAATAAATGTGCATCTTATATTCAGTCGCGGCTCCTGGAGGGAGTGCTGCGGGGCGGGGGAGGGGCAGGGTGGGGGGTAGTAAACTCCGGCATACGGTCGAATGGAGTTAAGTACATAAATAAATAAATAAAACGAATTACATTGCGCACGCCGCATCGCCATTTGGCGTTGCAGCGCGCACAATGTAATTTGTTTTATTTATTTATTTATGTACTTAACTCCGTTCGGCCGTATGCTGGAGTTTACTACACCCCACCCTGCCCCTCCCCCACCCCGCCCTGCCCCACCGCCCCGCAGCACTCCCTCCAGGATCCGCGACTGCTTATATTAGAAGTATACCTCTGAATAAATGAGCATATATAATTCTAAAAATGAATACCTAGAATGGAAAATATGATTATTACAACATGCTGCTACTTTGGAACCTTTTTCTACTCACCTGGGGGTGTTTGGAAGCAGACCATTCATTCTCAGCAGTGATCTACAAAAAAGAAAACTACAAATTCTGTCTCCTGCTCAGTGAAGTTTTGTTTTTTCTGGAAGATGTAGGAGGTCTCTGACATTCACAATGCCATGTAGCCAAAGGAGGATGTTATTTGCCTGCTTTTCAAGTTGAACTTTTTCACACAAAGGAGGAGATCTCCACTGCGAAGAATTCTATCTAAAGGCGCACATTGAGTGTACAATTGTAATATTACTGGTAGTAACTTTGTAGCCAAATATTCAGTTGTAGGAAACTCTATCAGCTGATCTAAGAGTGGAGACCCATAATCCTACTACTGGGGGAGATAGTTTCACCATGAGTTGTTGACTAGTATTCAGGTGGAGATTTCTGCCCAGGCATAGGAGTAAATCTTTTGGTGTGGTGGTCTCTGCACTTACATTTTCATGCATGAATAAGGCCCTATGTCCATAGATACTCTAAAAACCCATAGTGTGCAGAATTGTATATAATTCATGAAGCAACTATGTCCAGAAACTCATAATCACTAGTTTGTGCTACATTATAATTGTTTATATAGCGCGCATTCACTAAAGTTTAATTGTGCTTAATAACCAGGGCAGATAACAGCGAGAGTGTCTCTCATCTTCTAAACAAGTATATCTTCAAGAGTTTCCTAAAGCAAGAAAGTGATTGCTCTACTCACAAGTATAATGGTAAGAGTGCCATAATTGAGCCTTAGCCATAGTGAAGATCAATTTCCATGCTACCTTGTTAGCTCTTGGTACATTCAAAAGAAATTGAGCAGATCGTAGATCATGTGTCAGTTTTATAGACTGAACTTTCATACAATACAATCTGAACCATTTTGATAGTTTTTCCTGTGTGCAATGACCATACATATAGAGACTAATCTACTATGATGGGGAAGCCGGTGTATTTACATTTCTGTGGTCCAACCGAGATTAGACTAAGGCATTTATAACAGACATATGGAGGTTGTTTTCAATTAAAGCATCAGTTAGCCACTTTGGAAACCTGTACGTAGAGGGACAGATTACAGCCCAAAAAGATGGCTAAATTGTGTATTTGCTGAAGAAGGATTGGGACATGATTCCAGGACACCCATCCAGTCTATGTTGAATAAAAACACATGGGAAGTCAAGGTAAAAACAAACAAAGCACATATCCCTAGGGACATAGGTTTCAACCTGATCAGGGAACAGCTATCATCCTAGTCAAACATCCTTGGATCACAAAGGAAAAATAGACACCCATACATTGAAATGCTAGAGGATGGCCATCTAACTAAGTGAACATAAACAACAGCTACTCTGGGACAAGGGGATGTAAAGGGTTGTATGATGCAACCAATTTTCTAACCCTGATGCCCTAGATGCGAATTCAATGTCACAAGGGTGTGGAAATTTCCTTTTAGGATGGAAGGCCCTCACCCATCATTTAGGGAGCATGCTTCATCATAGGGCCCCTCTTCGCATTGAATAGAGTTGCATGACATATCCAATTTGCAACCCTTTTAAGGGGAGCTCTTTCTAATCCTACTTCCTTTATTGTACATAGGAAAGTAAAACTTCCTACTAGCTAACAATTATTTTATCTTTGTCACTAGTGAGTAATATTAAAAATGCAAAAAAGTGTAGGGGACTAATACCACCAGAACCTCCTCTCTGTTTCTCAGAAGGGGCATGATAACCCTTTCCTCCCCCTTACCCTGGGACCTTTCTTTGTCTCCTTTGACCACCCTTTCACTCTGCTGAGAGAAGCCTGAGTCAATCTTCTTGGGGTCACTCTGAGGTACCTTCCTTTGGACCCTGGTGCTGACCCAGTGGTCCGCCTCCTTAGCAAGCTCTCTTGGGTCAGTGAGCTTACAATCAAAAAGGTGTTGGCATAGATCTGGAAAGCAAAGACCAAGCATGTGCTTTGTTGCAAACAAATTATACAGTCCCTGATGGTCTTTTACCTCACTGACCTTCACCTAACCATCTAGTGCCTTGCAAAAGGAATCCACACAATTCACCCCACCAGCTTCTGACTATCCCTATAATATTTGTCTATATTTTTCTGGGGTCAAACCAAACATCCTGATTAGGGCCTCCTTCATGAGAGGATAACTCATCCTGAACCTCCCTTCTAGGGCCATTAGAGTGTCTCTTCTCTGACTAAGGATATGCCTCCAGAGAATAGCCCTCCCCCAATCTGCCTCAGGTACCTTTGTGCATCTGGAGTGCATGTTCATAGGCCTCAAACCATCCGTCTATGTTGTCTCCCACCACAAAATCAGATACCAGACCCCTGGGTATGTAAATCCTCCTGTCAGAGGGCATGGAAGAAATGCTGCCACCATCAATGCTGGACTCCACTTGTCTGGCCTTAATGTCCAGCTCTCTTATGTTCAGTTCCCGAGCCAACATCATCTTCTTCTCCTCCAAGGCCAAACTTTTTCTTTTCACCTCCTCTACGGCCAGTTGCTTGCTTTTGTTTTACCACAGATTTGAGCTTAGCCAACTCCAATCTGAACTTTCTCTCCATCCTCCTGTCCTCCAGCTCTTCTGGGGACAGGCCTTTGGATGACACACTGCTCCCTGTCCTGGAATGAATCACCACTCCTGGAAGTATGTTGCCCTCTTCTTCCCAAGACAGCAGCCCAAGGCCTTCTTTTAGGCCCTGGTCCAAATCATTCTCCTCGTCCAGCTCCTCCTCAGCCTCATTCTCCTCTGGGGTCTCATTTAATGCAGCATGGGCTTCAGACCAGGCTCTCAGTGCCTTTTGCAACTCCACCTTCATGTTGGTGCTCTTTACAGGAAGCACAAAGTCCTTGCAGAAATACTTAAGATGAGCCACAGTGTAATCCTCAAGTTTGGCAAGCTCAAACTATATTCTTGCAGGTGCAGATGCAGAACCTCCAATCAGAGACATGATTTTAGGAAAAAGCAAAAATGCCAATCAGGGAGAATTGAAAAATGTAAAATGCCTATTAAAGAGAGTAGAAATCAATAAAATGCCAATGGGGATCAGATACAATTCATTCGTATTGGTCTAATGTGGACAGTAGTGTACACCAAATTACTATTAGGTACTGCACCATCACAAATCCTATCCCACAGCTGCCACCAATGTTAGAAATGGGGTATCTAATTGGCTGAGGTATGCACCCTGTACAAGTAAGTTTTAGTATCATGTCAATTTCAAAGCTACAAAATGTAATATATGTTTTAAAAACTGTCATTTATTGCAATGGTTTTAAGTAATCTAGCAATTAATAATACATTTAAAATGGCCAAGTAGGGACCACAATTCTAGTCAGGGTTAGTCAGATACAAACCCTAAATTAACCTGTGCTCACACTCTGGAAGCTTGGCACAGAGCAGTCAGGCTTAACTTAAGAAGCAATGTGTAAGGTATTTGTGAAACACTTAAATTACAGTAACACAGGGAAAACACCACAAAAACACTCTGGTTTCGAACAATAGAGGATATTTATCTGAGTAAAACAAGACCAAGATGACAAAAATCCAATAAATAGAACTTGAGATATGAATTATTAAAGTTTAAATCCAAAACCAGTGTTTAGAAGTCAATAGCACTAAAAGGTTACTTGGGGGCGCGCTAGACCGAGGTAAATCCAAAGTTTTAGGCTGACCGCGATCCAGGGTAGCTTGGCCACAGGACCCAGCAGGGCCCGCTGAAAAAGTATCTTTGGATGGAGCAAGATTCAGCATCGAAGACTGGATGCATCAGGCCTTGCAGCTGTATCTTCAAATCAGCAATGCGTCATCATCGAGCCTCGCAGTTGGAATCTTATATCAGCGCTGAGGTCATTGGCGAACCTCGCAGTATGGTCACGCTTTGTCGCTGAGCCACGCAGGGATGTCCTCGGATCCGCACTGCGTCAGTGTCGAAGAGCACTGTGTCGGTTCCGATCGGCACAGAGGTGACGATGCGTTGATTTTGGAGCAAAACAGCTGTAGAACACCCTTCTGAGGCCAGGGACTGGAGGGGCACCTCAGGCCAGGGGGGGGGGCTTACAGATAGCAGAGTCCATCTGCTGAAGCAGAGTTAATGGAAGTCTTCGACAGCCCTGAGACTTCAAAAACAGGGGGCAAGCCAGCAAGCCCTTGGAGAAACTTGGGTTCAAGGATGTAGAGAGCAGGTCCAGTGCTTCTCACTCCCAGGCAAGAAGCAGCTGGCAGCAGGCCAATGCAGCAGAGCACATAGCAAAGTGGCAGTCCCTCCTACAACACAGCAATCAGCAGGCTATCACAGTAAAACAGTTAGCAAAATGGCAGTCCCTCCTTCAGCACAGCAGCTCTTATTACAGGCAGAATGTCCTTGGTTCCAGCAAAGTTCTGATTTGGTGGTGTCAGATGTCTTGTATTTATACCCAGTTGTGCCTTTGAAGTGGGGGAGACTTAAAAGAGGCCTTTGAAGATCACATGGTCCCTGCCTTTCCTGCCCTGGCTCCAGACTTACTAAGGGGAGTATGCATCTCTTTGTGTGGGGACAGGCACAGTCCTATTCAGATGCTAGTGTCAGCTCCTCCCTCCCAATCAATCAATCAATCAGGATTTATAAAGCGCAAAAAATCACTTGGGCAGGACTCAAGGCACTTGAGTTGCTAGCTGCTCCACGGTGCTCTGTTCATTCGAACAGCCAGGTCTTGAGTCCTTTCCCGAATTCCTAGTGCGATACAGCTTTCCTAAGGTTTAGTGGATGGTCGTTCCAGGCGTTGCCCGCCAGCTAAGAGAAGGAGCATCCTCCGCTGTTGGCTCGGCAAGTCCAGGGGGTGTCTGCGAGAAAGGGGGAGGCAGATAACAGGTGTCTGGTCGGTTGGTGGAAGGTCATTCATTTATTGATGTATGCTGGTCCTTCATTGTGCAGGGATTGTGCATGGGTCAGCATCTTGAACTGGTTTCTCTTCAGGATCAATCTACCTCAGGAAGGCCCATCAGCCTGGTGATGGGCCATCACGATGCAAATGTCACACCCCAGCTCCATTTGTGTGACTGTCTAGAGAGAATGTACAAAGCTCAGCTGTCACCCAACCCATACGTGTATTTATAGGCAGGCAAAGGCACATAATGGTTAAAAAAAGAAAATGCCAACTTTCCAAAAGTGACAGTTTCAGAATTACAATTTAAAATCCAACTTCACCATAAGTTGTGATTTTAAATTGTGACTCCAGAGACACCAAACTTCAAATTTCTATTTCTTCCCAATTGGAAATCACACTTAAAATAGGTTTTACAGCAATCCCAGTGTTAACGTATGGGAGAGATAGGCCTTGCAGTAGTGAAAAAATTGATTTCACAGTTTTCCACTACCAGAGCATGTAAAACTCAAAAGTACATGTCCTAGTTTTTAAATATACTACACCCTACCTATAAGATTACCTAGGGCCTCCCTTAGGGAGTGACTTATATGTCATAAAAGAGAACGTTTGGGCCTAGCAAGTAGGTTAACTTGCTAGGTCGAATTGGCAGTTTAAACTGCATCCACAGGCTCTTCGGTGGCAGGCCTGAGACATGTTTAAAGGGCTCCTGAAGTGGGTGGCACAATCAACATTTAATTTATAGGCTCTGGTCACATATAGTGCACTCTATTAGGGACTTATAAGTAAATTAAATATGCCAATTGTTTGCCAATTGTGGATAAGCCAATGTTACCATGTGATGAGTACAGAGCATATACACTTTAGCATTGGTTAGCAGTGGTAAAGTGCCCAGAGTACTAAAGCCAACAAAACCAACGTCATAAAAAGGGGAGGAGGAAGGATAAACATTTTGGGGTGGCCCTTTCCAACAGGTGCCAATAAGAGGAAGGGCCTTTTGATGAAACATTCCACTATTTGAGTCTCCAGAACTTGAAAAGATTGGAACTGATGGTGTCTAGTTCATCAAGTGTTTCTCGATATTCCTAGTAATCCAACTGTGGCTAAATTTGACTTCCACATCGTTTCTGTTTCATAGGAAACCTCCATTGTCTAGTGTTTTGACTATTTCTTATACATATCTTTGTCTTTTCATGTGCATCTTTCAATCCTATGATCAGATGTTTTCACAATGAACAAGACAGACTCCTTAGGAATGTCCTTGATAGTGTTCCCAGTAGATGATAATTGATTTAAAAGTACTAATTCTTTGCAGGATATATATGTTATAAGTGTTTGCTCCATTATTTTTCCAGATCTGGTTGTATTTTTAATATCCCTACAGGAAGAAGTAGGTCTTGGTAACTCTGTTAAGTACAATGGACAATAGATATAAAAAATCAATCATGTAATCATAGGAACCCTTGTGGTATTCTCTGACCTTATTTGTGGTATGTCTTGCTGATACTACTCCATTTTCCAATAACTGTCCTCCAGAAACTTGTTCCATTCTTATGCTACTCAAGGTTCTTGGCAATGTGTTTTAATTACTCCTATTTCCTTGCCAGGTTGTAATTTCCCTGGAAAAGTACTGAAGAAGAAATCTTTATTGCATGATTTAAAAAAAACCTTTGCAGGGAACATATCATTAAAACATTTTGATACGTGTTGAATTAATACAACGCGAGATAAGAAAAAATTTGATGCTTGTTAAATTAATACGAATAAATAGATAACATTTTTGACACTTGTTAGATTGCTAAAAATGCGACCCCAGTTGCAGTGATAAAATGTGCCTAGCCCTCCACATGTCCGAGATCTCTTGTTTATGTCCGGCACCTCCAATGCCATTGAGGACAATCCTTACAAGGCTGTCGAGATCAAGTTTATATTTTACGACCCAAGGTATCCAGCCTGTACACGCTTCCCTTTGTTTATATCCATTGTGCTTTTGCAGTTCTGGCGGATTTCCATATTTCCGAGTGTCTTCAGAGCAGAAATACTCATTGCTATCGCGGTCCGTGGATCTGCGCCTCTGGCTGGGGTAACGATCAGCATCTCCCCTTTCCTAGTTTTTTTGCTGCGCAGTCCATAAACCTCACCAGTGCGCAATTTAAAATTGTGTTCCGTGGGTCGAAACAGGCCAATACTGCCGATCTACATGATCTAACTTCCTTGTTGTTCCAGGCCTTCCGTAGGAGGGACCTTCTTTCTTTCAAGAGGCTTGGGCATAGGCACACAACATGAATTATGTCTTCCCTTTGGTTGCCGCAAAATCGACATGTCTCTGGAACTTGCTCTCTTTTCCATTTGGGAAGGTGGCAGGACAAGTTGATCACCCCCAATCTTAATTTTAAGAAGCAAAGCTTAGTGCGTGCATTGAAGGTGCAAGTTAAGTAGCTCTGAGGTGTCAGCTGAGCATATGAACTGAGGGTCATCCAACCATGGCTTCTTTTTGCGAGGCGAGGCTTGTCTTCCAATGAGGAGAGCTTTTTTGCGCTTGATTTTGCTAGCCTTTTAAACTCATTTTGGCTGACGTATAGATCCCATACATCCTTCAGGCCGAGGGTTTGTAGCCCACTTGACAGGTATCGATGCCCCGCTTGCCATCGTTTTGTCCTCAGATTAGACCATAGATGTTCCGCTAAACTGCCCTCTTTTGATAGCCTTAGCTTATGGCAGCACGTTAGAAAGATCGCCATTCTGCCCAGTGTTTGTTTGCAGATGCCCAGTTCCAGCCTGATTTGTGCCGGCGACGTGAAAGATGGTAACTGGAAGACTGTTCTAAAAAATTTTGTTATGATTATGTCTAAGTGACCGCTGTCCAGTCCTTTAAGCACCTCGCTTCCGTATGTTAAGGTTGGGATGACTTTTGCCTGCGCCACCTGTAGTGTTGGAGCAAATGTTGGGCCGAGCAATTCCTTATGGAGGCAGCTGAGAGCAAATGCTAGCGCTAATCCTTTCTTTTTTGCTCTTCCAGGTGGCTTTTGTATCTTCCGTTGATATTGAATAAAACACCTAAATACTTGTGATTTTTGGATTCTGTAATTCTTTCAGAGTTTAAAACCCATGTCAACTTTTTTGGCCTTCCTGGGCGAACCGCCAAGATTTTTGTTTTCTTGTTGTTTATCTCGAGCTCGTTCTTTTTGAATAAGCAACAATTGCATCCATAAGTCTTTGTAAGCCCACCTTTGTGCTACTCAGGAGAACCACGTCATCTGCGTATAAAAGATTTGACAGCTGTAAATTGCCTAGTTTGGGAGCGTGGGAGTTGACTGTGTTAAGGACTTCCGGGAGATCTGCTAAGAATAAATTGAAAAGTGTAGGGGCCAAGACGCATCCTTGTTTCAATCCTTTTGTCGTGGGAATTGGTCGTGACAGTCTAGAGCCGTCACCAATCTTAATCCTGACCCATGTGTCCTGATGCAGTAACTGTAGGGCTCTTAGTAGACCATCTGGGATATTCAGAGCGAAAAGCTTCTGCCATAGCTTGTCCCTGTTGACTTTGTCGAACGCTGAACTAAAATCTATGAATCCCATGTAGAACGATCTGGTGCTGAGCTCCGCCTGGTCTATCAAACATGAAAGAACCATAAGATTAACCGTAGTGCCGGTTCCACTTATAAAACCAGTTTGATTTGGAGGGATTATTGAGTGTCCCTCGGCCCAGTCCCGTAATGAATTCAGCAAAATCCCTGCGAAGTATTTGGCTTCATTGTCAATGAGAGCGACTAGCCGATAATTGCTCGGGGCTTTTTTGTCGCCTCCTTTAAAGATTGGAACAAGAATCGATCCTCGCCAAGAAGATGGAATGTTATTTGTTGCTAGAATAGATGTGAACAGTGGAGCAAGTTTGTACGCCCAAAAGGCTGGGTCCTCCTTGAACACAGCCGGAGGAATTCCACCTGGTCCTGGGGCTCCATCTTTCCGGCCCTTTTTTATCTGCCTTTCAATTTGGTCCTCTGGCTCTGTGCAATTATCTTGATTTTGTCTCTCTGTTCCCTTTATGATTTTTATGCTTTTGTGAGAAAGCTCGTCCGTTGATAGCCCTGTTTGAAAGCAGTCTGAAGGTGAATTCAATTCTGTCAGAGAGTTGTTTCCCTTTGTGCCGGTGACCTGATTTAAGGTGTGATTTTGTCGATTGTTGAAATGGCTATGCAAAAAGGAATACCACTCGGACTCCAGTATGTTTGATGAAGCAACTTTCGGGGCACGACCCCCAAGACCGTTTACAGTTCGCCAGAATCTCGCGGAGTTATTCGTCCTTATATCTTGATATAATTTGGCCCAGAAGGAGTTCCACTGAGCCCTTCTATATTCTCTTTTGCTGCCTTCAGATGTCGGCGAGCTCCTCTCAGTTTAGTTATAATTAGTGTGTCCATTGGCTTTGTTTTTAATTCCCGCCATAGCCGGTTCATGCTTTTTTTTGCCGATCGTATCACTGGATCCCGTGTGGTCAACTGTTGGAGCCCCGTCGCTTTTACTTGTGTTATTGGCTTTGCATATCTTGCTGTTAGTTTGCTTGTGAAGCTGGTCCAGTTGGTAATTTGGTCTGCAGTTGCCTCAACGATGGTCTCTATCATGTACTTTGCCTCTTTAGATACTTGCTGTAGGTTATTAACTGAGCACTTAATACGTTTTAAGTTAATCGTGAAGCTTTCAAAAGCTAGTGCTCCCGCCTCATCATGTTGCTCCATTCTGATGCTAAGCAAGATTTCTTGAGGACTGTGATCGCTTTCTGGTCTGTCGCCAAACCCAAAGGCAGTTACTTGGTTCAGGAGAGAAAGATTGACAAAAGTATAGTTAATTAGAGATGCGCCGGTGTTTGATAAAAATGAAAGGCCAGGTGGCTTATCCGGATTGAAACGCCCATTGAGGGCTCTGAGGCCAAGATGTTCTAGATTACCTTGAAGGGTACGACCTTTCTGATCATCCTTGCGCCATCCTGGGCGATCCTGCGGTGGTATGGCCCAAGCGCTTTCCTGTGATTTAGTCACCTCGTTTTTTTGGAGGTCCGACATTAGCCACATATTAAAGTCTCCAGAAAGTATAATGTCGGCATTCGGGAGCCCTGATCTTATTCTTAGCACTGTCGCTATCAGCTCTTTTGAGAATTTTTGCCTTGACACGGAATTTGGGCGGATGTACACATTCAGTAGGATTATGGTCCTGGGCTGGCCTTGGGGGTTTTAAAGGAGATTCCCACAGGCTGGAAAGAGTGGGAAGGACTTGCGAGATCCCACGTTGTAATTGCATTATTTGATGATATAAAAATAGCTAGACCTCCGCTACCTCGTCCAGATGCTTTTGCTTTGATAGCCGGTTTGTGGTGAGTTTTGAACCTTTCCAAATGCTGCGGCTCTACCAGCCATGTCTCTTGTAATAATATGATCTCGAATGACCGTAAATAAGAGATCATGGCTGCTTCTCCCAGTTTGTTTGATAGCCCATTGATATTCCAGGAGCAGACCCTTAAAGGGCGACCTTCTTGTTCCTTTTGGCTGCTGATTTGTCATCGCAGCAGCCGGGTTGAATTCAAAGAGCCCGCTAGCCATGACCATGTGCAGGTCTGTTCCATTCCCCCTTTTGATTTGTTCTGGTTCACTCCTAAATTTCGATCTTCCAAGTCGGGGGTGGGAGTCTTGTCCCGGGCACTCCTCAAGACTGAGTAGACTTTTCTTTGTTCAGCTCGTGGGCGCTCTGTGGCTCGGATTTCCTGTAGGACATACGGGTATCCTGATTCCCTGCCGGGAAGTATGGTAATCCCCCACTGCTTGAAAGTATCTGTATGGCTTAGGATCTTATTCGTTACCTCACTCGATCGCCAAGTGACCTTCGTAGTTTCGTTTGTTTGCCCCTGACCTGGTGCTATAAATTCTATCGAGATAATATCTCGTGAGGTTACCGCGTTAGACAACCCAATGGCTTCTATCAGTTTGATGATGTTCCCACGGTTTAGAATATCACAGCTGCCCTTGGACTTATACTCTGGATATAGATGCGTGATAGTTGTTGCTCCGTGAGAAGGGGCCATGTCAGCCCCTTGTGGGGAATCAAGTCTTGTCACACAGTGAGTTGGGGTTGGTCCTATCCAGGGTCCGAGTATTCCCCCCTTCACTATTTTGTGCACTGGTACGGGAATCGGCCTGTTCAATGCTCTAGGGCTATTTTGAATTGTAGCACATTCGTTTTGTACTTTGTCTCCTTTGTCTTGCGCCATTGGTAAAAGGTTATCCTGGTGAGCATTATACTGGCTGCTGGTTGGGGCTTGATTTTGAGGTTTGATACTGCCAGGCGACTCTATAAGCCTGATGCACCTGTGTCCCACATCTCTTGTCGAGGGCATGGGGTCCAGTTGTGGGCCTTCAATGTTGGTGCTTGACTCAAATTCCCCCCCTTTTCTTGACTGCACCTGGTCTACTCCTGCGATTTCTTTTCCCATCTCAGGCAATGGGAAGCCCAACTGGTGCTGCTTTGGACGACTTGACTGGATTTTTGGGGTTTCTATTTCCTTGATTTCCTCGTCTATTCTTGTTAGGTCCTCTTGCCCAGTTGAGTCTACTCGTTTGTGAATATTGAACAATGGATAGAGGTTCAGCTCTTGCCTGGGCCGTCGATTCTTGTTGCGGCCTTTTCGCTTCTTTTGTCTTTTCCCCTTTTCATTAAGATCTTCTAAGTCTTGATCCAAGTAGGATGGTAGGGTGGTGTCTGCTTTGCCTGCGGCTGGGAGTTCTTGTTGATCGATCATTGTACTGCCAGTGGTCGGAATTTCACGAGACGATGTAGTCGCCCTGACTGCTGCCCCTCTTGCCACTAATGTTGTCACCACCTTGGCCTCATTTGCGGGGGATGTTGCATCCTCTCTTTTACATAAAGGGAGAGGCTTTGCATTTGTAGTTGCATTTGTGGTTTCTTTTATATCCTCCAACAGTTTTGTCATCATTTCTGGCAGCGTGCTTAATTTCTCAATGATTGGTGAGCAGTCGCAACCTTGTCGCGGGGGGTCGGCATCCGCTTGGACCCGTCTGATCAAGCTATTTAAGTTTGTGATTTTGTCGTCTATGTTAGCGACATACACCGCTAATGTGTTTAGGAGACTGATTTGTATGTCCATTTTGTTGGCTTGATAGGTCATGGCGTCGGCTGACTTTTGTAAGATGTCCAAGGCGGTGGCCCATGCCGTCTCCTGTTTAAAGTCCTCTTTCTTCCTCTCATTTGGGGATGGTGGTGGACTAGGCTGATCAGGAGCGTCTTTGCCATATGATGTAAGCATGTTTTCCCATTATTTTGATTCGAAGAAGGAGAGGTCACTCTCCACGGGGTGTGACGCTACCTCGGCAGGCAGGAGCCCGCTCTGCCTTTGGATTGAGGGCTGAGCTGGAACTGTGACTATGTCGCCCTCCCCCCAATGTGGTGAGTGTTCTCGTAATGCCAACGGCGTAGTTGCGAAAGAAACCCCTCCTTGCTCCGTCGCGTCAGTTATACTGCCCTTTGTAGGTGGTGTAACCTTGTCGGACTTGGGGTTTTAAATGGCCTGGGGAGAGGGTGACTTATTGGCTGCAAAGTCACCCGTTGGCCCCAGATATATTGGCACGTTTGTTTGTAGTGTACGTTCTGAAGCCAAGATTAAGGCTGGGGCCCCTAGTCTGCTCGGTATGGTCAGTTCCCCTCCCCCCTGTTGTAAATCTACTTCATATGACTTGCCAATGTCGGTTTCTTGGTGTATTGGTGGCGTTCTTAACTCTGTAGTGTCGCCTAAACTGCCCTTGCAGATGGTCACTATGGGACTCAGAGGAGCAGGTAGCCCAGTGATTTTCATGTTGCTTGAAAAAACAGCTGACCCTGCGTCTTTTAAAAAGGTACATTTTTTCGTTATTTTTGGTTGGAACCCAGATGATTTGTGTCCGATAGAACTGGCTTCCTGTGAATTTAGGTGGGATGCGCCCTCATGCCTCCAGATGCACTTGGTGACAGGTCGAGAATCAGATCGCTGGCAGTACTGACCATCTCAGTGTTTCCTCTCCGTTTCTTTTTATGTTGTGGAGGTATATTCCTCTGCTTCCCTGATCGCATCCTGCGCTTTATCCTGAGCTTGGGCCAGTTTTATCTTAGAGGGCCAAGGTCCCCGGCCTAAGCCCACTCACTGGCTAGCAGACCCTGACAGTCTCTTGTTGTGGTTTGTCAATTGCCACTGCTGTTTTCTTCCTTCCTTCTTCCTTCCTTCCAGCAATTTCCCCTGCAGTAAAGAGCGTGCAGCTAACCTCTCGCGTGTTGCTTATGGACTCCAAGTAGCTCAAGGTACAAGCAAGCGAGGGAGCAGGAGAACAGAAGATCAAGGGAGCAAATAAGCAGCAAGTGGACAGATATGGACAGGTATGAACAGATGTGAACGAGCGAGGCTCCTACATGAGGCTCAAGCTCAAGCTCCCTCTCTGTTCCGCCCGTCCGTTCTCACCGGTAACCACCGCCAGCTGCCAGCCTCCGATGCAGGGAGATATCGCAGCACCACTCTCCAAGGGTGCGGGCCGGGAGGAAGTGCAGAGCTTCCCCATCTGCCTTTAATCACCCGCGTTGCTCACCTCCAGTCAACTGTGGGGTGGGAGACCAGGGAGATCCGGGGAGATCCGGGGAAATCCTGCCACGGCCCTCGCTGCAGCTCAGAAGCACGGGAAAAATGGGAAGACCGCCACTGCCAATTACCAATTGCCAGCTGCCAGTCAGGGGCAAAAGTCGTGATAAAGTTAAATGCAGTTGCGGCTCGCCGGCCGGGAAACCAAGAGTCCGGGAAACCTCCAAGAAGCCTCCGGAGCCTCCTGCTGCCGCTGCTGCCGCCGCCGCTCTGCACGCCTGCACGCCTGCTGCTGCTACTTGCTCAGGCGCAATGAAAACCTGGCGCCGGAATGTAAGCACTGTGGGATTCAACAGAGTATGGAAAAGTACTGGATTGTCACTATGATTAAATCGATGGAACATTTGTTAAATATTTGATACCATTTTTATGAAGTTTTTACACAACGTCCTTCTTAATGGTAATCTTCGTCATATAGCTATTAGCTGAAATTTGGCTAGAGTTGAGTAGGTGTGTAATGTTTGTTTGATCACTTTCTTTAACACGGAATACAGTTCTCTTAGTTTTGTATCCATTAAGGCATTTCATGTTAATGCATGCAATTCTAAGTACAACTTTTTAAAATTTTTCATAGTGTCTCTTCCATGAGAATATCAGTTATCACCTTCTTATCTGTGAGACTGATTTTTTATTCCGCAGTTGGAGGAATGTTTATAGATATCTTATGACTAATGTTCATTTATTTAGAAAATGGTTTGATCAGAAAAAAACTCCTGAACTGTGATTGTGAGTTGTGAATGCATCTATCTATCTTCAGGATCTTCAAGATTTCAAGGATTGACAGAAAAAACATCTCTATAAGTATTGGTCATAATTCTAAATATTGGTTGCCGGAAATAATATCCGGCAGAATTATATGCTTATATGGATGATCAGACACTCTTAATGGCAGACAAACTCATCAAACATGGCACACACATCGGGCTGTATGAGAATACATGTCAATAGGACTTGAATACATTGGTACAAATATCGGCTGACACCGCCCACAGCTAGAAACTCTGGGGCATATTTACGTTCCCTGGCGCATCCCTGCATATCAGCAGGGATGCGCCAGGGAAAATGCGTCACGCAAGTTTACCCTTGCGCCACGTCCGATGCGCCGCATTTACAATGCGGCGCATCGTGGCGCAAGGATAAGGAGATGCGTGACGCATCTGCCGGCGGAAGGTTGGCGCAGTGCTGAAGTTGTGTCGCAAGCGTGACGCAACTCCAGCACTGTTCCAACCTTCCCTATACCTAACATGGTGCGTCAATCCTTACGCCTGCTTGAAGCAGGCGTAAGGATTTGACGCACCAGCATCGGAAAAGTGACTGCGTGAAATCTTGTCATTTGAGATGTCATCAGTGATGTCATCAGTGATGTCACTGACCATGTCATGAGTGATGTAATATGTGACGTCATCAGCAGTGCATTGCGGGGGCGCGAGTTATAGTTAGCTGAACTAACTATAACGGGGGAATTTCACGGGTTTTGTACGAGTAAAATGTCCAACTAACTATAACTGTCCCTAAAACCTATGGTTTTTTCAGTGAATTTCAAAGGTTTTTTAAATGCTAATTTCTAACTATAACATATCTGAAACCTATGGTTTTTTCAGTGAATTTCAAAGGTTTTTTAAATGCTAATTCCTAACTATAACATGTCTGAAACCTACGGTTTTTTCAGTGAATTTCAAAGGTTTTGTAAATGACAATTTTTAAATGTATTAATTGTTATATTAATTTTTTTCATACTGATTTACTACATTTTTAGAAACAATTTTTTTTTACATATTTTATTTTTTAAATTACATTGTAATTACATTATACATTACATTACAAAAAATACTTTCTCAGATTGAATTACTTTAGTTTAAATACTTTGCACATAGGCAATAGACTTTTAAGTACAGTAGTTACAGTTGTTGCAATGGGCAACACATTTTCAAACACAATGCAACATTCAGCTCAATGTGAATTTCTAGTTAAATGCAATTAGTTACTTTATGGATTACTTTTCTAACCACAGGACTGGATCCTAGATTCAGTCCTGGGACATCTCCTGTAAACAGTTGAGTAAAAGCGTTTTGGTTACAGTCGTGATTTTTAAGGAATATTATTGTATTTTAAAAGTTGACACTTAGAAACTTTTTCTCATAGAATCACCAATGTTATCCTATGGAAGGAAATTCACTTAGCAGGTAAAAACTGTTATCGTTACTTTTTCTTACTCAGTTTTGGATCCTGGATCCAGCACTGGTGCATCTCCTGTAAACAGTTGAAAGAATGCGTTTAAGTCATACAGGCGATTTTTAAGGAATATTTGTAGTTTGTGAAAATCGACACTTTGAAACTTTTCTGCTGAAAACCAGACAATGGATTCCTATGGAAGAAAATATAAGTTACTGGTAAGTACGGTTAAAATTACTTTTCAGGGTCAGTGCTGGGCTAAAAGATGCAGCACTGGGTTCTCTCCTGATAACAGGTGAGTAAATTGGAATTCGTACTTTGGTTGATTTTAGAGGAATATTGTAAAGTTCCAAAACTCCACACTTAGAAGAATTTCCAAGTGAAACCAGTCAATGTTAGCCTATGAAGGAAATTCAAGTTACCGGTAAGTACGGTTAAAATTACTTTTCAGGACCAGTACTGGGCTGAAAGATGCAGCACTGAGGTCTCTCCTGATAACAGGTGAGTAAATCAGAATTCGGATTTCGGCTGATTTTAGAGGAATATTTGTATGTTTCAAAAATCAAAACTTAGAAGAATTTCCAAGTGAAACCAGTCAATGTTAGCCTATGGAAGGAAATTCAAGTTACTGGTAAGTACGGTTAAAATTACTTTTCAGGACCAGTACTGGGCTGAAAGATACAGCACTGAGGTCTCTCCTTATAACAGGTGAGTAAATCGGAATTCGTATTTCGGCTGATTTTAGAGGAATATTTGTATGTTTCAAAAATCAACACTTAGAAACTTTTTCAGCAAAAAGCAGGCAATGATATCCTATGGAAGGAAATTCAAGTTACTGGTAAGTATGGTTAAAATTACTTTTGAGGATCAGTACTGGGCTGAAAGATACAGCACTGAGGTCTCTCCTGATAACAGGTGAGTAAATCGGAATTCGTATTTCGGCTGATTTTAGAGGAATATTTTAAAGTTCCAAAACTCCACACTTAGAAGAATTTCCAAGTGAAACCAGTCAATGTTAGCCTATGGAAGGAAATTCAAGTTACTGGTAAGTACGGTTAAAATTACT
This sequence comes from Calotriton arnoldi, assembly GCA_963921515.1. Lineage (NCBI taxonomy): Eukaryota > Metazoa > Chordata > Amphibia > Caudata > Salamandridae > Calotriton > Calotriton arnoldi. Next base: position 65,766 of record CAWUFW010013957.1, on the reverse strand, counting down.
TTTCAGGACCAGTACTGGGCTGAAAGATACAGCACTGAGGTCTCTCCTGATAACAGGTGAGTAAATCGGAATTCGTATTTCGGCTGATTTTAGAGGAATATTTTAAAGTTCCAAAACTCCACACTTAGAAGAATTTCCAAGTGAAACCAGTCAATGTTAGCCTATGAAGGAAATTCAAGTTACCGGTAAGTACGGTTAAAATTACTTTTCAGGACCAGTACTGGGCTGAAAGATGCAGCACTGAGGTCTCTCCTGATAACAGGTGAGTAAATCGGAATTCGTAGTAAGGCAGATTTTAGAGGAATATTTGCACAATGGTGAAGGGAGGGGCGGGGCCTGAGGTGACATCTGTGCAAACGCGCCCCGTGGCGCGTTTTAAGTTGGGGGATTAAGTCCCCTTGAATCATGAGGTTCCCTAGGGGCCAACTAGCCCACCATGAACCTCCAGTATGCGCCAGGGGCTGCGTTGCAGAGACGTGTAGAGAGCCACACCCCTTTACACCTCTCTGCAACGCAGCTCTGTGGCGCTTTCTGGATGTACCTGTTGGGCTAGTTGGCCCCAGGACCCTCAGGATTGAAGGGGATTTAATCCCCATCTTAAAACGCGCCACGGGGCCTGTTTGCACACATGTCACATGAAGCCCCGCCCCTCCCTTCACCACTGTGCAAACGCGCCCTGTGGCGCGTTTTAAGTTGGGGGATTAAGTCCCCTTGAATCCTGAGGGTCCCTGGAGTCCAACTAGCCCACCATATACCTCCAAAGCGCCACAGAGCTGCGTTGCAGAGAGGTGTAAAAGGGGCGTGGCCTATGTACACGTCTCTGCAAGGCAGCCCCTGGCGCATACTGGAGGTTCCTGGTGGGCTAGTTGGCCCCCAGGGACCCCCAGTATTCAAGGGGAATTCGTTCCCCCTCTGCAAACGCGCGAATCCGACGCGGCCATAGATATATATGTACTTTTACTTTTGATTTTCTCAGCAACTACTGAACGGATTTACACCATTTAACAAAAAGGGTTCTTTCTGAACCAAGAACTACCTCTTTGCCAAATTTGGTGTAATTCCGTTCAGCAGTTCGGGCTGTAGCCGTGTCTAAAGTTTCCTATGGAAAAATGAATGGGGAAAACGCGTTTTGGGACCCCCCTTTTTTCTCGGCCCCCGCTTGACGAATTACCCCGAGACTTTCAGGGTAGGAGCGGACCGGAGCGCCCCACAAAGTTTGAAAATTTTGCGAAGATACGTCAACCGGCAAGAGAGTTATTTTAAATAGAATGTTGCGGATTTCCTATGGAAAATAGGTTCTAACTATAACTATCTACTGGCGACCGCCAGTAGATAAATAATATATATATATATATATATATATATATATATATATATATATATATATATATATATATATATATATATATATATATTATCTACTGGCGGGACCACCACCTCCCCGGGGCTTTTTTTAATTAAAAATAAAACCAGTGTGGGGGGGCTCCAGCCCCCCCACACGCCCCGGGGACCGCCACCTCCCTGGGGGACTAAACATTTTGGGTCCGTTACGGAGCCCCGGGGACCACCACCTCCCCGGGGCTGTGTACTGAATGGGAGGGGCCGCGCGGCCCCCTCCTGGAGCCCTTGATGGCCCTGGGGACCACCACCCCCAGGGCCGGCTCCTGCAGTGTCCCGGGTGCCTACCCCGGGACACTGTAGTTTGCTATGGCAGGACGGGAGCCTCGCGGCTCCGTCCTGCCATAGCAAACTGCTTTGGATATTGGAAGAGAGAGCAGGGAAACCTGCTCTCTCTTCCAATATCCAAAGCGATTGCTTTTCCACATGGGGAGCAGCATGTCAGCTGCTCCCCATGTGGAGCTAGCAATGCCGGCTCCCAAGGGACGTGGGGAGCCGGCGGGACTGTGGGGGATTGGGGACCCCCACAGTCCCCAACGGAGAGGGCCAGCCCGGGGGATGGGGTCCCCGGGGCAAGTAGTGGCTCGGGAGGGGGCCACACGGCCCCCTCTCCAAAAAAGAGGAAAAAAAATGTAAAAAAAAAAATGGAAAGGCCAGCCCCGGGGGATGGGGTCCCCGGGCCTTAAAATGGCCAGAGATGGGGGCCACGCTGCCCCCTCAAAATAATAAATATAGAGGCCATGCCCCGGGGATGGGGTCCCGGGGCCAATACAGGCCCAGGGAAGGGGGCCACGCGGCCCCCTTCCCGTTTTTTTTTTAATGTAATTTTAAAAAGGGGTAAGGCCCTGGGGGATGGGGTCCCCAGGGCCCAAAAAGAGAAAAAAGGAAGGGGGCCACACAGCCCCCTTCAGAGGACAAAAACAAAAAACGATCGGGCCCGCAGGCCCGCCCCTTCCTTCACCACTCTGCAAACGCGCCCCCTGGCGCGTTTGCAGAGGAACAAATTCCCCTTGAATACTGGGGGTCCCTGGGGGCCAACTAGCCCACCAGGAACCTCCAGTATGCGCCAGGGGCTGCCTTGCAGAGACGTGTGGAGAGGCCACACCCCTTTTACACCTCTCTGCAACGCAGCTCTGTGGCGCTTTTGGAGGTATATGGTGGGCTAGTTGGACTCCGGGGACCCTCAGGATTCAAGGGGACTTAATCCCCCAACTTAAAACACGCCACGGGCGCGTTTGCACAGTGGTGAAGGGAGGGCGGGGCTTCAGGTGACATGTGTGCGAACAGGCCCCGTGGCGCGTTTTAAGATGGGGAATTAAATCCCTTCAATCCTGAGGGTCCCTGAGGGCCAACTAGCCCAACAGGTACATCCAGAAAGCGCCACAGAGCTGCGTTGTAGAGAGGTGTAAAAAGGGGTGTGGCCTCTCTACACTCTCTGCAACGCAGCCCCCTGGCGCATATTGGAGCTTCCTGGTGGGCTAGTTGGCCCCTAGGGACCCTCAGGATTCAAGGGGACTTAATCCCCCAACTTAAAACGCGCCACGGGGCGCGTTTGCGCAGATGTCACCTCAGGCCCCGCCCCCTCCCTTCACCATTGTGCAAATATTCCTCTAAAATCAGCCGAAATAAGAATTCGATTTACTCACCTGTTATAAGGAGAGACCTCAGTGCTGTATCTTTCAGCCCAGTACTGGTCCTGAAAAGTAATTTTAACCGTACTTACCAGTAACTTGAATTTCCTTCCATAGGCTAACATTGACTGGTTTCAATTGGAAATTCTTCTAAGTGTGGAGTTTTGGAACTTTAAAATATTCCTGTAAAATCAGCCGAAATACGAATTCCGATTTACTCACCTGTTATCAGGAGAGACCTCAGTGATGCATCTTTCAGCCCAGTACTGGTCCTGAAAAGTAATTTTAACCGTACTTACCGGTAACTTGAATTTCCTTCATAGGCTAACATTGACTGGTTTCACTTGGAAATTCTTCTAAGTGTGGAGTTTTGGAACTTTAAAATATTCCTCTAAAATCAGCCGAAATACGAATTCCGATTTACTCACCTGTTATCAGGAGAGACCTCAGTGCTGCATCTTTCAGCCCAGTACTGATCCTGAAAAGTAATTTTAACCGTACTTACCGGTAACTTGAATTTCCTTCATAGGCTAACATTGACTGGTTTCACTTGGAAATTCTTCCAAGTGTGGAGTTTTGGAACTTTAAAATATTCCTCTAAAATCAGCCGAAATACGAATTCCGATTTACTCACCTGTTATCAGGAGAGACCTCAGTGCTGCATCTTTCAGCCCAGTACTGATCCTGAAAAGTAATTTTAACCGTACTTACCGGTAACTTGAATTTCCTTCATAGGCTAACATTGACTGGTTTCACTTGGAAATTCTTCTAAGTTTTGATTTTGAAACATACAAATATTCCTCTAAAATCAGCCGAAATCCGAATTCTGATTTACTCACCTGTTATCAGGAGAGACCTCAGTGCTGCATCTTTCAGCCCAGTACTGGTCCTGAAAAGTAATTTTAACCGTACTTACCAGTAACTTGAATTTCCTTCCATAGGCTAACATTGACTAGTTTCACTTGGAAATTCTTCTAAGTGTGGAGTTTTGGAACTTTAAAATATTCCTCTAAAATCAGCCGAAATACGAATTCCGATTTACTCACCTGTTATCAGGAGAGACCTCAGTGCTGCATGTTTCAGCCCAGTACTGATCCTCAAAAGTAATTTTAACCGTACTTACCGGTAACTTGAATTTCCTTCCATAGGATATCATTGCCTGCTTTTTGCTGAAAAAGTTTCTAAGTGTTGATTTTTGGAACTTTAAAATATTCCTCTAAAATCAACCGAAATCCGAATTCTGATTTACTCACCTGTTATCAGGAGAGACATCAGTGCTGCATCTTTCAGCCCAGTACTGATCCTCAAAATTAATTTTAACCGTACTTACCAGTAACTTATATTTTCTTCCATAGGAATCCTTTGTCTGGTTTTCAGCAGAAAAGTTTCAAAGTGTCGATTTTCACAAACTACAAATATTCCTTAAAAATCGCCTGTATGACTTAAACGCATTTTTTCAACTGTTTACAGGAGATGCACCAGTGCTGGATCCAGGATCCAACACTGAGTAACAAAAAGTAACGATAACAGTTTTTACCTCCTAAGTGAATTTCCTTCCATAGGATAACATTGGTCATTCTATGAGAAAAAGTTTCTAAGTGTCAACTTTTAAAGTACAATAATATTCCTTAAAAATCACGACTGTAACCAAAACGCTTTTACTCAACTGTTTACAGGAGATGTCCCAGGACTGAATCTAGGATCCAGTCCTGTGGTTAGAAAAGTAATCCATAAAGTAACTAATTGCATTTAACTAGAAATTCACATTGAGCTGAATGTTGCATTGTGTTTGAAAATGTGTTGCCCATTGCAACAACTGTAACTACTGTACTTAAAAGTCTATTGCCTCTGTGCAAAGTGTTTAAACTAAAGTAATTCATTCTGAGAAAGTATTTTTTGTAATGTATAATATAATTACAATGTAATTTAAAAAATAAAATATGTAAAAAAAAATGTTTTCTAAAAAATTTCGAAATCAGTATGAAAAAAATTTATATAACAATTAATACATTTAAAAATTGTCATTTACAAAACCTTTGAAATTTACTGAAAAAACCGTAGGTTTCAGACATGTTATAGTTACAAATTAGCATTTAAAAAACCTTTGAAATTCACTGAAAAAACCATAGGTTTTAGGGACGTTATAGTTACAAATTAGCATTTAAAAAACCTTTGAAATTCACTGAAAAAACCATAGGTTTTAGGGACAGTTATAGTTAGTTGGACATTTTACTCGTACAAAACCCGTGAAATTCCCCGTTATAGTTAGTTCAGCTAACTATAACTCGCGCCCGCAATGCACTGCTGATGACGTCACATATTACATCACTCATGACATGGTCAGTGACATCACTGATGACATCACTGATGACATCTCAAATGACATCACTGATGACATCATCCACGTGATAATCTGATGCAGCTCTTCACACCCTAATATAACCTTTGATACACCCAATCTAAATTACAGACTGCCATTCGCAAAACCATAGACACTCCAACACCAATAACTACATACCCACTCACTGATTCTTAGGTCTACACACACACATCCACTCACTCACCCGTACAGTCACTCATACTTATGGTCACTCAATACAGGACTATCATATGCACTCTTACTCCTATATAGACACTCAAACACCGCCACTCATCCATAGAGGTACTCACACACCTAGTCAGTCATGCAAATAATTAAACACACTGCCATTTACTCACCTATACAGTTATACACACACCAGCTCACTTAATCATACAAATACTAGCACATTGTTACGCTCTTATACAATCACTGATACAAGCACACACTCATCCATACAGCCACTATCACAATCACTCACTCTCGCTTATAGCTATTTATATACTCCAACACACATATATACTGCCTTTCACATATGTAGTTACTCACACATGTACCACTGGGACATACATTCACTCACTAACACACTCTTACACACACTTACCCACCCATACAGTCTATCACAGATGCACTCTTGAAACCATCCACCCAGTGAATCACCCACTCACAAATCTATGCACAGTCGCACACACCCCATCCACACAAACACTCAGGCACCCATACAGATACTCAGACAACAAATCAATAACTCTTATAGACACTCATGTAGCTATTCACAAACCCATGCAGCCACTTACACAGCAACAGACAGATACAGACATTCACCCAGTTTAGTCACTAACCCATGCATTCAGTAAGATACGTTTAATCACTCACTTATAGAATTAGTCACGCACCTACTAAATCATCCATACAGACACTTATACACCCACTCATTCTTCAATACGCCTTTCCCTATATATATAAAAAATATTTAAACTTTACAGAAACACACAGTCACTGGATGATGTCATCAGTGATGTCATTTGAGATGTCATCAGTGATGTCATCAGTGATGTCACTGACCATGTCATGAGTGATGTAATATGTGACGTCATCAGCAGTGCATTGCGGGGCGCGAGTTATAGTTAGCTGAACTAACTATAACGGGGAATTTCACGGGTTTTGTACGAGTGCAATGTCCAACTAACTATAACTGTCCCTAAAACCTATGGTTTTTCAGTGAATATATATATATATATATATATATATATATATATATATATATATATATATATATATATATATATATATATGTGTGTGGAATGGAATGACATCCTAGGAGGAAATTTCTGAAAAGCATCTAAACTCTTCCTTCATTGTCTTTTTGTTTTCTTTTTTTAAACATCTTGAGAAAAATAGCCCAAAAGTGTGTGCCAACAAGTTCGAAATTACACTGAACATTTATTGCAGTTACTAGTTGAACACAAGGTAACAAAATTTGTCACACAAAAGTATCCACTGTACGTCTTTTGTTCATGTTGGTTTCTGTTTCAAGGTAAAGCAAAAAGTGAATGAAAATTGTGGTGCAACGAAGCGGTGACACTGCGCTGAGCTGCAGAAATGAAAGGCAGCAGCAGCCCTCCATTCTAGTCACAGTTGCACTCAGTAATGTTTCATTTTCTGGAAAAAGACTGCAACAATTGAAAGAAATTGCAGTAACAATGGACACAACATCTTGAAGGAAGAACAGCAATGCTGCTCAGCTCTTGATGTGGGTTTATTTTGACAAAGAAGTGGAGAGGTGTGGTGCAGCGGCCAGGGCAGCTGACTTCGGAGCACAGGGCTCACGGTTCGATCCCTGGCTCCGGCGGCAGCTCAGCTCAGCACCATGTGACTCTGGGCAATAGCTCAAACCATGCGACTCTGGGCAATAGCTCACTTAATTTCCATGACGGCCCCCAGCGCCTTGAGACCCATAAAGGTGAGTAGTTCGCGCTTTACAAATACGGATTTACATTTACACACATCTTTTAAGGCCATCCAGTTATCAGCTGTGAACAAAATCAAGGGTCAAAGTTTCATTCATTCAGTACAGGAAACAAATGACTATATTTTCTCAAACTAAGCATATTGTTAGATTTAAAATGGTTCCCCAAAACCTAAAAACCTCAAAATTGCATTTTACAATGTGATTTTTTTATTCTCTCTCAATTGGGCAGAACTGTTTTATGCCGCATTTAATGCACTGTAAATGCATAAAGATGGTCTAATATCTAAAACAGGTGAAATCTTTTTTTATTGCAACACATGAAAAATAGCCGATTACATTTGCTCTCACTGCATCGATTCACATTTGCATTTCAGCAGGAAGAACAATTACTTGATTTAGTAACCTTCCCAGCTGCAGCTTGATGAATCTATTTTTAAATGTAAACCTGGGAGACAGCATTTTATCATCTTAGGCAGTCGCACCCCTACATTATGCAACCTTAACATGTGACTTGTCAAAATGATGAAATGCCGTCTCCACACAATAGCTATCAGAAATGGCTAGTAATCTTCCGGGAGGATCCTAGCTGTTTGTTCATGCAATGTTACTCTAGAATGAAGGCAAACACAAGTTAGGGATCAGGTAAAACTTCACTCAGAGTCTAGCAGTCATGAACAACTCTTACCTCCTCATTATATTTTCACATATTGTGTGCCTATTTTAATTGAAGGAAGAAACTAAATTCAAATTTAAAAGAGCATCACGTTTGCAAAAATATCAAACTAAAACAATTTTAAATCAAAAGAAAAGTATATAAACTGGAAATTCTTCTTAGTTTCTTGCGATACATTTTTTCCACTGTTTTTCATTCTGGCCGTACTTCAGTTCAGGCACATTAATGATATACATCGTACTAGAATAAACTGTGGATCCATTAATTATGATATTAATTTGGTTTTTCAAAAACTCTACACCAAAAATATAACTGTATTCATGAAATATAACTGTAAAAATCATACGTAAATTGAAAGTGCACGCCATATCTTGTTGTCTGCAAAGAAGGGTGCATAGTAGTGAAACAACCCTTGTAGAACGGATGCTTTTTTGAAATTCCATCAACAATACATTTAAAGTACAATTAGCTTTCAGGTGTCTTCAATAATACGCCCCTAGAAGCAAGATGGATTACTGCTAAGACTCCATTGTGACCTGTTCCAATTGAGTGTCCCTCAACAGTGAGAAGTAACAACTATAAGACCAGAGATCTGAGATGCAGCAATGCTACACACAGCAGACACAGACCACTACACAGCACAAATTATCAAACATTTCCCTCCTAAACCCCTTCGATGCTCATGACGGAGCGGTTCCGTCATGAGCATCAGTTGGGCTGTGCTTATGACGGAACCGCTCCGTCATGAGCACAGCCCCTGGGGGAAGCGCTGGCGCTCCCCCCCTGGGGCATCGATCTTGCCCCCACAGTGGGGGATGGCAGCGGAAGACTTTCCGCTGCCCCCCCCGCCCCCCCACGCTTCCCCATGACGTCAGCACGCACAGCGTGCGCCGACGTCACCAGGAAGCACCGGACGCGCTGGAAGTCATTTCTTTCCAGCGCGTCCAGGAAGGAGGTAGGTTTTTCGTCTCCGGTGGGGCGGGGGGGCCGAAACAGGATGCCTTGAGGCATCGGGGAGAGGAAAGAGTATTTCCTCTCCCCTGATGTCTCAATGCAGGGCATTCCTGCTTCACGATCGCGCACAGCGTCGCGATCGTGGAGCAGGAATGCCCTACTAGACACCAGGGATGTTTTTTTCAATAAAGGAAGCGACCCCTTGGGCAAGGGTCGCTTCCTAGAGGGCCAATTTGCAAATAAGACTTTTCTGCCCCCCTGGGGACAGATCGACCATTTTTTCGGCTGTTTTTGGATCCAGGGGGAGGGCAGAAAAGCCCACTAGATCCAGGGATTCATTTTTATAATGAAATGGAAGCGACCCCTTGGGCAAGGGTCGCTTCCAGGGGGGCATTTTTCTTTGTTTGGACATTCTGCCCCCCCTGGGGCAGATCGCCTCTTTTTTTGGCCTTTCTGCCCAGAAACCCCCCACTAGACACCAGGGAGTTTATTTTAATTGTGATGGGAGTGACCCCTTGGGCAAGGGTCACTTCCAGGGGGCCATTTTATTTTGTAATGGGAATTCTGCCCCCCCTGGGGGCAGATCGGCCTGTTTTTTTTTCTGCCCCCAGGGGGGGCAGAAACCCCCACTAGACACCAGGGAAGTAGTTTAAATAAAAATGGAAGCGACCCCTTGGGCAAGGGTCGCTTCCAGGGGGCAGATTATTTTATATGTGTATTCTGCCCCCCCCCTGGGGGCAGATCAGCCTAGTTTTTTGCCCTTTCTGCCCCCGGGGGGGGGGGCAGAAAACCCCACTAGGCACCAGGGATTTTGTTTTGCGAGTAATGGAAGCGACATGGTTGCTTCCTGGGGACAGATCTGCCCCTTTTTTGGCTTTTCTGCCCTAGGCGGGAGGGGGGAGGCAGAAAACCCTACTAGGGATTTATTACTTTTGCAAGGGGGCAAATTTCTGTCTGCTGTTTTCTGCCCCACCTGGGGGGCAGATTGGCCTGGCAGACAACCTCACCCGATCCCTTGGGCAAGATCACCCCCTATTTTTCTCAGCCCTATTTGAAGGCCCATCTGGCCGATTGACCATTTGGGTAGTAACATAGCGTGTTATAATGTTAATTGTTTTATTTTTGTGAATTGCAATTGTAATGCTTTATTTCTTCTTTTTGTTCTAGTTGAAGGCTTTTGCTCTTTAGACTGTTCCAGGTTGCGGTTTCATTACTGGTGGTTCTGCTGTTTGTGTAGTTGCATGTGTTTGGTAAGAGAGTTTTTTTGTACAATGTAAATGAGTTTCATTTCTCTGCATGAATTTGTTTTTTGCAAATGGTGTAATAATAGCAGTATGTTTGGCTTCTGTTTTTTGAGTGTCAAAAACATTTTGCATTTGTGCTCGATGTGCATTTTGTTGTCTTGTGAGTAATTGTTTTTTTTTTTCTTTCTAGTGGGATATCGTTTTTGCTGTGTCTCTGCAGAGTAGGTGCTGGTGAGTGTAGCTGTCTCTTGTAAGTGAATTGTATAGTTTTTGAGTATATAGATCTTTGTGATAAAGGCACACATTGTTTTACTTACTTGCTTTGCACAGTGTTGGTTGTTGTTGACTTGTTTGTGCAGTCTCCTTTCTTAGTAAGGATAATGGCTAGCCGCAGGATTACTGCTCAGCAGGTTGTTGGTATGCTTTTTGAGTCTTCCTCTGACCATGGTTCAGAGACTGACTCTGCATCTGAGTCAGAGGAGGCAGGGGACGATTCAGGCAGTGAGTTTTCTCTCCACATGGAATCATCGGATACTGAAGATACTCTTAGTGCGGATGAAGTGCCTGTGTTAGAGGAGGAGATTGATGTGCCGATAGTGCGGCAAGAGGCATCTGGGCTGCAGCCTGGGGCTGCAAGGCTTTCCATTGGTGTAGTGCGGCAAGAGGCATCTGGGCTGCAGCCTGCGGCTGCAAGGCTTCCCATTGATATAGTGCGGCAAGAGGCATCTGGCAGCAAGGCTTCCCATTGGTATAGTGCGGCAAGAGGCACCTGGGCTGCAGCATGGGGCTGCAAGGCTTCCCGTTGAAAGTGCTGACCTTTGGGTTGCCCCAGGCATGGTGCAGCCGGCATTGCCAGACTTTACTGGTGTTCCAGGGTGTAGAGTGAATACTGAAAACTTTTTGCCGATACATTTTTTTCAGTTGTTTATGGACGATGTGTTTTTGGCAGAGATTGTTGAGCAGACTAATTTGTATGCCGAACAGTTTTTGAGGGACAACAGTGCCAGTCTTAAGCCCCACTCTAGAGCTACCCGGTGGACTCCCACAAATCTGGAAGAGATGAAGAAGTTCTTGGGTTTAACTTTTTTGATGGGCTTGCTAAGGAAGCCATCAATGTCTTCATATTGGTCTACTAGTCCCTTGATGGCAACTGCTATTTTTCCAGCAGTCATGAGTCGTGATAGGTATTTGCTTCTGCTTTGGATGATGCATTTTGTCGATAATGGTTTAGCGTTGCCACGAGATCACCCTGAATGTGACCGTCTTTTTAAGATTCGGCCTGTCGTTGATCACTTTGTTGATCGATTTTCTGAGATCTATGCTCCAGGGAAAGAAATTGCAGTGGATGAGTCTTTGGTGTTGTTCAAGGGCCGCTTGGTTTTTAGGCAATACATTCCTAGTAAGAGGGCACGCTATGGAATTAAGCTGTATATGCTGTGTGACAGTAGGACTGGATATGTCTCTAATTTCAGAGTGTACACCGGTAAGGAATCCAGGATTAACCCCCTGGTTGTCCGTCCACTTTTGGAGTGACTGAGAAAATTGTGTGGGAACTTGGAAGAGGATTTTTTAACAAAGGCCACCATTTATATGTAGATAACTTCTACACTGGTGTGCGGTTGTTCAGGGAATTGGCCAAAGTGGACACTGTTGCTTGTGGCACAATCCGCTCTAACCTTATAGGTTTCCCAAAAGAACTTGTTTGTAAAAAGCTTGTGCGGGGACAGTGCAGTGCGTTGCTTTGAGAGGAGCTTCTAGTAGTGAAGTTTTCAGACAGGAGAGATGTCTACATGCTGTCTACCATCCATGATGAAAGCACTGCACCTGTGACTGTTTGGGGTCAGGTTGCTGAAGCGCGCAAACCTGTGTGCATTTTAGACTATAATAAGCACATGGGTGGTGTTGACAGAGTAGATCAGAGGTTGGAACCTTACGCTGCTCTTCGTAAGGCTTACATTTGGTACAAGAAGTTGGCTATCCATCTTTTCCACTTGGCAACCTTTAATGCTTTTGTTGTGTTCCAGGATTCTTGTCCTGAGTCAAAGATGACTTTTGCTAAGTTTCAAGAGTCTGTAATATGCAGCCTTGTTTTAGTGGAACAGGCAAGTGTTCCTAGAGTTGGAGTGGTGGAGGATGTTGCTAGATTGAAAGATCGCCACTTTCCTGATCACATTCCTCCCACACCCTCAAAAGACTTTCCCAGTAGGAGATGTAGAGTCTGTTGGCGAAGAGGTATGCGGAAGGAGACTCGCATGTACTGCCCCGAGTGTCCTTCTAACCCTGGGCTGTGTGTGCCTGCTTGTTTTAGAATGTACCACACGCAAAATAATTTTTGGGAGCATCCATGATGTGACTGACATTTTCCTTGCATTTTTGTGCCCAAATTTTCACACTGCAGAAAGTAACAACAAATTTCCAACCCCCCAGCATTTCTCCAAGTATCCCAATAGAAATGGTACCTCACTTGTATGGGTGGGCGAAGTACCTGCGGCAGGGAAGGCACAAAACCTATTGATGTGACATCAAAATTACCTATCACAAACCAACCTGGTTTTGCATGGGGGGTACCATGACTTTTTGGCCCGGGGCTCGGCATCCATGTAGGGAAACCTACCTAACCCATACATTTCTGGAAACTAGACACCCGGGGGAGTCCAGCGAGGTATGGCTTGCGTGGGTCCCCCATCATTCTCCTACCCATAATCTCCTGCAAACCTCAAATTTCGCTGAAAAATCCACTTTTAACTCACATTTCTGTGTGGGAAATTTCTGGAATCTGCGTGGATCCACAAATTTCCTCCCACCCAGCATTCCCCCAGGTCTCCCGATAAACATGGTACCTCACTTGCGTGGGTGGGTGAAGGACCTGCGACAGGCAAGGCCCCAAAAGCTATTGAGGCGACATCAAAATTACATATCACAAACCAACCTGGTTTTGCATGGGGGGTCCCATGAGTTTTTGGCCCGGGGCTCGGCATCCATGTAGGAAACCTACCTAACCCATACATTTCTGGAAACTAGACACCTGGGGGAGTCCAGCGAGGTATGGCTTGCGTGGGTCCCCCATCATTCTCCTACCCAGAATCCCCTGCAAACCTCAAATTTCGCCGAAAAATTAACTTTTTTGTCAAATTTCTGTATGGGAAAGTTCTGGAATCTGCATGGATCCACGCAGATTCCAGAGCTTTCCACCACAGAAATGTGGGGAAAATGTGGTTTTTTTGACAATTATTTAGGTTTGCAAGGGATTCTGGGTAACAGAACCTGGTGGGAGGCAGTCAAGTCACCCCATCCTGAATTCCCCTGGGTGTCTAGTTTTCAAAAATGTATAGGTTTGCTAGGTTTCCCTAGGTGCCGGCAGAGCTAGGGTTAAAAAACTACAGCTAGGCACTTTGCCAAAAAAGGGTCATTTTTCACTGCAAAATTGAGGTATGTCCACATTGCGTTTTGCGCCGTTTCCTGCCGCGGGCACTAGGCCGACCCACACAAGAGAAACAACAAGTGATTAGACATCCCAGAACACAACACGCCCACATCTCTCTTGTTCTTGACCACAATAAGATTTGACAGAGACACAAACAAGTTTAAAATGTTTATTTTAACTAACGTGCTCTAAGATGCAGTATAGGTGCCACAACAAGCAGAAAAATGCATAATACAAACACTGTCAGCATAGCAGTTTGTCCATAAATCATGAAAGGAGATGTCATTATGAAAAGACAATATAGCCTATCCTCCCTCCCCTTGCATAGAAGTAGTATTATTATATATTATAAGATCTCTGGGCTTTGTCTGCAGCCCCCATACCTTAGCCTATAGAGGGTAGATCTACATCATAGGTGCTGTCTCACTCTTCTACCTGGAAAGGTCCCTCTCCAAGTGTCGCTACCTATTCATGTATCCCAATAAGACCAAAGTATGTTGTCCCAAACAACAGCTGCATCGGTATGTTTTGTCTAGGTGCTAAGGCCTGGCCAGAACAAAAGAACAAGGGGCATTGTTGTTCGACCTTGCACACAATGTTCAGACAAAATCCCAGAAATCTGCAGAGTGTGAACACAGCAGTGGGTTCTCATGTGAAAAACGGCAATGGAGACAGTTGCAAAAATAAAGTCTTATAGTAACGTGCGCAAAGTAGCGGACTATCTGCAGCGTGCTCATGCTAACTTAGTGAAGACGACAATGTCCCCATGGGCTATGTGACACCCTCCCCTTGGTCAGGTCGTTAGCTCTGGGCTAAAACAAAAGTCAGAGGTAAGCAGAAGCAAAGAGTCTCGGTGTTAGGCCAAAGAGTGTTTCAAATCCCCGGTAGAATCTTGAAGGGCTGAAAAGGAAGCCAAAGGGGTACCCAAAACTATATCCATTCACAGCGAATCCTCAGAGCCAAAGATTTTGCTGGAAAAGTGGAATGCCATAAGCTCCAACAGGTTGTCTGAACCTTCAGTAGTAAAAAGGTATGCCATCCAATTAAGTAATTCGAACAAGTACACATGCTCCTCATATCCTGAGGCTGTCAGGAGCATATCAGGGCAGCCTGCATTAACTTCGATGAAACTCTAATCCAAGAGGCGCTGTGCACGAGCACAAGTACTCAAGCCTACCATTGGTCCAAGTATAGGATCGCACACAAGGGGCCTACCCACAGAACAGTCCTGGTCATGGGCCATCAACGGAGCCATCAACAGTTCATAATCCAGGGCAGCGTGTGACGTATTGGAGAGGCAGACATCCAGGGCAAATTGGAAAGAACCCCGGAGGCAGTAGAACACAGGTTGCACACAGGTGAAGTAGGCATAACGGAAGCTCAGCCAATAGTCGATGTTAAGAGCTTCCAATGGCATTAAACCAAAAAGCTGCCGCATCTGATCACAGTACAGCTGCAACTGGGCCTGGCTTGGCAGCACCACAGGCCAAGCAGCCATTCCGGAGCAGCAGTAGAAGTACAAGTATGCCACAAACCAAAAGGAGGAGCAGGGGAAACCCTCAGAAGGCATTGGAAAAAATAGAATGGATAAAAGCTGGGATTTCTCCAAAAATAGTCTGACAGGAGGTGACAAGCCTGGATCCGACAAGTTTAAAAAAGTGACCCAGGCCCTCTGTATCAGACGCATTAAATATTTGGTGAATTAATTCTCCAAAATGTAGGGGGAGATTTGTGTTTAGCAGTGACTGAATCTCACTCGAGGTTCTCGCCACCTACAATTCGAAGGTCTCGCGAGCTGATGTGAGAGCCACTTCTTGCTGAAACAAAAGCACTTTGAGTCTGCTTAGCTTATTGAAATCTGTTTTCAAAGTTGGAATGGAAGATCACAGCGAATTATCTACAATCCCGTGCGGGGATGGAAAGAGAACATTGCGGCAACATGTAACACGTTGTGAAAATGTTACTATATACCGGATGCCTGCCCGTAAGCCGCAGCAGTTGTTGTTATTTAGGATAAGATAACTGTGTTTAGAAAGCAAAGTCAGTGTGGGAATAATAGCTGGGACAGGTCCCTTTTAAAAAACAAGCCAAATTAGGGGCCAAAACGTTGCAGGCACCGTGAAGTTTCACTTGTTTACAGACCAGGGAGAGTCCTACTGTAGAATCACAATCCTCCCCTGCAAGGAAGACCTCTTTATAAACTCATTGACATCGAAACATGAAAGGCAAGGACTATAATTCATGAATATAGCTACTCCAGTGGGGTTCATATCTACCAACTGGATAGTGTTTCATGCAGGCCGTAAACTGGAACAGTGAGATTGGCAATGAAATAACCCCATGTATTAACCACACAGCTGAATCAGTTGCTGCCACAGAACATAGTAACTGTTCTAGTTTTTCAATATGTAACATCGTATATGTTGCGTCTTTCATGGACATCAATTTCTGTTTATCTGTCAAATTAAAAGGTAAAAACTGTGTGGAAGCAATCAGGTAATCCCACTGTACTTTCCCACTTTTTATTGTTAGCAAGGTCCAACCAAATTGCATAACAGAACGCAGCTGATTTTGAGCATGATACAATACAGATACTTCGTTTTCAACAATGTCAATTACCGATGATACAATGTTATCCAAAGTGTATATACGAGAAGACAGTGTATTAATGCTATTATCAACAACTGAAGAACTTTTTCGAAATGATCTTGGTCTATTTGACGGAGGTGCACCGCAGCTTCCATCTGCGAGAGCTTCCAAAATTCATTCTATGCTGCATAAACAAAACTTTCAGCGCGAGGGGACTTTGGACTTAAAAGAAAATCTGCAGGATCGATGACACCTGATAAAAGGGAAAGATGTTGTTTTACAGATGACAGTGTGTAATGTTCCAACCATTGTTGACACAATTTTCCAACAGAATATGTGGTAACTGTATGAGAATGTGGAAAACGAGGATCAGGTCTACTTTTGTAAACCCCTTTGTGATATTCAAAAAGTGCAATTGACATGCATTCAAGCTCGTTGGCAACAATAACCAACCCACAGGGTCAATATTGGAAGATTTTAGTGTACCTTTCCGAAACATGACAGTTAAATCCTCAATCGTATAGTTGGTATGTGTATGCTATGTGTCATAGGCAGCCAAGAATGGAATGGAGGGAGTATTCAAATTTTTAGGGGTGGCTAAACCAAAACAGTTAGTTTGCTGTACCGTCTGATTTAAAAATATGAGCTGAGACGGTATTAAACATGTACGATGTAAATGATTCAGTGTGCCGCACCTGCCAATCTTTGGTACCCCAAATAGATTTTAAATCCATGGTGTCCCTCCAGTAATCATAACCTTTCAGTGCCAAAATGGTTACAAAAGAAGAGGAGTATACCAATTTAGTATGGGTCCGCATGAATTTGGCATGGGTAGGCATCTTCAATTTATAAAAATAGGACATAGGGTCTGAGAGATTGTAACTGATAAAATACATAAATTTACCTCTTTGGGTCTTTGAGCTCCCCTGTAATGGGGCCGGGCAATGCTCCCACTGTGTATAATTAAAACATTATCTCTGAGTATTGGTTTTGTGTAAAAAAAAATGGCTATAATGTTGGCAACAAAATAAATCAGCATAATTTGCAGAATTTAAATACAAATCTTCAGTATCAAAAGCAGTATAATATTTCAAATCAGAAAATAATGAATAAACAGCATTAGCATCCCCGTCATCGGAGTGTATTTCAGGCAAAACCACATCACCTAAAGAAACACGGAATACGAATGGAATTTGCAAAGTTTCCTTCGGACTATGGATATCAAATGGTACCTTCTCCCAAATGATACCATCAACAATTGGGAAGGCTGAAATATTTACTAGGGCTTGATCTCTTTTCATTTTATGAGATGAAGTGTGAGGGGCCAGAACTCCGTCAACCAAGTCTACAGCAGAGCGTTCAGGCAAGTAATGTCCATTAATCAATAGGAAAAACACAGTCACAAATCCAATCCACATGAAGACGAACACCATCGTCAGCACAATCCAGACGTATGTCCAATGCGGGACCAGGTAAGTACTTTTCAACCAGGAGGTGAAAATCCAAATACATGTAGGGGGCTCTGCCACAGATGAAGACAACGAAGATGTATCTGAAGAAAAGTTATCACGGTCCATATAGTAACCACTGGACCCTAGCTGAAGCAACGGGGGCCGTTCTTCATTGGAAGGTGAATGAATGGTACTTTCAGGAATGTCAGCCATAATTTCAACCGGTGGGGAAGCATACTCATTATCCACAGTTGTAGATGTAGAAGGTAAAACAGGCAACAAATTAATTGAAGATTCCATCCCCCCCTCCATTTGTTCGGGAGTTGTCGGGGAAACAGAAGTTATTGGATTCAGTGAAACATCCCACCGCGGAACGCTTGCAGGCATACTATTTAGTATCGGTCATATAGTGTATCTTGACATGCTCAATTGAAATGTATCGATTCTCCTTACGTCCAGGTTGTGGAGGCAGAATCACAGTGCGGGTGCCCTTTAAACCAAGGACTGGGACTAGTGCATGGTACGATGGACCAAATTCTTTTTTGTTCTCCACCTTCTCTCGGACCAGTTCTCCAACTTTAGGAAGCCAGCCAGAAACCGGAATCAACACCGCTGCATCAATGGAAGAGGGCAAATGAGCTTTCGCCTGTGAGTCGCGAGCCTTTTGTAGATCCTGTAACATAGCACAATGGTTATCTATGTCAAACGTTGCGGCAGCCGCCACAACGTCTAGATCATCAAGGTCTGGCACGAACATTTTAATGCCAAAGAGCAATTCGTATGGGGTCTGCCCACCCAGAGATCTTCTAGGGAGATTATTAAGTGCACATTGGACTCCATAAAGATGAGTCAACTATCCCCTACCAGTACCTAAAACCCTATCTATCTAAGATTGCTTTAAGTCACGGTTTATCCACTCCACAACAGAATTGACCTCAGGCCGATATGGAGATGAGAATTGTATGTGCACCCCCAGAGATTTCATCGCATCCCAGTAAGCCTTAGAGGCAAAAGCTGGACCTTGGTCTGAATGGAAGGTGCCACAGGCAAATGTCCCTACAAAGACACGAAAATCTTTTATGGCAGTTCGAGCTTCAGCACTACGTTGTGGCTAAACCCAAAGGAATCCACTGCAACCAGGATATACTTAAAATCATTATCAGACGTTAAAGGACTGCAGTGATCAAGATAAATGCAACCGAATGGTTGATTTGAAATGTAGAGTTGAGTATGGGGTGGACGCGAAACAGTTGAAGGTTTAATCTGTTGACAAATGTCACAGGAAAGAACATATTTACACTTTTTCTGGTATAAGCCACGCTACCAAAACGTTGCTGCAAAAGCGAAATAGTTGCGGTCACACCAGCATGTGCAGAAGCCACGCCTTCATGTGCAGCCACTATCAAAGAAAGTCTGCGGTCCTCGTTGGGAATCAGCCGATCACCAACTGATGGAATAGTCACAAATGGAATTTGATCAGATGTTAAATGATAGGTATAACGAACAAGTTTAAAATGTTTATTCTAACTAACGTGCTCTAAGATGCAGTATACGTGCCACAACAAGCAGAAAAATGTATAATGCAAGCACTGTCACTGTAGCAGTTTGCCCATAAATCATGAAAGGAGATGTCATTATGAAAAGACAATATAGCCTAACCTCCTTACCCTTGCATAGTAGTAGTATTATTATATATTAGAAGATCTCTGGGCTTTGTCTGCAGACCCCATACCTTAGCCTATAGAGGGTAGATCTACATCATAGGTGCTGTCTCACTCTTCTCCCTGGAAAGGTCCCTCTCCAAGTGTCCGCTACCTATTCGTGTATTTCAATAAGACCAAAGTACGTTGTCCCAAACAACAGCTGCATTGGTATGCTTTGTGTAGGTGCTAAGGCCTGGCCAGAACAAAATAACAAGGGGCATTGTTGTGCATCCTTGCTCACAATGTTCAGACAAAATCGTAGGAATCTGCAGAGTGTGAATACAGCGGTTGGTTCTCATGTGAAAAATGGCAATGGAGACAGTTGCAAAAATAAAGTCTCATAGTAACGTGCGCAAAGCAGCGGGCTATCTGCAGCGTGCTCATGCTAACTTAGTGAAGATGACAATGTCCCCATGGGCCATGTGACATAAGTACCCAATTACCTTATATTATTAACAAGAAATGTTATGAAAGTTGATGATAACTTAGCATTGCTATTTGACTTCATTGCAGAGTGTCCTAACAAACTCGACTTTGGTTTCTAATTGAAAAGCAGTAAATGTCTGAAATTTTCAGTATAAGTGCTTAATAGTATAAAGATCATTTGTGTTCAGAAACAATTTTATTTTAATGGCTTTTAGAATTAATTTACATGTTGCTATTTACCTGAAATAGTGGCAGTAGGTCATACTTAAAGTTGAAATTTTCTGTGTAACATTCACTGACAACATTGCAAAAATGTATCTATGATATGTGTGATTTATTTCATTATGTCTAAACTTAATTAGGAGTTTGCTCTACTAAAAAATTAAACGTTGTATTTAAACACGTTAAAATGTTTTTCTCTTTAGGCTGCATTATTTCATAGCCCTGTGCAATGGACAAATGTTGCTTTATTTGTTCTAGGTTCATGCAACATTCCTTATGATAACAAAGACAGCTCCTTTCCCCTTTTGTGTGAATGGTGAGAAGCTGTCTTCTCTCCCATATCCATAAAGTGTGAAAAGATGAAAAAGCTCTTTGTCTATTAAACTGTGAGAATGGAAGGACATTAGTTTCTCATGACTTATGTGAGAAATTATGTTGGCGTAACAATTTTCACACGGAAAAACGGGAAGAACAATCACATGATGATCAGACCTTTGTGGACTGACCATTGATGTGATGAATGCAAATATGAACTGTATAACCATAATGTACAGGAGGAGGAAAAAATGCTTTTTACATCTTTGCGAACTCATGCATTGCCTATTTTGTGCCTTTTTAGGAGAGCTTATGTCTAAGCTCAGGCTGCCCTTTGACACTTTCCCTTGACCTCTACCTGCCTGCCAAACTATCTTTGTTATACCCCTTTGCTTTTTGCTTTTGCTGATGTCGGACAATTTGGAGCAATTTGGTGAGATACCAGACTTGAACTTTCCTGATTTATGCTCCGTTCCACTTTGCCCCTTCTTCATGGACTTTTTTTGATGCCTTTGTCCATGCTTAAAGAACCTTGGAGAACCAACCTCTAGCTTTGTTGGTGATAGAAATTGTATTGCTGACCAAAATCCATCCTCTTTGGGATTCTTTTATTTAGGGATAGATTACTTTAATTAGATGTGTGATTTTATATTTCGAACTGTTAGATTTATGACTGAACGTCTTAAAATGTTACTTGTATGCATTGATTTTGGATCTTTAATACAATAACTGAATTCTCTAAATGTGTCTTATTGTGTCTAATGTTATTTTACAGAAACTGTACCAACTTCTAAATAAATAGTAGTAGAGATAGATTATTTTTAGACTAAACTTCTTTAGGAAGTTCGGTCTTCCAATTGCCATACTGTATTTCTATAGCATGCTTTTGAGAGTGATTTACTTGAACCTGATTACCAAGTTGTGGGTTAGTTACCAATTAATGGTCCTCATTGGGTAGCTGACAGGTTGACATCCTGTTCCTTACCCCTCACTACGACAGAGAATAGTCCATTGGAGGACCATCACCTCTGAGGTGAAGTGTTAAACTTGTGTAAAATCCTACTCCATGGGCCCAGTTGGAATGTGGAGATTAAACTCATGAGAGTAAATGTTTCATACACTAACAAAACTTGGTAGCAGAGTAGTGGTTTTGTCTAGTGAGGTGAAGGGTTTAAGGTGTCCAAAATAGATTTCACACAAAAACAAAACCTGGTTATAGGGAACACATTGTAATCTTTGAAACAATCTGTTAGACGGGTATTATAATTTACTCCTAGGTATGGCTCTGCTTAATTATCTAGTTATGCCCACCTATAAGTTGATAATTTTTTAACAATGAGGAACACTTATAAGTGGACATGACTAGATAATTAAGCAGAGCCATACCTAGGAGTAAATTATAATACCCGCCTAACAGATTTTTTCAAAGATTACAATGTGTTCCCTATAACCAGGTTTTGTTTTTGTGCGAAATACATGAGTGGAGGGCTACCTGATTATATTCCCTCTCTTGCTCCTTATTTGATTGCTGTCCAAAATAGATTCCCTGTCCAGTCCAAAAGCCCAAATCCCATGGTTCAGCAGAAGGATTAATGGAGTAACTGAAGGATTTCAACGACCCGTAGCAGCAAACGGAGTGTAAGTATTATTAGGATTGCGCGTTGCGATTGCTTTGGCTTAAGATTGTGGTGTTTGAAATGGCTATGTGTTGATTTAGTGAAGTGACAAAGTGGTTAAAGTCCATATAGTGGCTAAAGTCCATGAATGATTGTCACACTTAATGCAAACAAAGTTGAAGTTGTTTATGGATCCATTTGTGGCCTAAGATCCTGGGATGATAATATATACCTGAGTGGTGGTCTTAGCGTAGAAGACACTAAGGAGCTAATTACGATGTCGGGTGGGCTGAAGTGTGCCCGATACCATCTCGGTCCTGGGACCGACCGATCTCCGGTCAGCAGTCCTCACCGCCTAATTAGGATGCGCCCGAACACTGTTCGGTCGCATTCCTACATTTCCCTATGGGAGCATGCATTACGGCCATAAACCGCCCGTAATACATGCTCCCTTAGGGAAATGGGAGGTGCTGTTCATCCCTGCACCCCGTGGCAGGCACCTCAAGGTGCCTGCCACGGGGTGCAGGGATTAACAGGGGGGCACTATAGGTGTCCCCTCTGCGCCCAACCAGAGGCCGCGCACCCAAGGGGGCCCTGCAGGGGCCCCCCAAACACGCTGTCCAACATGGTTTCCATATCGGACAGGCCGGCATGGAAACCATGCCGGAAACCATGCATCATAATCCCAAGGGAGGAAAGACCCGCCCTTTAGGATTAGGAGCCAGTTCTGATTGGCCGACAGGATCCTTGAGCATGCCAGAATCCAGCTGGAAAGCTGGATTTTCTGACTGCCTGCATTGTGATGCGGCGGTCGGAAGGTAAACTGAGGGGCGGATTACGATGTGGCCCGGATGGCTTCGACTGTCGGTTGGAGCCTTTACGAGCCGCATCGTAATCAGCCCCTAAGTAAGTTGTCTGCTGTGTTGTGGTGTTTTTTGTGAGATGTTGTTGACAACATCATATGAAAAGGGACTTCCTTTTGTATGTTAGTGGTAAATGATTGGTATAGTTGATCTCAGGTGCACAGGCAATAACTGTATCAAACAAGGGTGAAATCCCACTGGTCGAGATTTCATTTGAAGTGAATGAGAAGTATAGTTATACAAATAAGATTATTTTCTATTATCTTTTGAGTAATAAGAAATTCTTCCTTCAATGGAGCAGACATTTTTATGTTGAAACGTTTGCATATTGTCTTGTGTATTTTCTTAGAAAACAAACCAAAGAAAATTGTAAACTAGGGTGAGCTGCAGCAAGGAGCGAGTTTGATATCACAGAGTGTCACGCTGTGAGTGGTTGATTGGTGTAAAGTCACACTGGGATTGGCTGTCAACGTCCAAGAAAGTTGTGCTGTTATTGGTTAAAATTGACAGACTAGAGAATTGTGGGAGAATTTAATTTCCTGTGTTTGGGAAAACATTTGTGAAATACGAAATTGAATAAAAAGAATAGGAGAAGATACCCCACCAGAGGGTACCCCAGGATACATTGTGTTGTTGGACAAAGGATTACATTCATGTCTTTAGCTTAAATATTGGCATGGAATTACAGAGTGGTCTGCAGAGGGTCTGCAGAGGGACTTAATAAGATTTGAGGAGTTCTGTAAAGATCATGGGTTGGTGATAAATGCAGACAAAACAAAGTTCATGGTCCTGCACAAGCAAAGAGCAATTAAGGGCAGGGTGTTTCTTAATGGAGAATTATTGGAGCAGACTGATGTTTTTAATTATCTGGGGATCACGTCGGGGAATAGACTCAATTGGAATCCCCAGATAAATACCTTGGCCCTAAAGCATAGTCATCTAGCTGGAGCCTTGTTGAAGGAATATAAGACCTCATACACCCAACCCATGTACCCTCTACTTAAGATATACAACACCAAAGTATTAGCCTCGGTGACTTAT
This sequence comes from Calotriton arnoldi, assembly GCA_963921515.1. NCBI lineage: Eukaryota > Metazoa > Chordata > Amphibia > Caudata > Salamandridae > Calotriton > Calotriton arnoldi. The sequence goes on along the minus strand of CAWUFW010013957.1, from coordinate 41,885 downwards.
GGTGCAGAACTCTGGGGTTTTAGTGACATAAAGCCACTAGTCTTAGCTCAAAATAAATTTGTGAGAAGTGTTATTGGCTTGCCACGGAGCACTCCTTTAAAACCAGTCTTCTACGACCTAGGCTGCAGCAGACTGGAAGAGGTTGCTAAGTTTCGCCCAATAGCGTACTGGCGGAGACTATGGACTACACCAGAGTTGCACCAGTACGCAACTGCTCTTAAAGATGTATGGGTCTTAGATACCTCAAGTAAGATCAGGTGGCTGCTAAACATAAAAACTACATTGGTTAGTATGGGTCTGCGACACCTGTGGGACGAGCCAGAGAGCCATCAATTCCCCCCCAAAAAAGAGATGAAAAGACTATACTGGTCTATGGTGGCAAGAAATAATATAACTACTTCAGAGTCCACATCACTGACGGGTACATTTTTAGAGTTTAAGCACTGCCCTAAATATGAGCAATATTGGGATGTCATCACCAAACCCAGGGATAGACGTTTATACTTTCAATTCCGGGTAGGCACATTACCCCTAAATGTATTCACATGCAAGTAGCACAGGGACAATGATAGTATGTGTAAGTTGTGTCTGGAACACGAGGAAACTTACTCACATATTTTATTTGTCTGTCCGGTATACCAAGTTCCACGTAATAAATGGTTGAGCCCATTATGCAAGAATATGGGCGTGAGGAGCAGTGCTATTGCCTTGAGAATACTGTTGACCGACACTGGTGCCCAGTGTGTAATAGCTATTGCCAAATTTTTAAGTTGGACATGCTCAATCCGGGAAAGAAAAATGGCAAAAATTGGCATGATCACTACAGCATATCCAAATCAGTGTTAGTAAAAACAAAATGATGCATTAATGGGTATTCGGGTATTACACAGAAAAGTGGTTGTCATTACGTTATTAGGTGGCATTTTCCTCTTACTACCTCAATAATCCACTCCTTATTTGTGATACCAAATCCTAGCTCTAGTGTATTTGTCACTAGTGTCACATAAGGTTATGGGCCTTAAGATTATTAGCCTTGTTTAGAAATGCTAATTGTATTACTGAGTTAGTTACCCCCATTTTATATTTGTATGAATTTTAAAGCATTTTATCATATTAATTGAAATTTTTAATGTCTTTTTAATATGATTGTACTTTTATATGTATTCACTATATTAAGACTTGTATCAATTTATGGAGAGAAAAGTGTCTTTTTATTGTAAATTGTCATTTATGATCTTAACTGATCGAAATAAAGATTGATTGATTGAAGTGGAAGAAGATAATGACATAGATGAAGATCTGTTAAATGACGTATTGTTGAAATGTCCACCACCATACAGTGAATATCAGATTGAGAGTATGATAAATAAAAAAACAGCTGAGATTACAAATGCCCCTGTTATTGCTGAAGTACCTAAAGAAAACACACTGATTTCTTCTTTAAGATGGGGAACAGAAATTCCTGTTCCATTGAACCCCTATGAATTAAATGCTCCAAATGCTTTGACTGTTGCTATTACTATTTGACCTGGTGTACCTCTTTATAAATCTGAGTTACAGGTAAACACTGCACACACTTAGACTATACTTACAGGAATGAATACTGCACATGGTAATCCACTAGATTTAACAACAAGATCTTTTCTTCAGACACCAATGGTTCTGACTTGAAATAATACTACTGGTACTAAGAGTACAAGTTCCAATGTAATTTGATCCCAGAAATTGAATGGTTCAGAGGTTACCACATTTTTATGCCCCCAGAACAGGTGCCCCTCCTAAAATAAGTTATCATGCAACTTAAATGATTGCGCCTGTGGGAATTTTAGTTCCTAGGTCTTGACTAATGGAGATTTACATTCAACCATTTCAAGACAAACATCTGGACTTACTCCACAAGAATTAAGTGATAGGGTTGGAGAGTTTAGTACCCCAATTAATAATAATTGAAGTTCTGACATAGCTCTAGCCTCAGGAAAGGGAAAAATACTAGAGGTAGTAAGACTGAAAGTGGAGCCTCGATCTGGACTGTGCTGGATGGGCTGGGGCAGGCCCTTTGGCTTGGTTGCTGGGTAGCGTACTGGTGGGACTGACTCCTTGGCACCTCATACACTCAGGGATTTTCATGCAGAGTCTCTAGCTGAGAGCTGCCGTGCCTTGAGGTCGTAATCTGCTATTGTGCCCGGCCTGCTAATTTTGCAAAGTGTCATGATAAGCACTGCTCTAGGCTCTTTGGCTATCCCTGTATTTTCCTCTATCTACGCCTGGGGACCTTGGCTTTGAGGTGCTGAGTGGCGTGTGGTGTCTGTGCCTTCTCCTTACCTACTTCTGCTGGCCCACATGGTAGAATTCCAAATTGACATGCCCGGAATGTCACTGGTGTGATGCTGATTTGTTGGGATATAAAAGGAGACACCCCACGCCAGACAGCTCTATTGGCCTGCATATAGCCCCTCTTTTACTGCCTGGTCTTCCCTGAAGATTGTTGGTCTACTTGAGTGGGAACACTCAACGTTGCTCACCTCTGAAATTGCTCCCCCCCCCCATCATGGGTAAAACAGATCCAAAACAACCCAAGTTAGCGTTCAAGCCTCGTAAGACTGCAACCCGAAGGGTAGAGGCTGAAAAGTGGTTGACTAGAAATGACATGGGCCTCTTCAGGGAGCTGGATATCCAAGCCCTCCTGCTGCAGATGAAATCTAGCCTTCAGCGTATTGACACTAAAATTGACAACTTGGCGAGCCATCTGGACAAGATGGAATTCTGCCTGGTGAAGCAGGAGAAGCAGAAAACCGACTAACAACCTTGGAAGTGGATCGCATTGCCTTAACATCCAATTATCATAAGCTTCATACAGAGCTCCTCAATGTGGTGGCCAAGAAGGAGGACTTGGATGCCCCCTCATAGCGGAACATCCTACATTTAGGAGGCATTACGGAGTCTGCTAGGCTAGAAAGATGGAGCATTTTGTTGAGAAATTTTTATTTGGCTTATTTGATGCTGATGTCCAGGGTGCTCCCCCACGTCCCATTATTGCCAGACCTTTGAATTATCAAGACCGGGACACCGTGCTGCACTTGGCTCAGGAAAGGGGGACCCTGCAGTATCAAGGTTCTAAAATGTCAATTTTCCTGGATTTTATAATGTGGGTGCAGGAGGCTTGGCACCTTTTCCGGGAGGCAAAGGCACTACTCCACGATAAGCCTTCTGCTATATTATATATTGCAGCAAGCTGACTAGCAAGGTAGCGATCCTTACCTTTCCTCCTTCCAAGGCTCTACAGACCATCAAGAGTGCCCTTGGCGCACGTTCTCGAAGCCATTGCAATACACAATCCCCCACGCCTCGTAGTTACGCTGGGCTCTCGGACTCTATGGAGCCTGGCCCTTAAATGCTTAACGTACCTTGTTCCTATTCCCATCTTTGATAGATAATATCCATGTTTCTCTACTACTATTGGGAACATGCTATGAGGGTGGTTTTACTGATTAAGAAAGACCTGTTCTTCCTCCTGTTGACTGAAATTACCAACCTATAGGGGAGGATTGTTATCCAGCAATTAACACTGCAGGGGAAGCACCTCACCATAATCAATACCTACAGGCCAAACACTGATGACCCCGCCTTCTTCTGGGTTGTCTGGAGGCATTGCTTCGCTCCTTCCCCGGGCAGTGTACCCTGGGCGGGGGGTCTTCAGTCTTATAATAGATCGTAAAGTTGACTGTTCTAAACCTGCTTCTCGCACACGCTCTACAGCTGTTGCCACACTATGGGACCTCATGAACACTAATGATCTCCTCGACATTTGCAGGGCTCACCATCCTGGGTGTAAGGAGGGAACACACGTGTCTACTGTCCATGAATCCTGCGCTAGACTTGACTATTGGCTAGCAAATGCTGATATCTGAATTTGGACCACACATATAAAAGACCTACCACGGACCCTCTCCGACCATTCTCCTGTGCTCCTCACCCTTGCATTTCCTACCTTCATACAAATGGCTTCTTCCTGGAAGCTCTCTCCTCAGGCACTGATGGACCCCTTTTTTCACTCTGACAAGCACCGTGACATTGTAGACTTTTTTGAGACAAATGAGGGTTTGGTGGATTCGGTGGGCACGGTCTGGGAAACTTTCAAGGTGTACATCAGGGGCATATGTATGTCTAAACAATTCTCGATCCGGAAAATGCTGAAGCGCCAGCTCCAAATACTGAAGCAGTGTATTAGACAATTGGAGCATGACACTGAGGCAGCATTTCATCCACATTCATTAGTCGAGCTTCGCTCTCTTTTAACTGAATATCATGATCTGGTGGATAGTGAAAGCAAGCATTTAACTCGCTACTCTCGGGCACAGATATACAGGAAGTCTGACAGGCCAGGCCGGACTCTGACACAGCTGCTAGGTCCCCATCGTGGTGCCCAGGTGGTTACATAGTTATTTTGGGATGACGGTACTCTCATATTCGATGCAGAGGACATACTGGCAGAATTCGCTGATTATTATACCCATTTGTATATGCCTAGGCATTCTTGTTATGCAGAAGATTATACTGCTTACTTTGATCGACTAACACTGGCATGGCTGGAGGGGCCCCAGTAGACTTCCTAGCAGAACCACTCACTCAAGATGAGATAACCACTGCAATCAGTGCCCGTGCCGGTAAATCTCTCGGGAGTGACGGTCTCTCATCCAAGTTTCATAAGTCGAACTCCGCTCTTATCGCTCCTTGACTGGTAAAAGTATATGAGGAAGCTTTGCAAACAGGCACCTTACCCCTTTGCATGCATGAAACTATACTTATCATGCTTCTGAAGCTGGACAAGCCTTCTGACTCCTTTAAATCTTATTGTCCTCTTTCCCTCATGAACACGGATGCTAAAATCTTTGCCAAGGTACTGGCTAATCACTTGATTTTGCTGCTACCGGAGTTAGTGCTCCCAGATCAAACTGGTTTCATTCAAAACTGTCCACTTCCCACAACCTTCGGATGCTCTTTGCCATTATGCATCAATTGCAGCAAGAGGAGAAGGTCTCTCTTGATGCCACCAAAGGTTTTGACTCTCTTGAGTGGCCTTTCTTATTTGCCGTCTTACAAAGAATCAGGATCCCTGATCCTTTTGTACATTTGATTCTGCTACTCTCGATTGGCAGAGGTACTCACCAGGGATATCCTCTACACTCTTGCTCTATGCATTGGCAATTGAGCCACTGGCTTAGGCCGTTTGACAATTATACAGTCATAAGGGTCTGGCTTTCTCGCAGCATGTTCTAGTGATCTCTTTATACGCGGATGACATCACTCTCTATTTGATTAACTCAGTGGAAAACCTTGACCCCATTATGCGAGAATTCTCCTTGTTTCAGTTGGTAGCCAGCATAGCCATCAACTGGAATAAGTCATACATTTTTACCCTTACCTCTGCCACTAAACCGTGCACGCTATGGCAGCCCTTGCGATTGGAGACCAACACCCTTAAATACCTGGGAATCCAAACCAGTACTAACAAATCAGATGTGATAAATGAGAATTATGGCATAGCCATTTATAAATTAGAGGAACAGATCCGCTGCTGGATTAAGCTACCACTCTTATTGATAGGACGCATCGCTATAATGAAAATTACCATCCTTCCACAGCTTCTATATCTCTTCCTAAATATACCTATTCCTCCCCCTTGCAACTTTTTCCACGCTCTGCGAGCTCTTATGGTGCATCTTTCTTGGACAGGAGGTCCACCTAGATTCTGCTGGGAAAATCTAACCTTGCCATATGATTTGGGTGGTCTTGCGACTCCTAATTTTGAACTTTATTATCTCATTTATGTTTTTTTTGCCATAGAGCAGCGCAGCAGGCCTTGCTGTTGCGCTGTCCTGCGGCAAAAGAAAAGGGCAAGAATGCACCATATCTATTAGATACGGCGCATTACTGTCCTTTTCCCCTGCGTTGGCACACAATTGGCTGCTATGCGCCAATGCAGGCACCTTTGCAAGTGTGCCTGTGTTTTGAGGGGGTTGATTATTTTTTTTGCAGGAAGTTAACCTTCCGGCACAAAAACAGTCACAAGAGACTTTTTCCTCTTTCTATCTGAGCTTCAGAATGCAGCACAGATAGAAAGAGGAAAAACAAGGAGAAATAAAGATATTTCCCCTCGTTGTGCCTCCCTTATGCCTCTCCTGGGAGGCAAACGTTTTTGACGCTGCCTCAGACTTACAATTACTTGTAAATCTGGGGTTGTGTAAAAAAGCCATTGGTGTTGCTGGGAATGCCCCCCAGCAACACCCATGAAACTCCATTTTCACACAGTTTTCTGCGTAAAAGGAGCATATATTTATAAGGCCATGAAAAGCCACGTACCGTGGCTTTACGTGACCTTATAAATATGCCAGTGGCACATTGCGCCACAGGAACATCAAAAAAGTGGCATTCCAGCGGAGCAAAAGTGCTGGTAGGGCCTCATAAATGAGGCCTTCTGTGCTCATGCCTCCTTCGCCTATAATTGGCTGCGGCCTCCCCCCTATCTTGCACACTATGCTCCAGAACATAACCAGGTATATTGCACCCTTCTCCCAACTCTTATTGGCCAAACTCCATGCCAGTCGCACTGTGAAATTGACACTGTAGCATGTACACAACAAGCCTGGGTTCAATTGCAGTTAAACCTTGGCAGTACTCCCCTGTACAGAAGGTCACTCAGTTCCAACTCTCTTGTATATCATGGGAAAGATTTGTCAGTCAGTGAGTCGCACGATGGGGTATTACTGAGATGAGTGGTTTCTTCCCCAACGGGCAATTTTGTGAGTGTCTCATTACAGACGTGAGCAACCCTTTGGACTCATTAGATCTATTTACTTTTTTCCCTATCAGAACAATGCTTCGGAAATATTATCCATACTTCCCAATTGTGCCGATGGAGTTGTAAGACCTTTACCCTCCTTCTTACGGCACCTTCTTCGCGTCACCTCCTCTCTCACCTCTATACTTCTGTGCAATCTGAGCTACCGTCAAGTTCTCAGCTTGCTAAATCCCAATGGGAGGTGGATCTGGGCAAACAACTCACAGATAAAGAGTGGGAGGGTACATGCAGTTTGACCCAGTCCCTCTCCCCTAATGGCAAACTGCGAGTCATACACTTCTGTTACATTCATCAGATATGCTAAACTCCCTCCAAGTTTACAAATATAACCTTTGCGCCCATGATGAATACATCAGATGCCATTGAAGCAGAGAAGATTTTCTACATTTCGCCTGGCTATGCCCTGCTATTGTGGCCTATTGGTCCGCTGTATTCTCCACACTCTCTATGCTACAGATACAACTGCACCCCTCTCCTGGACTGGCATTTCTATGCCTCCTGATAGAAATGCCATATGACAAAAAGAAGCTCATTGCCTTAATGTTGCTTCTCGTTAAGCGAAGGGTGGCTTGCTTATGGGGTGGCAGGCAGGCCACGTCTACTCGGGACTGGCTGGCGGATTTGGCCCACTGTCAGGAACAATTGAACATCTATTACTCTATGCTGTCCCCTTCTAGTCGGCCCAAGGATATGCAGAATTATTTACTAACACAAACAGTTTCCTCAGCCCCCTGACCTCACCCATACACATACTGCAGCTGTTAGGCAATCTGCCGCTAATATGGTTCGTTGCCTTTCCCCTCTAACTGCTTCCTTTACATTCTTTCTTGTTTCTAATGTATTTTGATTATGTTATGGTTTCCATGTATTACTATTTCGCCTACACAATACCATACTGGATATATTTCCTGTGCATTCATTTTAATTTGCATGCCATGTATGACTAACAATATAATGTTTATAAGACTTCCTGTCTTTTTAACAACTGAATGATTCCTCTCTATTGATTGCACTCTATATTGGGATTCAACTGTTGTGTTATTGTTGTGATGTAATTAGTTTGAAAATGCTAGTAAAAAAAGTTTTTAAAATGTATTCGTGAAGAATTTCCTATGCTATTCCAGGATATTTTGCACATCAAGGAAAAGCTCTCTTTGAAGAGAAAGGTGCAATTTAATAATGGCCGGCGTTCTCCATTCTGAGAAATAAAGACACTTAGGTTAAAACAAATGACTTAATATTCAGAATATTTCCCAGCTCCAGTTAGTATGGTTAATGGAATACACCATTGAGCCAAGCAAAGGCCCACAAAGTCAAGTTAACCATAGCAACCATAGGAATAGAAAAATAAAACAGGATTATGGCTAGAAAAACAAGCATTGGTAAATGAATTAGTTTTCGCCCATTTGTTTATTAATAAGTTTGCTTTTTAAGTTTTAGCTTGGTGAGCATTTGAGCAGTATAAATTTAAGAAAGCGTGAATAAGGCAGGAGGAGGTGGGGTGAGGGGAGTTAGAAACACACAGGTGGATGACTGAAAGAAGGGATGCATGATTTGGTAGTTGAAGCGGGCAAAGCCCCTTTCATTTGGTCATCAGCCTGGTGGCCTGGGACACTGGGCCAAGTACCCATCCCAAAATCGGAAGTAAAAAACCTCGGAGTCTGGTTTGACTTCAAATTGACATTTGACAGCCAAATTCGTAAAGTAGCAGGCAAATGCTACGGGACCATGAAAATCTTGAGAAAGATCCTTGACCTCCTGCCACCTAATGTGAGGAAAACCATAGTTCACGCCGTCGCAACCTCTCAAATGGATTACAGCAATGTACTATACCTAGGGGCTTCAAAAAGAGGGCTGTCTAAATTGCAAACGGTACAAAATGCGGCGGCCTGCCTGGTACTAAGCCTTCCGAGAAGAGCCTCTGCTAAGAAAGCTCTGGCCGAACTACATTGGCTGCCAGTGGAGAAAAGAATCGTTTTCAATGCAATGTGCCACTGTCACCGCATCCTATCAAAAAAAGGCCCACGGTACCTGCAACCACTGTTAACACAATACACACCAGGCCGGAATTTAAGATCCCAGGGTAGGGCATTGGTGACAGTACCAAGAATTTTTAAAGCTAGAATGGGTGCACGCTCCTTCAGATATCTCGCAGCAAAAGCGTGGAACACTCTACCAATGGACCTAAGAACGGAACAATGCGAAACTAGATTTCGCAAACAACTGAAGACATGGTTATTCACAACAGCACACTAAAACACAGTTACTGGGCGTGATATGTAATTGCCTCCCGAATTCTTTCAGAGAGACCGTTTTAGCGCGGGGACACACCGGTGGTGTAACCATGTGCTCTACAAATGGCTAAACTAAACTAAACTAAACTAAATGGCTAAACTAAATTGGTGGAGGCAGGTTCATGAGGTATGAAATGGTATTATATCTGCAATGTCTTACCCCTTGCAACTGTGTTCCAGGCACTGGTAGCAGCAGAAGAGATGGCAGCCAGAGAGAGGAATGCTTCCAGAAGCTCTAAACAGGTTCCTGTTAACGAGGATTTTCAGGGCACAAGTGGAGTTTCTGTCACTGACATAGAAATTAGACTATAAAAGTAGCCTCGCAATGCTGACCTCCCTCCATGTTCGAGTCAGGTTTGTACGTCATGCGTTTCATTAGTGCTAGGCAGAATGTTGAAGTGAGAGTGAGACATTCTTAACTGCAAAAGGATTACTTCAAGGTACCACACGCATACATATGCATACATTACCAGCCACAGGACAGCCTTGAGAGCCTGTGTAGATTGGCAACTATCTTTGAATGCTAGCACCCTAACAGCTTTTGTTTCAGGCAATGTTGGTCTCCAGAATATACAGTGATAATTTGCTATCTAAATCTGTTGCAAGACGAAAAAGCAAAAGTTTATGAAAATTGTAGTTCCACCAAAGCGGATGTAACAGTATTTCGGTGGTGGTAAATCACTAAGAGAAGCAGGCAAGGAACAAGTATTGGTAAATCTATGAAAGAGAATAAGGACCCCCTGGTGAAGAACAAGGTTCCAAAGGCAGGGAAAAATTCAGCAATGCAATAGTAATCCCCTTGGCAACCAATTGATTTTCTTGCAGTAAAACAATATAGGCCATGTAGCACAAATTACTTGTATTTTAAATTATTTCTTATTCATAGATAACTCAAGTAATTTTTTTTATCGCACATAGGGTATAAATATTACAAATATAATAATCAAAAGAAGGAACTCACAGCTCATCTATAATAAATTCAAAATCTAAAATACATAAAACCTGAACACTACAATATAGAAAGAATTGCACATATAAATAAATACTGCTGTTGCATCAACTGAAAATGAAAACACATTACATCTCAGACAATACACGTAAGATTATAGAATATGTCCAAGTTAAAAACTGAACAGAGACTCAAACCATTGATCATTAATCATTACAATTCATCTGTTTATTATTTCATCACAGATTATGTACACTCTCCTACGCGCGTTTCGACATGACAGCACGCCTTCTTCAGGTAGGTAGGCACAAAAGGTCATCATGCTCAAAATGTGCATATAAGATGAATGTGTCATCAGATCTTCCAATAGGGGGACAGAGTAAAAGGAGGTGCTTATACAGGATATCTTAGAGTTTTTGCCTTCCCATCACGACCTATATAGCTTCGAAAGGTGAGTAAATCAGTAACTTACCCTACTCTCAATGAATGCAAGATATTGTATAAAGACAGACAAAGAAAAATCTATAGGGCAAAAAAAGAACCAATATAAAAGATGATGCAATAATTAAATTTACTTTGTATTTCCAAACATGGAATATGTCAGAATGGCATAGAGAGACAACTTCGGAGAGATTTTATTATAGTATACCTCTTATGAAAGTTAGGATGGCTGTCCTTAATCAGTGGAATGACAAGGAGTCAAAGGAACTTCAAGAGGCCTCGCGGCATAAAATAGATGATGGTTTCTTTGGCTATTGCTGGAATTAAACAAAATATGTTATGTAATATATTGCGAAAAAACAAAAATAAAAAAAACTGGGACTCCAGTATGGCACACCGCCATACTATCTAAATCATCTTTCAGCTGACAATGATATTACTAGAAGGGTTTAGATACGGCGATATAGCTTTTACAGAGTCCAAATACTCTCAAGTCTTAATGTGGCAAGTGTGCCAAATGGTCTCAGTTACGTCCTATATTAATTTGTGATTTTAATAAATACACTGTGTGGAAAAAGCCATGCTATCTGTGTCTACTTATTAACAAGAAAACATGGTTGGAAAAGTTTAATAATAGTGAAATAACATTCACGGAATCCAAGTTAATCTCAAATTATGATGTGACTAATATGCCATTTAGTAATTTAGTCTTAGGAACATCCTATTGTTATTCGAGGTTCTAATAAGTATTCTATATCTGACAAGATAAAAATACCTATGTGGATACGTGCTCAGGACTTCTTAAGGGCTGGTTGACATGATGTACTTTTTTCTAAAAGATTCGATTAGGAACCTGTCCCGGGCGTGTCTTGGTATCAAATGTTCTAGGTTGGAGAGACAAAATGGCGGATTAATAGTAAAAAACCCAAGATGTATGCCTAACTTACTCATATAATTCAGGAAATATTTTATAACTATTTAGGAGTGCAAATGTCTTGATGGCCTAAATGGTTGAAATTGATATATTGCATGGAGTAAGAGATACTTAAAAAACCATGCTATATCGAAAATATGATCTCAAGCTACGGGACACTCTCTCACCTGATAAGTATATCATGTGAGCTCGCAGTCTTGGTTGTATGATTACAAGAACAACCAGCCTCCAAATGCAGTATGTCTTGAACCAGAAAATCCGTCGGCGTTGATGGAGTGTTGCACATGAGGAATTAACAACTAGACCCTACTAACCTAGTGTGTTTCCTGTCTACAAATCGCATGCCTATGGAGTAGGTGTTGGAACACACAATGAAACAAACGAGACGATGAATACAAATGTGGCATGTCTAGAATCTTTGTAAAAGGTCACTCAATCACCTGCTATGGGATCACTTCTCTATTATCCTGCACATGATTGCCATGTAAGTTTAACAAACACACTGAATGGTGTTACTAAAGGGGATGAAAAAAATAAAAGTGTCACAAATCTAAAATCTTTATAGAGGACCACTTGATCACCTATCACCCGATAATTTCTCTATAATACCGTGCTTGATTGCTGCGTAAATATTCAAGCACATTGAATGATACGAAACACTAAAAATGTCATGTATCACGAATCTTTATGAGAGATTGCTTGATCACTTGGCTTCACATCAAATGCCATTAAGGTATTACACAAGTTATACTCTTGGAATGTAAAAAAATACAAAATAAATGCATGTATTGCACGGGAAAAAGATAATACCATTTGACTTTAGCGTGCACCTCGAATAGACATTGTTTAAAATAATTTGCACATAAGTAAAAAGGAGAACCTAAATGATGGCCTATCGCGTAAAACTACCTACGGTTAGAGTGTCTAAATATAGGTATATCTGAGCTGCTGGCAAAAAAAGAGAAGAAGAAAAATATTCTACATCAACAAATGCCCTATCTAAAAAGTAGGTCCAAATGACTGCTCCAAATGATAACAGTGAATATAGGTGGGGGAAAGTAGAAGGTATATATATGCTCGGGTACAATGAAAACTGAGGACTTTCAAGGCCAAATCTTGAAACTCAAATAGCATTCTCCCAAGGGATATCACTATTGAGGCCTCGCTTAAACGTATTTAGGGTGAATATCCAACAAACTTCTCTTCGCTTTCCTATTTCTGTACTTTTGGGTTCCTGAGAAATGCCGATTTTCACCAATATCACCCATTTCATATCCTCTGGCGTATGGTGGAATTCTGAAAAATGTTTTAGTAGTGGGTCTGCTTGTTTAGATGTCCTGATTGCCAATCGGTGTTCCCAAAGGTATGTGGGCATGGATCGAGCTGTCTCACCCACATACCCCAAATTGCATAGTCATAAAAGCAGATAGATTACATTTTTGTTTTACAATTAGTCAATTTAGTTGCTTTCACTATCCGTCCATTGTGGTTGATAGTATCCGTTAGGATAGCCTGGTCACATGCTTTACATTGAGTGCATCTGTACGTTCTGACAACCGGTAGAGAAAGGGAGGACATTTGTATATAGCTTTTATACATTTGAAGGCCACCTTTGATCTTATTCCCAGAAATTCCTTGTGGAACTGCTTAAAAACCCAGGGAGTCCCCGACGATCTCTTGATACAGATCGTGAGGCTTCACAAAGATAATTATGCAAAAGTTAGATGGGGACCCGGGGGTGAACTGACGGATGCAATTCCGACAAAAAGAGGAGTAAGGCAGAAATGCGTGCTGGAACCAACCTTTTTCTCTTTATATGTGAATAATGTCATGCAATATCTCCAGGGTTGTAACCATGACTCTCCGATGCTGGGAGGGGTGCCAGACTGAGCATTACTTGTTGCCGATGACACGATCCTAATATCACAAACACCTAAGGGTTTACAAACCCTCCTAACTACTTTTAACGATTTCGATATGTCAAAGGGCCTCGAAATAAACTCAAACAAAACCAAATACATGGCCATTAATCCACATAAATCCTTTAAGAAAAACATAATTGTACAGAAACAAAAATTGGAATATCTGGCCAATTTTAATTATCTGGTTATCACACTCGACACGAAGTTGTCATGGAAAGCACACATTCAAAAATCTAAGTTGCCATGGCAATTGTAAAAAAACGGAGCAGTGTATCAAAGACAGTGTCACTTGCCCTAAAAGTTTATAAGTACATGGCACAATCCGCATCCCTTTACGGTACAGAGCTTTGGGGGGTCAATAGCCAGTATATGCTTGCTAGAGAGGAAAACACATTTCTAAGAATGTTACTAAAATTACCAATACATACACCAATGATTCCCATTTTACTTGACACAAACATTAGGCGAATTGAACACCAAGCCGCGTTAAGACCCATGTTGTTCTGGGTCCGCTTGTGGACCACGCAGGAACTTAAAAATTATAAAGACGGGTTAATCAAGTTATTGAAACTCGATCAAACCATTGTTCTCCCTTGGGTCCGATATATTCAAACCTGGTTTTATAAACTAGGCTTGAATAGCTATTGGGGTGCTCCTCACTCTCTTACACGATTGTGAAACATAGTCTTAAAAAGTACAACATAGGAAACAGTATACATTACTTCCCAAAAACAGGAAGGTTGACTTCGCAGTTCCTATCCATTAAACCTTTTCCTGCCTTTGAGGAATATTTAGTTGAAATACACCCCCCGTTGGCCAAATCGTTATATATGAAGTTCTGCTTTGATGTTCTGGGGATAAAACACAATACATCGAAGTGTACTGGTAGCAAAACAGATGACAGGGATGGTGTTTGTCCCTGTGCTCCCAAAATGCTGTTGAAAATGATTCCCATATATTATTTTTCTGTCCTATTTACACCATCTCTAGGAAAAAGTGGATTAAATCAATATGTCGGAATATAGGATTTAGGTCATATCTAGAAGCATTGAGAATTTTAAAAGCTGATACATCCCAGAGAATAGTTTTTAGTCTAAGCAGATATTTATTTGCAGTAAACCTTATTCGTAAGGGAAAGGGTCTGGAATTCTGATGCCCTTAGGGTTACGATATGTATGCCAGATTGAGCAGACTGGAAATGAAGAGCTTGTAGCACTTGTATCCTGTTATTTTATAAACGTATAAACATCGGATTTATTATATCAGGAATAGAATGTTGTGGCTGCTGCACTCGCACTTTAGTATCCTTGGTGGTTGAAATCTGTACTTTATTTATAATCGAATTGACATTACAGCACTATTTTTGGATGTACTTTCCTTCTGGATACACGTTGCTGCATTCACACTTTAGTATCCTTAGTGGTCAAAATCTGTACTTTATTTATAATTAACTTGGCATTATAGCACTATCTCTCGATGTACTGTCCTTTCAGAGATGCGCGCAAGTACTTAATTTTACCATTAATCAAATATGCACCCTATTCGTCAAACCAGAAATGTAATATTGTACCAGCTGTATTTGTTTTTTTCTCTGCGAACCTCATGGATTACATTTGTATCTTACTTGTAAACTGGTTTTATAGAACAATTAGTTGTATTACTTTATCTACGGTAATGTATTCAAATTTTATCCTATTTATTTCCTAAGTTTTAAGCATGTAAATTGTATCTTTTATGGTTTGCTAAACCGAATAAAGATTATGAATGACATTTTTCATTTTACAATTGGTCAATTTAGTTGCTTTCACTGTCTGTCCATTGTGGTTGATAGTATCCGTTTGGATAGACTGGTCACATGCTTTACATTGAGTGCATCTGTACGTTCCGACAACAGGTAGAGAACCATCTATGGTCTTTTGGACCAAGGGGGTGTTGTTTTTGATAGAGAATCAATGTTCCCGAGATCTAATAATGTTAATAGTGAAAACAGTAAAAGAACTGACCCAAACACTCATAATTGAATTAACAGAATTATAAGAGAAGATTATAAAATCTAATGCATTAGAGGATGCTAAGAAACAACTAGAGGAAGTAGATATAGAATTGGCATCATTTACTGAGTACCTCATAAAGAGAAAAAAGGATAAGTTGAAAAAAGATATTCGGTACACTACTCGAGAGAAAATTTACCCATATTTATCAGAGCACTATTACAACCAAGGCCAGTATAATGATGCAGAAAATTCTGGGTCCAACATGCAACATAAGAAAGTATTGACTTTTTCTGATACCTCTCAGACTCTGAAAATGAGGGAAGATCACACCAATTTGATCAAGGGGGAAGACGATATCTTCTGGATTCAAATCAGGCAAGAATACAGCACTTTTTAGCCAGGCGAGAGATACGGAGGGGCAGCCAAAAGCCTCGATATCAGACCAACTACAGGGGAAATTACAAACAGACCGATTATCAACCACACAACTACCAAATGTTAGAGACAAGGAATGCTCAATATTGGAGACAGGGAAGTTAATACCTATTTCCAATCTAATAGCGGCAGGACACCCTCGGCTAACAGTCGCGCTTTAGAAATGTCAATAACATTAACATTAACCCACTCCAATATAGAGCCATCCATTAATTCCATTTTATCCAAAGGACTATCTTTTGTACCTCATTCCAAAACAAATATTTTTTAATTACATCAAGACATTCTTGCCTTCTTCAGCAAAATACGTCTTAAAAAATATTTTGCATTAGTAGATCATATACCTGAGAACCAACCAAATCTATGAGGTTTATCTTTGCCCTCCATCTTTACTCCATCGTTAGACCAGCTAGGCCCAGAGGTTACGGTTTTTGAACATTCTGTCCTGAAGAGGCTGCATCAGGCTACCAAATATGTCCCCCATCCAAAATCCAATCTTGACCAAAAACAACCACAGGCCTTATTCAAACTGCAAAACAATAAAAACTTTAACAAACAAGAGTTGTGATAAAGTAGGCGGAATAGTGATTTTGGGCACTAAAGAATATGAATCCAAGATGCATACATTATTGGACGAACATAGTCATTATGTTAGGATTTATTCAGACCCCACGCCTCAAATAGCTAGAACTATCAGACATATTACATCACAGGCTCTCCAAGCTGGAGATATCTGTAATAAAGAATTTGACTTTCTCAACAAAAATCCTCATTTGGCCAGTTTCTTTGGGATTCCAAAATGGCGGCCTCCGCTGCCTTCGTTTCTCCGGCAGCCACTATGGCAGACCCCAGCTCCTTCTCCGATACTGAGCTGGACTACACCAAGCATCGCCATCTCCCCCTACACTTGGATTTCAGCAGCAGCGTTGTTCCAGGGGGGATGTTTCCCTGAGCGTGGAGTCCCAGCAGGGTGGCCTCTCCTTCCCTTGAGATACTGTTCTTCCTATACTGGTCTGCCAGAACTGACCTCCTTCCCTGCCCCCTGTTTCTACTCCCCTCCCCCTTTCCCTCTATCCTCTATTGGGGACTTGTTATTCTATGTTTGACTATGCAACTGTAGCTAATGTACCTACTCAAAATAGTTTATTCGTGTTTTTCCCGACCTCTGAGACCTGAGCTACATGGCTGATGCCCGGTGGAGCTGCTAGACAGCTGTGGAGGAGATTGGCCCCGGTTCACCCCCTTGACCATCACCTACCCAGCCGGACATTGGGCATAGTTCACCTTGTCTTCCTGCTGTGTCTCCTTCCTCCCCCCACCGACTGCTTCCACCAACCGTTGAGACCTAGCATTTTGGCCGATGCCCGGTGGAGCTTCCTTGATAGTTATAGAGGAGATGGGCTGTGGACTTTCCCCCCGGCCGTCACCTAGCCAGCCGGAGTTTGGGCAGACTTCTCTTCGTCTCTCCGCCTTATCTCCCTTCCTTCCCTTTTACCTTACCCTTCTACGCTCCTCTTCCTTGTCTTCTATGCTCTTTAAATGCTCTCCAACAACAGCTGTAATTTGTAACTGATGTAACTTCGTAACAATGTGGAACCTCATGTAAAGTGCTCTGATACCTCCGGGTCTAGCCAGCGCTATATAAAACTCAAATAAAAAAAAAAAAAAAAATTCCAAAAGTCCATAAGCGTAGAAGATCCACCCTACCGCCCTAATGTCACCACCATTTGTTCCATTACTGAACCATTATCCAACTATACTGACTGTATATTATGTCCTTATATCCCTAACATCAAGTCCCATATAAAAGATACTAGGGACATTATTAATATGGTGGAAAATATGTCTTTCAATACAAACACTCAGATTATAGTCACGTTAGATATTGAATCGCTCTACAGTAATATTCCACAAGATGGAGCCCTTGAAGCAGTTAATTGGTTCATTAACGAACAACATATTGAATATCCATCCAAATTCATCTTGGATTGCTTGGAGATAGTACTATCAGAGAATACATTTGAATTTGGAGAATGTCTATATAAACAGTCTTAAGGTGTCATTATGGGGACATCCATTGCTCCTACAGTAGCCAATATTTATATGTCAAAATTGGAAGACAAAAAATGTTCAACTAAATCGCAACGTTTTTCAAATCTATTGGACACTGGTCTCGTTATATTGACGATATATGTTTCATTTGGACAGATTCTGAAAACTCCCTGTGGAAATTTCTGTCCTGGCTGAACTTATGCAAGCCAAACATGCGATTCACCAGTCACAGCTGCCGTGATCAAGTTCAGTTCCTGGATATCCTTATTAGACACAATACTGGATTTCTAGAAGTGGACCTTTATGTCAAACCCACTGCGAGAAATACCTTGCTCCATTTTTAAAGCTATCATCCAAGGTCTTAAAAACAAAGCATCCTTTTTGGACAATTTCTGTGCTTGCATAGAAATTGTACCAATCTTTTGGACTACGATTCTCAATCAGTTGACATGAAGGAGAAGTTTCTGACAAGGGGGTACCCCAGATGACTAGTTAGGAGCCTTTAAAAGAGCACAATTTATTTATAGAGACCATCTTCTCAAAAAATCACAACAACAAAGGCCATCACTTTAAGTCTGTGTCAATCACCGCTCTCCAATGAATGAAAAATTAGGCAAATCATCTGTTCTAATTGGCACATTCTAAATAGTGAAGCGGAAGCAAACTCTCAACTACCTAAACCAATGTTTGCACATCGTCACAACCAAAATGTCAAAGACTTCATAGTGCGGTCTCGTTTCAAAAACAACACCCCCTTAGTCCAAAAGACCATAGATGGTTCTCTACCGGTTGTTGGAACGTACAGATGCACTCAATGTAAAGCATGTGACCAGGCTATCCAAATGGATACTATCAACCACAATGGACGGACAGTGAAAGAAACTAAATTGACCAATTGTAAAACAAAAAATGTAATCTATCTGCTTTTATGTCCATGCTATTTGGGGTATGTGGGTGAGACAGCTCGATCCTTGGCCATATGCTTTACGAAACACCAATCAGCAGTCAGGACATCTAAACAAGCAGCCATAATAATAAATCATTTCAGAATTCCACCATACGCCAGAGGATTTGAAATGGGTGATATTGGAGAAAATCAGCATTTCTCAGGAACCCAGAAGTACAGAAATAAGACAGCGAAGAGAAGTTTATTGGATATTTACCCTCGTTACGTTTAAGCGAGGCCTCAATAGTGATCTCACTTGGGACAATACTATTCACTATAATAGCAACTAGTTTTGGCCTTGAAGGGCCTCAGTTTTCATTGTACCCGAGCATATATATAACTTTTACTTTCCCCCACCTATATTCACTGTTATCATTTGGACCTACTTTTTAGATAGGGCATTTGTTGATGTAGAATATTTTTCATCTTCTCTTTTTTTGCTGGCAGCTCAGATATACCTATATTTCGGCACTCTAACCTTAGGTAGTTTTACGCGATTGCCCATCCTTTAGGTTCTCTTTTTTACTTTGTGCGTATTATTATAAACAATGTCTATTCGAGGTGCACGCTATAGTCAAATGATATTATCTTTTTCCCGTGCAATAAATGCATTTATTCTGTATTTTTTTTACCTTCCAAGAGTTTAACATTTGTAACACCTTAATGGCATTTGATGTGAAGCCAAGTGATCAAGCGACCTCTCATAAAGATTCTAAATACGTGACCTTTTTAGTTTTTCATATCATTCTATGGCTTGAATATTTATGCAGCAATCAAGCACTGTATTATAGAGAAATTATCGGGTGATAGGTGATCAAGTGGCCCTTTATATAGATTTTAGATATGTGATACTTTTATTTTTTTCATCTCCTTTAGTAACACCATTCAGTGTGTTTCTTAAACGTACGCAGCAATCATGCGCAGGAGTGTAGAAAAGTTATCCGATGGCAGGTGATTGAGTGACCTTTTACATCGGTTTTAGACACGCCACATTCGTCTTCATCGTCTCGTTTGTTTCATTCAGTGTGTTTCAACACCTACACCATAGGCATGCGCCTTGTAGATAGGAAACACACTAGGTTAGTACCGTCTAGTTGTTAATTCCTCACGCTATATATAAGGTCAACGTAGACGGATTTTCCGGTTCATGACAGACTGCACTTGGAGGCTGGTTGTCCTTGTAATCATACGACCAAGACTACGAGATCACACGATATACTTATCAGGCAAGAGCGTGTTCCTCAGATTTGAGATCATGTTTTCGATATAGCATGGTTTTTTAACTATCAGTTACTCCATGCAATATATCTAATTCAACTGTTTATGCTATCGAGACATTTTCACTCCTGAACATTTATAAGATACTTCTTGAATTATATGAGTAATTTAGGCATTTGTTCTGAGTTTTTTTACAATTATTCCTCCATTTGTCTCTCCAGCCTAGAACATTTTGATACCAAGACAAGCCAGAGACAGGTTCGTTCAACCCTAATCGCGAATTGAATCTTTTAGAAAAAAGCACGTCTTGTCACCCAGCCCTTAAGGAGTCCTGGGCATGGATCCACATAGGAATTTTTTATCTTTTTCAAATATAGAATACTTATTAGAACCTCGAACGACAATAGGATGTTCCTAAGACTAAATGACTAATTGGCATATTAGTCACATCATAATTTGAGGTTAACTTGAATTCTGCATATGTTATCTCGCTATTATTAAACTTTTCCAATCATGTTTTCTTGTTAATAAGTAGACACAGATAGCATGGCTTTTCCCCACAGAGTGTATTTATTAAAATCACGAATCAATATAGGACGTTACCGAGACCATTTGGCACACTAGCCATATTAAGTCTTGAGAGTATTTGGACTCCGTAAAAGCTATATCACTGTATCTAAACCCTTCTAGTAATGTAATTTTTTGGCTTAAAGATGATTTAGATAGTATGGCGGCGTGCCATGCTGGAGTCCCACTAGTTTTTATAAATGATCTTTGCTATTTTGCAATATATTATATAACATTTTTCGTTCAATTACAGCAATATCCAAAAAAAACATCATCTATTTTATGCCGATAGGCTTCTTGAAGTTCCTTTGACTCCTTGTCAGTCCATTAATTAAGGACAGCCAATCCCACCATCATAAGAGGTATACCATAATAAAATATCTCCAAAGTTGTCTCTCTATGCCATTCTGACATATTCCATGTTTAGAAATACAAAGTAAATTTAATTATTACATCATCTTTTACATTGGTTCTGTTTTTGCCCAATAGATTTATCTTTGTCTCTCTCTTTATACAATATCTTGCATTCAGAGTGTATAGGGTAAGTTACAGGTTTACTCACCTTTCAAAGCTATATAGTTGGTGATGGGAAGACAAACACTCTATGATATTCTGCATGAGCACCTCCTTTTACTCTGTCCCCTATTGGAAGATCTGATGACACATTCATCTTTATATGCACATTTTGAGCATGATGGCCTTTTGTGCCTACCCCTTTGAACCACGGACAATCCTGATTTATTTACCAGATTTGGGTCTAAGTAGGCCTTTGCATTTCCTCTACTAATGGCACTGATTGTATTATTTCGCCACTGAGACATTTCTCAGTTGTTATTTATCATACATGAATTTATACTTATGGCCAAGTTTGAACATATGATATGTTTCAGGTTCTCACAACGTTTCATCTGTGGCTCTTCCTGAAGAAGACGTGCTGTCACGCCGAAACGCTCGTAGGAGAGTGTACATAATCTGTAATGAAATGAGAAACAGGTGAATTGTAATGATTAGAGATCAGTGGTTTGAGTCTCTGTTCAGTTTTTAACTTGTACATATTCTATAAGCTTGTGTATTGTCTGAGATATAATGTGTTTTTATTTTCAGTTTGTGCAGCAGTATTTATGTACATTCATTTGTGCAATTCTTTCTATATTTTAGTGTTCACATTTGAGTTTTATGTGTTTTAGATTTTGAATTTTTTATAGATGTGTTGTGAGTTCCTTCTTTTGAATATTATAGTTGTAATATTCATTCCCTATATGGGATAAAAAAAAGTGTACTTGATTTATCTGTGAATAAGAAAAAAGACAAGTAATATGTGCTACATGGCCTATATTGTTTTACTGCTTGAAAATCAATTGGTTGCCAAGGGGATTAATATTGCATTGCTGGACAAGCATTGGTAAATGCAAGCAAATATGCTGCAGCCAATAGAAATGGAGGAAAAGTAAGTGGCACGCACTGGAACCAATGAGAAGCCAGGGAAGAGAGGAGGCAGGAGTCCCTTCTAAGTTTATATTAAAAACAATAGATTTCTCTAAACCTAAAAATGGCTAATGTTAATCTTTCCAACCTCACCTTCAATCCCCCATATAATTAGGGCAATAATTGAGAGACTAATCCCCAAAAAACTGTATGGAATAAATATGAACCCAAGGGGACAATAAATAATATGCAATTCAGCGAACTGAGGAGTGGGAAGGTAGGCATGAAGGGGAAAAAGGTATGGCCGCTGTGCCACCTGATAAAGTTCCTGGCATAGCCAGGCACAGAGCCTGCTATGCTCTTACTTGTTTTCAATTAAATTAAGCAATCAATTGCTCTGCTGTTAGCGAGGAATGAGAAGAGAGAGAAGGAAGACATCAACTAAGAGAAGGCTAAGAGAAGGTAGCGAAGCGGCGGGAGGCTGGATAGACCCCTATATGCACTGAGACAAAGCAGTGACATAAATATCTAGCAATAACAGTGTAAGGCAAGTCGTCTGGGTATAACAGAGCGCAGCACCACAGATGTCACACTTCCCTGGAACACTACAGAAAATGTTTGTGAATTTTAAAAATTTCAGAAACTTACCATAGATGCAGGTGCACTATGAAAGAACATTTCTGATTGAATTTTGTGAATTACTGCCCTTAATTTGGAGGTAATACTGAACTGTAATATAATTACCACTGCAGCTTGATATTACATGAGTGAGTTAGTGTGCTAATTTTAATCAGGGATTTCTGTACAGGAAAGCGGTTATTATTTTAGCTTGACATCAATAGTCACCTTGGTAGTAAATGAGCTTGTGCATAACTGATTATATTAATTTCACTCGCTCATGTTGCTTGTGTGCTTATTGTGTCATCTTATTCTCTTTGACACTTTTATCAATTTTGTATTCTCAAAAGGTTAATAAGTATACAATGCTTGTGTCTAACTCTCACTTGACCAAACCAAGAACCAGATTATAAACTGGGTGGCAACCATGCAGAGCAGAAAAAATATCAAGTAATTGTGTTACCAGACTTTATTTTGCTCCAAACAACTACAGAAATATAAGCGGTCTGCTAAAGCTGACTTTTGTTTATTTTTTTTTAAAAGATTGTTTTACAAAGCTCTCAAAGTCTTTTTTTAAGAAATGGCTGTGCATTTGAAACATAGACAAAGAGACACCAAGAACTAACTTATTCCTAGCAGGCCAAACTCCATGGGGTACATTCAATATTATTTCATGGAACACAGAGCAGCAACTTAATTTGATGCTCTGCATTTCGTGAAAGGGATAGAGCAAGGCAGTGCCAAATCTACTATGAGATGATGCTGCTGCTCTCTCCCCAAGCACTGGTGAACAATGTATCTAATGTTCCAGTTCAAACTACTTTGCTTAGACTCATCTTACAACATTTTCCCACTTTTTATGAGTACTGTACAGTGAAGCACAGATATAAATTGGGAGTAAATTAAACTTTTCTCCTAGTCCTGCCTGCCTCGGGTAGGTGTGTTTTTTTGGGTGCAAAGCCTTCTGCATATCTTAGTAGATAGGGCTGCACATTAAAAGCTAAGGGGCATATTCTGAAGAACGTGTGATAACCACCGCAAGTTTAGCTTAACGCAACTTTGCACATCGCAGTCTATCGCGGGAAAACAACGCCGTGTTAATGTAGTATTCCCAACCTGGTGGCACCATGCGATAGCCCCACGATAACGCGTCAAATGACCGCGTTAAAATTAACGCGACGCCGCAAAGATGCGAAACAAGAATAAAGTTGCGATGAGGCCAACCGCGATACAAAAATCAGCGATAACCAGCGACAGGTCTGCAATCCCCACGTGTCATGTGGGAAAATGCACCATAAAAGCTGAACAAGAAAAACACACCATAAACAAAATAAACTGCGTAGCAACATGGAGGCACCCAGAACGAGTGCCCAGGTCAACGCGAACCCCACAAGCCCCACAGACCACCAGCAAGGAACCTCGGGGTCGGGGAAGGCCAAGGAGAAGAGGAAGAGGAAGACGGGGTACAGTCCGCATGACAACCGGATCGTCGTCACGAAGGTGACAGAGCCCCAACAACAACTGTCCGTCACTTCCACCGTGTCATTGGCAACACAGACGGAAAAATGGCATTCCATCGTAAATGCAGCCGGAGTGTCGAGGAGGCCAAGATGCGCTGGCACGATGTGAAAAGCCAAACCAAGCAGAAACCCGCTGCCAACAGGAAGGCAGCAACACATTTAGAATGATATGCACAACATGAATAAAAACAATAAAAAATGCAATAAATTACAAACAATAACACAATGGAGTGGAGGTGGGAGTCCTGCGCCACAGGATTAGCTGGAGCAAATGGCGGCCACAGTCATCAGTGTGGAGACGGTGCAAGGAGTCGGGAGTCCGGACACTACTCGACATGACCTGACACAACAGCAACAGGGTGAGTAAGTGTTTATAAAAAACAAGGAGGGGTTGGGCCCTGAACTACACCCGAACTGGGCCTCTTCAATAATTGCAAACAACAAGGTGTCGGAGTGTGTACTATTTAAATACAAAAGATTAATACAAAAACCACCTAAACTGCTAGAGTGGTTTTGTGTGTTTATTACACTTTCGTCAATTAACAATTGCAATAACTACAAAGATATAAAACATGACACAGCTACTCCTTTCTAATCAGGAATTACAGCTTAAAAGTATATTAAGGAGTCCAAATGTTAGCCTATGAGAGGAGAAGGCCTCACATTAGTGAAAAACAAATTTATGTGCTTTTCACTAGCAGGACATGAAAAACTAAAACATGCATGTCCTACCTTTTACTTACACAGCACCATGCCCTATGGACTACCTAGGGCATACCCTAGGGGTGACATATGTGCAATAAAAGGGGAGTTTCAGGCTTGGCAAAGGGTTTTAAATGTCAAGTCGTAATGGCAGTAAACAGCACATACAGACACTGCAGTGGCAGGCCTGATACAGGTTTGAAGGTCTACTTGTGTAGGTGGTACAATCAGTGCTGCAGGCCCATTAGTTTATAAAAAACAAGGAGGGGTTGGGCCCTGAACTACACCCGAACTGGGCCTCTTCAATAATTGCAAACAACAAGGTGTCGGAGTGTGTACTATTTAAATACAAAAGATTAATACAAAAACCACCTAAACTGTTAGAGTGGTTTTGTGTGTTTATTACACTTTCGTCAATTAATCAAATTTGAAAATAAGCGTTCGATTTTATGGACATATCATGACCAAGCGAAACAACACATTTAGAATGATATGCACAACATGAATAAAAACAATAAAAAATGCAATAAATTACAAACAATAACACAATGGAGTGGAGGTGGGAGTCCTGCGCCACAGGATTAGCTGGAGCAAATGGCGGCCACAGTCATCAGTGTGGAGACGGTGCAAGGAGTCGGGAGTCCGGACACTACTCGACATGACCTGACACAACAGCAACAGGGTGAGTAACGTTTATAAAAAACAAGGAGGGGTTGGGCCCTGAACTACACCCGAACTGGGCCTCTTCAATAATTGCAAACAACAAGGTGTCGGAGTGTGTACTATTTAAATACAAAAGATTAATACAAAAACCACCTAAACTGCTAGAGTGGTTTTGTGTGTTTATTACACTTTCGTCAATTAATCAAATTTGAAAATAAGCGTTCGATTTTATGGACATATCATGACCAAGCGAAACAACACATTTAGAATGATATGCACAACATGAATAAAAACAATAAAAAATGCAATAAATTACAAACAATAACACAATGGAGTGGAGGTGGGAGTCCTGCGCCACAGGATTAGCTGGAGCAAATGGCGGCCACAGTCATCAGTGTGGAGACGGTGCAAGGAGTCGGGAGTCCGGACACTACTCGACATGACCTGACACAACAGCAACAGGGTGAGTAACGAACAGGGACTGTGGGGACAGGCACAATGGCACACATGCACAACGACGTGTAGCACACCGCACACCCACAATGACCCTGGGTCATGACCCTGATCCCCGTGGCACACTGCAGCACACATACAAACATCAAGTAGGCCCCCGTTCACCATGTGCCCAAAGGGGTCCCACCCCACACATCACCAATTACACAACACACACATGCACCGTGCGAAACACAGCAAAGATGCGTATGTGAGAGCCACACTGACAATGCAAGTGACACCACATGACCAGCAGCATGGCTGGAGTACAATCACCATGACACTGTGCACGCCACGAGACTGAGGTGGCTGAGTGTGGACCACATCCGGAAAGGAGCAGGTCACACTCTGACACATCCACCTGGACAAACAACCACTGACGTCAACAACACATCTGCAGACAAACAATGCACAAGAGTACAAAAACCGTCCAAGAGCACAAATGACCCAAGTTGCCAACATCACAGCACCTCAAAAGCACAAAATCCAAAGGCACACCACCTCCAAGGGATAAGGGGCAGCAAAATCACAGCTGCAGGTGCGACTCCTACACAATGCAGCACACACACATAGCAATGACAGCACACCCACATGGACGACAATGTGGTACACAGTCCAACACCTACACTACAGAACAGAGGAC
This sequence comes from Calotriton arnoldi, assembly GCA_963921515.1. Taxonomy (NCBI): domain Eukaryota; kingdom Metazoa; phylum Chordata; class Amphibia; order Caudata; family Salamandridae; genus Calotriton; species Calotriton arnoldi. Next base: position 15,211 of record CAWUFW010013957.1, on the reverse strand, counting down.
ACAACTGGGTCCGCCTGTGCATAGAAAATGGCCAATCACATCTGACATAGCAGGAAACTGTGAGATGCAAATGTACGTGTACAACCTCACCTACGTCATGTAGTCCAAATGTCAACTGTCCCGCATCAAATAGTCCGCCCCTCCCAAACAGTCACAATGTACATTGTCAAGAAGTCTGTCTGTAAACTTGAACAATGCGGCAACATACATGCCAACACAATGTCAACAAGCATCTCCCCATCACATTGCAGAGGGACAAACAACACCTCCAGCAGAGCAGACCAGACAACTCTACAGTGATGCTGAAGAGGACCACCACAGTTCCGACTCCTACGCCCCACAACAGTCCATGGACATCTTAGGCAATCGACCTCCAGGAGCAGGGCAGCACCGCTGCATCGAGGACACCCCACCCCCTGCACAGACAACACAGCTGGACGCACCCACCACCGCGGCTGGCTCCCAGCAGCCCACCAAAGCACACATCGCATTCCAAGACCAGGTGTCAGACTGCCAGAAGGGGGTGGCCGAACATGTGCGGGTGGGGTACTACCTCATGGAAGCCGAACTAGATCACATACGTGGGTGTCTAAGTCCCATCAGGGCCCACCTACACTCCCCAACGGAGACCCACACTGCAACAGAGACACATGCCTTTGCACATTTCCAGTACTGAACCACACCCAGAGCCACAGGATGATAATCCACGCTGGACTGGCGTACGCCGGGCCAGCCCACTCTGCACATGCTTACAGTGGGGGAGTCCCATGCTACATTTCCTTGGGCTTCCCCACTGGCTGGGGTGACATGGTTGCGTCCACTGTCCACTACACTCCAGACACCAGCAGTGCATGTAGACATGGATATGTCTGTGGTCTGCAGCACATCTCCGCCACACTTGGCATTGTGTACATTCTCATTCATGGGTGACTTGTCTCCTTCGTACATGCCTGGTTCCCACCTCTCCCCTCATTCCGGTATTGTGTGGCTGGGGTGCCATGCCGTTGATGGCTCATGTACATGGCTAACCAAGGTTGCCACAGTAAGTTGTGCTGTCGTGTCTGGTGGGTGGGCATGTTGTTTGGCATGTTGTATGTGATTTTGTGACGTGTGCAGTGCCAGAGTTGTGAGTTGCATGATTGTGGAGTTGAGGGGTGTGGTGTGTTCATTTGGTACTTGCCAACGTGCAGTGCATTTCCATAGGTGCCATCCTGGAAGCGCTGGTTGATGTTAGACTGTCGGAAGATGAACGGATCATGCACACTGTCTGGGTAGTTGGCTATGACATTGGTGAAGAGTCCCCTGTGGTCCACTATTGCCTGCACGTTGACGGGATGCATGTGCTTTCTGTTGCGGTACTTGTGTGCGGTGTCAGCAGGGGGCACAAGTAGGACATGTGTGCAGTCGATTGCCCCCAACACGTGCGGGAATCCAGCTATGGCGTATAGTCCTTGCTTGGTCTCCAGCTGTTCCTGCGCATTGTGGGGGACGTATAGGTACTGGGGTACCTAGCTGATGATGGCATCCAGGACAGGTGTGGGGAACTTGGATGCGGCTGGCTGTGCGACTCCTCCGACTCTGGCGGTTGTTGATTGGGAGGCACCAGAGGCCAACAGGTGCAGCACAGCCAGCAGCTTTGCCTGCGGAGGGATGTTGGTTGTCCGCTGTGCTGGTACCATCAGCCTGTGGGCAATGATGTTCAGGATGCGGAGGATGGTTGTCCTTTTGAGCCTGTAGTGGGCATTGACGTTGTCTGGTGTTAGGTCTGTGAGGCTGGTGCATTTCCTGATGGTCCGCTGTCTTTGTCTGCGCTGCCTCTGTGGTGGTCCAGGGAGGAGGGGTCCGGGGGGGTGGCGGTCCTGGGGGTGGTGGCGGTGGGTGTTGTTGCCCTCTTGGGGCTCCGGGATGCATGGTGAGTGGCTCCATGGCATCTGTTGTTCTTCATGTGTGGCTCTGGGCTGGGCTCCCTGTGATGGTGCAGGTTGTTGTCCGACTTTACACCAGGTCGGAGCAGGTGTTAATTTCCTGCTGCTAACGCGCCTTATTGCCTGTTTTGTGTCCTTACCGCCGATATGGCTGGTCGTTGAGAATGTTGAGGTGTGGTGTTGTCGCGGCTTTTTGCTCGGGAACGCCTACTCTGCATCTCATTAGCGATAGTTGCCGGGGTCATCTGTGGCGATGTTTTTTGTGGATGCTTTCGCAAGTAAACTGCTGGTATCGGCTGTTAGCACCAGCTTGTGAATGGGGCGATAATTTTATCGCGACTTTGGCTGCGATAAAGTGCCGTTAACTCGGCGATAGTTCCTTGAGAATATGCCCCCATGAGTGGTAACCAGAGTTCCACCCATGCCTAGCCTCAAGAATCAAAGTATTGTTACTTAGCCGTACGTTTAGGGACATTTTAAATATAAAACAAGTTATGGGCTGGAAAGTAAATCCTGAATCATCACTTTATGTCGGATTATGTGACTTTTGGTGATTGTGCACCAAAAGTGTGTCAGTTAAAAAAAGATATTCATAATTTCTCTTGTTGTTAGCCATTGTTATTCTTATGCTAATGAATGATCGGAGAACATAGAAAAAGGCACCTAATTTCTTTATTCTGTATCTCAGGGAGGTTTAATTTGCTGATCATTCACTGGTATTCCCAATGAACATGATCTTAAATATTTTTTTCTATTTTAACCGAATCACAATGCAAAAAACACATTTTTCAACGATTTGTAAGATCTGTTTTGGTAATGATCTCCCCAGCAGTACACTAGACACCAGTTCTATGATGTGAAGATGGATATCCCGGAGGGAGGGAGGAGCAGATGGACGGGCAGAGCAGCATATTTCATTCATGCCACAGATGGACTGTCTGAACGAGACAAATGTTTGTTTCAGGGGTAAAGCAGCCAGTGGAGAAGCCCGTCTGGTAAAGAAAGCGACCGAGTTCTGTTGTGTGGCGCTTTGAGGATAGGAAATGACTTTAAATTAGCACAGAGTAAATGAGGAAGCTCCAGTCTGTGCAGCTGGAAAAGAGACTGAGCATGGAGGCTGCATCTAAAAATATCCTTTCAAACTAACTTGGAATACATGGGATGCAACAAACATAATAATTTTCATACTATCAAGAGAAGTGTGTATTACTAGTTAAATACACTATGCAGTGCTTAATTTAGAAAAGAATAAGTGCTGGGGCCAAAATTTTTCTCAGAGGCTATCAAATGTCCAGGTTGGCGAACACCTAGAGAGCATAGACCAGATTCCACTTCACGCTTTTCTTTCATCACCAGACACTCCTTGCTTGCATCTTTATCACACTCTTTGAGGTTTTTGTTCTTCCATGCTTTCTTTCTTTGTAACTGTTCTTCCATCATTCTCTTCCTCCTTCTTTTCCCCTTTTGTGTTTTCCTCTAACTAGCTCTGGGTCAAAGTCTGATGAAGTATAAAAAGCAGTTCCCCCAAAATTTGTGTTGTGGACCCCTCCTGAAACCACTGGCTCAAATGAATCACTAACACTAAGGGCCAAATTATCAAGAACGGGCGATAACATTATCGCCGCTTTAGCGGCAGGAAACGGCCGCTAAAGCGGCGATAAGGGGCTTGATAATATGCCCTATATAATTCCAATAGAAGCCCAGGTTTGATGTCCTTTACACCAGAACCTGGGCTTCTATTGGAATTCTATAGGGCATATTATCAAGCCATTTATCTGCCGCTAAAGCGGCGATAATGTTATCGCCCATTCTTGATAATATGGCCCTATGTATTTTATTAGTACTGAAAGTGTTTTTTTATGAAGATAGATGTTAAAAACATGGATGCAGCCTCTGGCCCCTTGCCAAGGTCAATGAGACACAAGTGCCAATGTATCAGCTTTCTGCGCCATATTGTTCCAGGTAGTGGGGCATATGTATAAGGAAATGGCGCAGCATGGCGTTCCTGCAAACTTTGCAGTACTGCGCAGCGTCATTTTAAAAAAGCAGGGATGCACCATATTTACAAGAATACAGCGGCCCTCTGTGTTTTTCCTTGCGTTGGCACTAAAAATAGCTGCCTAGTGCCAACACAGACACTCTTGCGCCATAATGCAAGGATGCCTGCGTTGCACGGATGATTGTTTATGTGCAGGAAGGTGCCCCTTCCTGCATATAAACAATCAATAATGGTGATTTGCTACTTCTATGTGTGCTGCATTCTGCAGCACACATACATGTAGCAAATCGCCATTATTTAATGATTGTTTTTGTGCAGGAAGGGACACCTTCTTGCACAAAAACAATAATTAATGTCATTTTGCTATATCTATGTGTGCTGCAGAATGCCTCAGATTTACACATCGCCATAAATCTGGGGCAGTGTCAAAAAGCAATGGGTGTTGCAGTGGAACGCCCACAGCAACACCCATTGCACGCCCCTTTCATGCAGATACCTGAGTAAAAGGGTACCATATTTACAAAGCAGCATTAAGCCATACAAAGTGGTTTAACACCACTTTGTAAATATGGTGCAGGGCATTGCGCCACCGGAACTCGAATAAAATAACGTTTCAGTGGCACAATCTTCTTGTACTTATGCCTCAGTATCTGTCTTTTACAAGTTTGGAACTAAAAAAAATCTTCCAGAAGTTATTTTTACCCTTGCAGTTAAGAATCTGTCCGGTGAATGATGCCACTATAGGTCTCAAAACCCCAGCAGACATTATCAAAAGGAACATTCCAGATTGCCTATTGTAAGTGAACGCTAGCGATGCAGGACTGTATGAAACTAAATGAACTGTTATTTTCACGGCATGGGGCTTTAATGGGTCTAAAGAAACATCGACTATCAGGGGGTCTCTGCATTCCTTAACTCCGGCACGTAATTTTACAAACAGGGGATATCTATTAATTTCAAAGGACGTAATTGACGCCTCTCTGGGTTATAATACAAATAAAGTTGACAAAGGTCTGCAATCCCGCCTGCAGCTTCAAAAAGAAAATAGATGACATCTGAAACGCAATTTTTACATTAACTTCTGGCTTACAAAACGCAGTTATATTAAACTAAACGTGCAATCTACTGGGTTAAGAGAGACTGTAATCATAAGTTATTAAATATCCAATGCAAAAGTTGATGTACAAAGCAATCGGTTATATTCTCAGTCAAAAGCTGACACATACACTGGTCAAATTGCGATACGAATGAATAGATATTTGGAAGCAGCCTGATCCAGCATGTCTGCTCGCTAATTAGTCTGGTTAACTTGGCAGCAAAGCACACACTTTACTAGCACAGCGCCTTCCAAGACCAACAGGAAAATACGGTGCCAATTGCCAATCACTCTGCTCAGCTAACAAGTGAAATACAAAAAAAGCTAATTATCCACCCTTCATATTTAGCCCCTGGTCGGTTTCAGTGTGTCACGTAGTTACTCGGAAATCCGACAGAAAATGTCATTTTGTTCTACAGTAGAATTGCCAAAAGTTCATTTAAGTAGATTTTCTTTGCAAACTTTTAAAAACTCTGAATAAGAGTCTGATGTGTGTGCCTTATTAGTTCACAGTCGGTCACTCTTGACACCTCACCATAAAGAAAACAGGAAAAATATCCTGACTGGCTTAGGCAGGTTCTTAGAATTGAATATGTTTAAGGTGGACAGTGCAAATAGAACGTAATGTAAGGTAAGATAATGTGTTAGAAATGGGGTCTCTAGTTGGCAGAGGTATGCACATGTCCAGGTAGGGACCACCACTCTAGTCGGGGTAAGCTAGATACACACTGTGGCGGCAATGCTCATTTCCATGCATCGATTTCTGCAGGCACTGCGGCGGTTCCGATGCGATGCGCCATCAGCAGATGCATCGGTGCCTCTGATGCAAGTATCTGGGACCACGTCCAGTGAACCAGGTAGAAGAGCAGGGATGGAGACCTTGATTTCCCTGAGTCTCAACAACAGGATGCAAGCCAGCAAGCCCTGTGAGAACACTTTGGGGTGCAAGGCAAGGTCCAGCTCTCCCTCAGCAGGGTCAGAGAGCAGCAGGGCAGCAGAGCAGAAAAGGAAGCCTTCCAGGTCAACAGTCCAGCAGCGTGTCAGTCCTTAATGCAGCCCAGCAGTTTTCCTGACAGAGTCCAGTTGTAAATCCAGAAGTGCCTGCTTTGGTGGGGTCAGAGACCCAGTACTTATAGCCAGTTGTGTCATTGAAGTGGGGTGACTTCAAACAAGGGTCTTTGAAGTGCACAGAGATCCTTTCTTCCCAGCCCTGGCTTTAGACTATCAGTAGGGGGTAATCAGCCCTTTGTGTGGGCACAGGGCACTGTCTATTCAGGTGTATGTGTCAGCCGCTCCCTCCTCTCTTGCCCAGGAGGAGATATCAGAATGCAGATGAGTAGTCAGACACACCCACCCTTCCTGTGTTTGTGGCTGTCTAGAGGGAATGCACAAAGTGTAGCTGTCACCCACCCCAAACATGTATTGGAGACAGGCTGCAGGCACACAGAGCTGTATGAGCAGAGAAATGTCCACTTTCTTAAAAGTGGCATTTCTAAAACAGCAATGTTAAATCCAACTTTACCAGTAAAGAGGATTTATCATTGCAATAACTACAAAGATATAAAACATGACACAGCTACTCCTTTCTAATCAGGAATTACAGCTTAAAAGTATATTAAGGAGTCCAAATGTTAGCCTATGAGAGGAGAAGGCCTCACATTAGTGAAAAACAAATGTATGTGCTTTTCACTAGCAGGACATGAAAAACTAAAACATGCATGTCCTACCTTTTACTTACACAGCACCATGCCCTATGGACTACCTAGGGCATACCCTAGGGGTGACATATGTGCAATAAAAGGGGAGTTTCAGGCTTGGCAAAGGGTTTTAAATGTCAAGTCGTAATGGCAGTAAACAGCACATACAGACACTGCAGTGGCAGGCCTGATACAGGTTTGAAGGTCTACTTGTGTAGTTGGTACAATCAGTGCTGCAGGTCCATTAGTTTATAAAAAACAAGGAGGGGTTGGGCCCTGAACTACACCCGAACTGGGCCTCTTCAATAATTGCAAACAACAAGGTGTCGGAGTGTGTACTATTTAAATACAAAAGATTAATACAAAAACCACCTAAACTGCTAGAGTGGTTTTGTGTGTTTATTACACTTTCGTCAATTAATCAAATTTGAAAATAAGCTTTCGATTTTATGGACATATCATGACCAAGCGAAACAACACATTTAGAATGATATGCACAACATGAATAAAAACAATAAAAAATGCAATAAATTACAAACAATAACACAATGTTATAGACAAGTGAAGGTAACCAGTCCTTTGATTGTACAGTGAAATGTGGCGGCACAGACAATTTACAATTTCAAAGACTACAGCCTGCCAACAATAGCTAGTCCTATGCAACAATCGCAACAGGCAAATTGCCCTGTTTGCGTACTATACGATTCAGTCGTTGAGAATTGAAGTTATGACTAGCTGAGTGGGGTCAACACATTTCAGAACCCCAAATTTCTTTAAGGGTTCTTCCTCAGGACCGGGACTAGGCCAAACACCTTCACGCTTGTGAAAGAATGAAACCCGTAGGGGAACATGTATCCTCTTTCAGTGTGGGTTTCTCTGACCCATGGGCTCTATGGTAGATTACGGTTGTCGCAGGGGATGCTTGGGAGCGGTTTCACATCGTAGTGACCTTTTTTGAAGATGTAACCGGCAGGCCCTTGGCGTATAGATAACACTTCCGTCAGTCAATTCCTGTTTTCAGAAGCTTGCGCAAGTCAAATTCCAATCCGGCGTGTGCAATTCACGGCGTCTCAGCAATGCGGAAGTAGCATTTAATTTACAGGCCCTGGGTATATGGTATACAACTTTACAAGGGACTTACAAGTAAATTAAAAGTACCAATTGGGTATACACCAATATCACCATGCTCTAAGGGAGAAACCCATGCACTATAGCAAGTATTAGCAGTGGTAAAGTGCTCAGAGTCCTAATGCCAACAAAAACGAGGTCAGAAAAAGAGGAGGAGGAGGAAGGCAAAATGTTCAGGGTGATCCGTCAAGAGGGCCATTTTCCAACATATTGTTATAGACCTAGAAGAAGTGAAATGTCTGACAAGTTACACACAAATCTCTAACAAATGCTCAGCTGAATGATCTGTCATTCGCACAAAGACTATGAGCCTCATTCAGAGGTTGACAGTTATTGGACATCTGTCATAAATTGGCCAGTGTCCCTACCGCTCACCTCTTTGTTTCGCAGCTTCATTTAGAGTTGCGGAAACTACTGTTTTCTCAGTAGTTTAACACCACTGGCTTGGTCATCTGGGAAATGGTGACAACTGGCTAAACTCAGTTGAAAATGTCTCCATCAGGCCTTGCCCATTTTAGATGGTCTCTCGAATACCATGAGGGCTGTCTGGAAAAACCATGAACATCAATGTCTCAGTGCATCAGGGACATTGTTGTTTTCGTTTTACAAAAACTCCCACTCTGGAGGTTTGTTTTTGAAAAAAAAAAAAAAATAAGTGCCAACAACCATGACATAGCAAGCCAGCATTAAGCAGTGTCATGAAAAATGTAATCAACATGTCCCTTGTTGTGAAAATTCCACACTTTATGGAAAGGGAACCCAAAATAGGAGAGATGTGGCTTGGACAGAGGCAGTGGCTCCTTCCCTGCCACAGACACTTGTCAGCCCTCCCACAGATCTCTAAAGGTGCGCATAAATTAGGTGTACTTGTTCATTTCTGATGAAGCAGTCACTGTAGCCTGCCCATCCTCATACTGTTCTAAACATCTCACAGCATGATTGGCCCCACATGTGCTGTTCATTAGTTTCTAACATGGCCTTTGTGACAAAGTGATCTATGAGGGATTTATGAAATTTCCTTCATACCCTTCCGTGCCCCTCCCCTGACCAAATTGTACTAGTACAACAGATATCGCATACACCTGTCTTTCTCTTACATTTTATGAGTACTACACCTTTGTGAAGAGTATGGCATCTGTTTTGAACAAGATTGTGCTATCTCCAGGGCATACATTAACTCAGTAACACTATGGGGTCGATTCCGATTCGGGCCGGAAAAAGCACCGACCGACTCGGAGCCGGAAAAATTACCGACCGACACGTACCAGTGGCGCCCGACACGCCAAGTACGATGCAAGCCGCGATAAATCCGACCGACACGTCAGGAAACCAAGCCGACCGACCGAGCCGCTCGGAAAATAGCAATCCGGCCGGAAAAACACGCGAATTCAACCGACCGACACGCACCCGGAACAAATCCGACCGAATCGTACCCGCCAACTCCAACCCGCAAAGTACGATGCAAGGCGCGAAAAACACGACCGAGTCGGACGGAGGACAAGCCGTCACGACCGACACGCATACAAAACCGAGCCGAAGCAACACAATACACCGCGACCGACGCGTACGCAGCATACAAAACTGCACAAACACAGCGTGAACGAAACGGAAAACACCGTACGAGACCAATGCACGGTCCGACTCGGTCACAAGAACGTTTCCAACATACACAAACAGCACAAAGGAAAAATCAACCAAAAAAGGCCAAACAAGCAATTACCAAGCCAATAAATACTGGGGGGTGGGGACAGAGAACAAAGACACACCCACAACTCCACCTATATAAAGGACACAAATCACTACCATGAGCCTTTGCAAATGCCATTCCACTGCCAGCACCCAAGAGAAAGCAACCACACACCCACAGCTCATCCCTCACACAAGCCACACACCAGCAGCACACCAACAAATACCTACCTCACATACACCCAGCACAACACACACCCACACACCCTCACCTGCACACCAACACACACATCACCCACCATCACCACCCATCACCATGCCCCCAAGAAGAATCACAAGTTCCTAGATTGTGAATTGGAAGTCCTGGTAGACGAGATCCTCAGGGTAGAGCCACAGCTGTTTGGCACATTGGTCCAACAGACCCCCATGTCGCAGAAAACCAAGATGTGGGAGAGGATCATCAACAGGGTGAACGCCCAATCACCATGTCGGCGCACAAAGACCGACATCCAGAACAGGTGGTATGACGTGCGCAGGAGGGTACGGAAACTGCTGAAGCAAGACTACATCAACAGCCAACACACCGGCAGTGGCCCTCCTGCCAAGCCAATATACCTCAGGCCCTGGGAGGAGAAGGTGCGGGCCATCCTACCGCCAGTGAGCATATATGGACTAGAGGACATCCCAGAGCCTGGTGAGTACACAACAAATGTACACAATATACTGCCACAAAACACACACACATCACTGTCAAGGGAAAGTCAAACCATGCACTCATAGCAATCACACAGCAACCAGAACAGAATCATCCCAAAATGTGTATGTCAGTCAGAGAAACACAACACATGCCATCAAAAAAGTCACATCCAACTGTGCCAACACATGTACAAACACAACCACAACTACAGCTAGGCAGTGGCACAAATAGAACTAACACACACATCCACACATGTAGCCACCACAACAACACCAACACACAGTGAAGACCACTCAAAGGAAGGAATTCAGCGTATGCTGGCCAAGTCAGTGTAGCCAATAGCATCATGGGAGTCGCAGTCACACATATTGCCCCCACAACTGTCCCATCAACACCACCATGAACCATGCGCACATCACAGGGAGTGGAGAAGGACTCACAAGATGGCTGACACTGGCTACTGCTGTGAGGAGCACAAGGCCCTGCTGGCAACTGTGCACCAACAAACAGCAGGACACCACTGACTGACATCCTGAGAGACAACTTACACTCCCTGCAATGCAAGCACGTTCCATGGTGGGATATCTGGCTGGCTGGGTGGGAAGGGGGACTTGCAGCACTGACCATAGTCACCAGCACCTCCCCTCACCCCCCCACAAACTCCACAGTACCCACCTGGTAGAATGCAATGCCCTCCATCCTAACACAAGATCCCACAAAGCACCACCACCCTGGGTTATGTTGTGTGAAGCACAGGGACACTCTTGGGACTCTTAGCCAAACAACTGCCAGGACAACACTCCCAGCCATCCTGTCAGCACAGCCAGCCCACCCCACAGGGAAGCAGAGTCAAAGGAAGGAAGCATGGGCATGCTGGGAAGGGGGTGGAGGCAATAGCATGATGGGAGTCGTAGTCAGACATTGCTCAGCCTCACAACTGGCCCATCAACACCACCCTGAACCATGCTCACATCACAGGGAGTGGAGAAGGACTCACAAGATGGCTGACACTGGCTACTGCTGTGGGGAGCACAAGGCCCTGCTGCCAACTGTGCACCAACAAACAGCAGGACACCACTGACTGACATCCTGAGAGACAACTTACACTCCCTGCAATGCAAGCACGTTCCATGGTGGGATATCTGGCTGGCTGGGTGGGAAGGGGGACTAGCAGCACTGACTATAGTCACCAGCACCTCCCCTCACCCCCCCAACACAAACTCCACAGTACCCACCTGGTAGAATGCAATGCCCTCCATCCTAACACAAGATCCCACAAAGAACCACCACCCTGGGTTATGTTGTGTGAAGCACAGGGACACTCTTGGGACTCTTAGCCAAACAACTGCCAGGACAACACTCCCAGCCATCCTGTCAGCACAGCCAGCCCACCCCACAGGGAAGCAGAGTCAAAGGAAGGAAGCATGGGCATGCTGGGAAGGGGGTGGAGGCAATAGCATGATGGGAGTCGTAGTCACAGACATTGCTCAGCCTCACAACTGGCTCCATCAACACCACCCTGAACCATGCTCACATCACAGGGAGTGGAGAAGGACTCACAAGATGGCTGACACTGGCTACTGCTGTGGGGAGCACAAGGCCCTGCTGGCAACTGTGCACCAACAAACAGCAGGACACCACTGACTGACATCCTGAGAGACAACTTCCACTCCCTGCAATGCAAGCACGTTCCATGGTGGGATATCTGGCTGGCTGGGTGGGAAGGGGGACTAGCAGCACTGACTATAGTCACCAGCACCTCCCCTCACCCCCCAACACAAACTCCACAGTACCCACCTGGTAGAATGCAATGCCCTCCATCCTAACACAAGATCCCACAAAGCACCACCACCCTGGGTTATGTTGTGTGAAGCACAGGGACACTCTTGGGACTCTTAGCCAAACAACTGCCAGGACAACACTCCCAGCCATCCTGTCAGCACAGCCAGCCCACCCCCACAGGGAAGCAGAGTCAAAAGGAAGGAAGCATGGGCATGCTGGGAAGGGGGTGGAGGCAATAGCATGATGGGAGTCGTAGTCACAGACATTGCTCAGCCTCACAACTGGCCCATCAACACCACCCTGAACCATGCTCACATCACAGGGAGTGGAGAAGGACTCACAAGATGGCTGACACTGGCTACTGCTGTGGGGAGCACAAGGCCCTGCTGGCAACTGTGCACCAACAAACAGCAGGACACCACTGACTGACATCCTGAGAGACAACTTACACTCCCTGCAATGCAAGCACGTTCCATGGTGGGATATCTGGCTGGCTGGGTGGGAAGGGGACTAGCAGCACTGACTATAGTCACCAGCACCTCCCTCACCCCCCCAACACAAACTCCACAGTACCCACCTGGTAGAATGCAATGCCCTCCATCCTAACACAAGATCCCACAAAGCACCACCACCCTGGGTTATGTTGTGTGAAGCACAGGGACACTCTTGGGACTCTTAGCCAAACAACTGCCAGGACAACACTCCCAGCCATCCTGTCAGCACAGCCAGCCCACCCCACAGGGAAGCAGAGTCAAAAGGAAGGAAGCATGGGCATGCTGGGAAGGGGGTGGAGGCAATAGCATGATGGGAGTCGTAGTCACAGACATTGCTCAGCCTCACAACTGGCCCATCAACACCACCCTGAACCATGCTCACATCACAGGGAGTGGAGAAGGACTCACAAGATGGCTGACACTGGCTACTGCTGTGGGGAGCACAAGGCCCTGCTGGCAACTGTGCACCAACAAACAGCAGGACACCACTGACTGACATCCTGAGAGACAACTTCCACTCCCTGCAATGCAAGCACGTTCCATGGTGGGATATCTGGCTGGCTGGGTGGGAAGGGGACTAGCAGCACTGACTATAGTCACCAGCACCTCCCCTCACCCCCCCCAACACAAACTCCACAGTACCCACCTGGTAGAATGCAATGCCCTCCATCCTAACACAAGATCCCACAAAGCACCACCACCCTGGGTTATGTTGTGTGAAGCACAGGGACACTCTTGGGACTCTTAGCCAAACAACTGCCAGGACAACACTCCCAGCCATCCTGTCAGCACAGCCAGCCCACCCCACAGGGAAGCAGAGTCAAAGGAAGGAAGCATGGGCATGCTGGGAAGGGGGTGGAGGCAATAGCATGATGGGAGTCGTAGTCACAGACATTGCTCAGCCTCACAACTGGCCCATCAACACCACCCTGAACCATGCTCACATCACAGGGAGTGGAGAAGGACTCACAAGATGGCTGACACTGGCTACTGCTGTGGGGAGCACAAGGCCCTGCTGGCAACTGTGCACCAACAAACAGCAGGACACCACTGACTGACATCCTGAGAGACAACTTACACTCCCTGCAATGCAAGCACGTTCCATGGTGGGATATCTGGCTGGCTGGGTGGGAAGGGGGACTAGCAGCACTGACTATAGTCACCAGCACCTCCCCTCACCCCCCCAACACAAACTCCACAGTACCCACCTGGTAGAATGCAATGCCCTCCATCCTAACACAAGATCCCACAAAGCACCACCACCCTGGGTTATGTTGTGTGAAGCACAGGGACACTCTTGGGACTCTTAGCCAAACAACTGCCAGGACAACACTCCCAGCCATCCTGTCAGCACAGCCAGCCCACCCCACAGGGAAGCAGAGTCAAAAGGAAGGAAGCATGGGCATGCTGGGAAGGGGGTGGAGGCAATAGCATGATGGGAGTCGTAGTCACAGACATTGCTCAGCCTCACAACTGGCCCATCAACACCACCCTGAACCATGCTCACATCACAGGGAGTGGAGAAGGACTCACAAGATGGCTGACACTGGCTACTGCTGTGGGGAGCACAAGGCCCTGCTGGCAACTGTGCACCAACAAACAGCAGGACACCACTGACTGACATCCTGAGAGACAACTTACACTCCCTGCAATGCAAGCACGTTCCATGGTGGGATATCTGGCTGGCTGGGTGGGTGGGAAGGAGGTCTGGCTGTCAACCAAACACAATCAATGCAGACCATGTTCACACCCCAGAGAATACATAGAAATGCCCAAATAATGCAGGACAATGTGCCACACCAATATCAACCCCTGACTGTGACGACTTAGGACAATACAATGTACAGGCCCGCACCCCGAGGCACAGTCACAACTGTCAGGTGTGTCAACCACTGATGCCTGCAGAAACATGACATACATTGTTTGTGTCTCCCAAAAACAGGTGATGATAGGGACACAGCAGCAGACGCTGAGGAGTCCCAGTCCCAGGCTCAAGAGGATGCCGAGCTCACTGGCGTCGTACAGCCTCTGTCCTCCTCGGACGATGAAGAACAACCTGGCACATCCGGTGCAAGTCAACATGCTGCACCAGCAGGACCACCAGCTGCAGCACCAGCAGGTCCACCAGCTGCATCCCCTGCACCCACCCCTCCAACGACTGTCACCACGAATACCATCCCTGCCGACATGGACAGAATAAGGAACAACACCAGCGCAGTGACCCTGGACCAACCTGGGGCCATGGACACCACCACCACCACCAACCCCCAAGGTGGACCAGGGTTATCTGTGCGTGCAACTGCACACACTGCACATGTCAGCAGGGGTGGTGGGAGGGTGGGAGACAGAGGTCGCTGCTTGCAGACGTTGCTGGTGTGCATGAAGACCCACAACTGGTACGCATAGCTGATGCGTACCAGTCCAGCACCGGAGAGCTCAGCCAGGTAGTGGGGCTCCTCAGAGACATCAAACAGCAGCAGGCTGCCCATCATGCCCGCTTGGACTCCACATGTCCCACGTGGAGTCACACATGTCACGTGTGGACTCCCACATGTCACGTGTGGACTCCCACATGACCCGCGTGGAGTCCAAGTGGGATGTACTACATGAGATGACGGCGGTGCACAGGGACATTTTACAATGCCTCCGCCAGATGAACAGCAACCAGTCCACACCTCCCTGTGTGCCAACAACATCTGGCACCGAA